>OW285237.1:134338073-134938073 GCA_935421215.2 Melolontha melolontha | reverse complement strand
CCAGCATTATGTATCAGTTTTTGATGATTAACCGTGCCATAAGCTACAGACAAGACTACGAAGACAACTCCTGTAATCTTCTTCCACTAAAAACCATTCTCTATGTATTGTGTTAGATTGAGGGTTTGACTAAAGCAAGATTTTCTTGGCATGAAGCAAATAGAATGTTAAGTAAATGATATGCGTGTAATAAGAGCAAATTAACTAAATAAAATATGCGTAATATTTTAGGGCTACAATCTTGACTCCAAGTATTCTTTTAGGTTACATGGTTCTAAATCTATTTATAATATTTTAATGTAAAGGCGAGTAGTTGTAGAGTTTTATGTAATTTTACCCTACATTCTTTTCTGTTAAGATTAACCGATGTTTTGGAAAATAAAAATCGTATGCTTTTATATTGTATGGATGCTTTCCTTGAGCATGGAACTGATGTTTCTGTTTAAATTCAAATACTAAACATTAATATATATTTATATATTGATACGGGATGTGCTTGTAACTTTAATAAGTAATTATATAATTGAAATCGGAACTTACATATAGTGCACTTTTGTGCTTATTTGGGTTAATATTAATATCAGTATGTAATCTCAAGGTGAATTGGTAGACTAATATGCTTTAATTCGTGAGTATTCTTAATGGGCAGGTTCAAGACATAAATAACTCTTTATTCCTGAATATAATAGTTTAATAATTGAAATGGTTATACGAGTATATAGATAAATCAATATTTTCAATGTATACACTTAAAACTTTATTGATTGATACTGAAAATGATTAGCACCTTTATTCTCATTTATCCAATTAGATAAATCAGGCGATAGCGAAATAAATAGTATTAAATCGTTAATATACATACAAATTAACCTAGAATATAAATAGATGTTTTTGTTGAATATTCAAGAATTTGACTTGGATATCTATGTTAAATCTATGGTAAGTAACTATTACACATTTATTTGTTATTTTAAACTTATCTTTGGAAGGTAGATTAAAATAATATCGTTGTTTTAATATTATCAGTAGACAATGGTCTTCGGCACCAGGAAAAAATGTTCTTGAAGATACAACAGAAAAAAGTTTCTTTGGTTGCAGAATTGGAAGTTATCGGTGCCGGTGGTTTATAACCTCAAATCTGGCGGTATGTGTCTGGATTGTTGGTAAAAACTTGCTGGACAACAGGATTTAATCGTTTATACAATTTTCAGATATTTATTTATTGTTTTTACTGTGTTTTTAAAAATATTTCTTGTTTACAATTTCGTGGAAAGGACCCCGATATCGTATGATTACACTAGTTTACAAAATGAAATTTTTTTCATGTACATTTGATGAGAGATAGATTTCCTTATGTATTTTCTTCCGCTGAATTCGAAAATCAAGGTTAAATTTTTTTTTATGGAACAGTTTTTGAGATATTGTAATTTTTTCATTTTTTCGATCTTCTTTCACTTGACAAACCATATCTCGAGCTAGAAATGTCCGATTGGGTCGTTCTTGGTACCCAAATGCAAGGTATTGAGATGACGAACAAATATGTATAATCGGATCTTTGATTGGTAAAGCGGTTCAAAATATATCGATGAAAATAGGGCACATTTTCAAAAAAATCATATTTTACAGTGATCCTGTGCCGACAGAAAATTACAAATCGTTAAAAAAAACGTTTGGTTTCTGTTCATGTACGTAAAGATGATACTTTTACGTAAGAATTAAGACCAACCAGAAAAAAATCGACCGAAAAATGACAAAGTTATAAGCAATTGAGTGAATATATCCAAATCCCATATTTTACGAATATTTTATTTTTTTCGACAATTTATGAGTTCGGTTGCTCACACGCAAATATATTGAATTTATTATTTGTTATTTTTATGTATATATACAATTGAATTAATAATAAAGTGAATTTTTATTCCAAATTAGACGATACATGAAATTCGGTGTACCGATGATATGGAGAGAGCCGCTCTGCCATTCGGTTGATTGTTACTTTTGCCTGAGCAAATCCACTGGTTTTGGAAAGAGTGCCAAATGGGTTTATGCGACAGTAGCATCTGTTTCGCTTCCAGTTCCACATTCAAGTGAATTTCCTCATCCTAAGTGCCCCGATTCAACGATTGAATTTTTCGAATCATCACTACAGACAGACACAAGCAGTGATAATGAATTTCAACAGGAGTCGCAATTGCAACATTTTACGCAGCCTGAACTGAATGATTTGGTGAGAGATCTCGAGCTGTCAAATGAAAAAGCGGAGTTACTTGCATCTCGCCTGAAGCAACGGAACTGTGTGGCTCAAGGAGTAAATGGAACATTTTATAGAAACCGTGATAAACCTTACGCACAACATTTTAAGAAGGAAAACGACATATACTACTGCAACGATATTCCTGCATTGTTTGAGCAACTCGGAGGGCCTTATGAACCAAATGAGTGGCGCTTGTTCATTGACGGTAGTAAGCAGAGTTTGAAAGCAGTCCTACTGCATATTGGAAATGAAAAACCTTCTATCCCAATCGCTCATACCATCAACACTAAAGAATCATACGCCACAATGGCCAGTTTGCTAAAATACATTCAATATGAGCATCACAACTGGAAAATATGTTCTCTCAAAGTCGTCGGCATGTTGTGTGGAATGCAGGGTGGATATACAAAATATTGCTGCTTTCTTTGCCTCTGGGATAGTCGTGCTCGTGAACATCATTATAGAAGAAAAGACTGGCCAGAAAGGGAGAACGTCACAGTGGGCAAAGACAATATTAAATACGTGCCTCTTGTCAAAAAAGAAAATATAATCCTTCCAGCATTGCACATTAAACTTGGCCTCATTAAAAATTTTGTGAAGGCCTTAGACAAGGAAGGCCAAGTATTTTCCTATTTGAAAACACTTTTCCCGCAGCTTTCTTTAGCAAAAATCAAGGAAGGCGTCTTCGATGGTCCACACATAAAGAAATTGGTAAAAAGCACAGATTTTCCAAAATATTTAACACCCGTTGAAAACGAGGCCCGGAATTCATTTCAGCGGGTTGTTACCAATTTTCTTGGAAACAATAAAAGCCCCAACTACGAGGGAATTATTACCGATTTGCTGGAGAACTACAACAAGATGGGTACGGAATGCCATTATTTAATTTCATTCCTGGTTGTTTTCTATTGTATTGTTTTTACCATTTTATTTATTTCTTACAGGTGTAAATATGTCTCTAAAAATCCATTTCTTGCATTCGAATTTGAATTTCTTTCCGGACAATCTTGGTGACGTAAGTGACGAAAACGGCGAGAGATTTCACCAACAAATTAAGACCATTGAGCGGCGCTATCAAGGATTTTGGGATGAAGCAATGTTGGGAGACTATGTATGGTTTCTCACTAGAGAAACGGATCCCAAAAGCAACCGAAGACAAAGCAAGAGCCACAACTATTTCTAACACACAAAAATGTCAAGAATGTATTGCAAGCGTTGAAACACAATAAATTGTCGAAAAAAATAAAATATTCGGAAAATATGGGATTTGGATTTCTTCACTCAATTGCTTATAACTTTGTCATTTTTCGGTCGATTTTCTTCTGGTTGGTCTTAGTTCTTAAGTAAAAGTATCATCTTTACGTACATAAACAGAAACCAGACGTTTTTTTAACGATTTGTACTTTTCTGTCGGCACAGAATCACTGTAAAATATGATTTTTTTGAAAATGTGCCTTATTTTCATCGATATATTTTGAACCGCTTTACCAATCAAAGATTCGATTATACATATTTGTTCGTCATCTCAATACCTTGCATTTGGGTACCAATAACGACCCAATCGGACATTTCTAGCTCGAGATATGATTTGTCAAGTGAAAAAAGGTCGAAAAAATTAAAAAATTACAATATCTCAAAAACTGTTCTATAAAAAAAAATTTAACCTTGATTTTCGAATTCAGCGGAAGAAAATACATAAGGAAATCTATCTCTCATCAAATGTACATTTTCGGTGTAAACTAGTGTTATTTTCTAAAGTTGGGTATTCAACATCAATATCGGTAAATTTTACTATGAATTTATTAATTTAATACTAATAAATTAAATGTTTCCATTATTTGTACAAATTTGTACAAATATAACATTTCAGACTATAACATTTTTAAATAATACAGCACTTCCATCATTATTGTCATTATATTTATATATCTTTTTTAATCTTTACTTAATAAGTTATGGCTTAATTAATAAGTGAGTTTACATTGAAAATTGAATTAGTATTAAACTTCTATACATGTTATATTAATTATCTTGAATATTTACGTAATAATTACATAGAATTTGTCAAATCTTGAAATTAAATTTACTATTTCCAACAACATATTGCTATTTATAATTATATTTTTCTTGTTTCTTATGTAGCTAATTTGATGTGATCATATATATCCCATAATATATATATATATATATATTGTATATATATATATATATATATATATATATATATATATATATATATATATATATATCCCATAATATATATATATATATATAAAGGTATATTAAGGTAAACTTAATAAATCGGCGATTAAAGTTCTGGTTTACTTCAAAGTATATATATTTAAAACAACCCTACATGTTTCGGCAGTACGCCTTTGTCAAGGGAATACAAAATATAAATGACAGAATATAAATGTCAAATAATTAAGTTGCTATGGTTTAAATTATTCAAAGATACATGAATGTATCTTTCAATAATTATATTATATATTATATTATATAAAGATATTATATTTATATATATATATATATATATATATATATATATATATATGGTATATTCAGTACTTCAATTAGTTGGCGATTTAAGGTCCGGTTTTACTTAAAAATGCATATATTTAAAACAATCTTACATGTTTCGGCATATGATGCCTTTTTCAAAGAATTTTAAATTTTTAAATTCTTTGAAAAAGGCATCATATTGTTTAACCAAATTAGTTTCCAAAATTCAATTGTAATAGCTCGATACAGGCATAAACTATTCAAATACTCTCCGTATCAACCTATATTGGCTTATTGATTATTATTAGTCACAGATAATCGATCTGTGCTATATTAAAACGCACATAATTCCATAGATTCATTTGGAAGATCTAATCAAGAGTTTTTTCTCTCCGTTTAGCATCGGATTTGCATGGATTTTGTATCTTAGTATTCATGAGTTCATATACATATTTAAACAATCAGGCTTATATTTCCCAAAGATAAAGTTGAATCAGTTCTAAAATCAAAGATATAGTACATTAATTGTTAATTTATATGTAGTACTTACCTGTTAGTTAATCCAATTCATATTCACCTCTATACCAGATATTTCCTATGTTCATTTACCCGATAATAAAAGATATATTGTTTTTGTCACACTTATACTTGGTATAAGTATGACACTAATATACTGTCATTTATATTTTTAATTTATTTGAAAAAGGCATCATATGCCGAAACATGTAAGATTGTTTTAAATATATACATTGTCAAGTAAAACCAGACCTTAAATCGCCAACTAATTGAATCTACCATAACATACAAGCGTCATGACTCATGAAGTAATTATCTATGTCTGTTTAGGTCTGTTTTACTTTAATATGTATATATGCCTTTTTCAAAGAATTTTAAATTATAAATGACCGATATTAATGTCATATTTATATCGTCAACTAATTAAATCTACTATAATATACAAAGGTCAAATATATATATATATATATATATATATATATATATGAAAAAAACCACATCCGTCCAGATACATGTGAGAGGAGATTTGAATAATTGCTATTTCTCACTCCAATTAAATTCAATATATATATATATATATATATATATATATATATATATATATATATAAGGTATATACATCATTGTATTGAAGACACCTCTGCAACTCATTTTCCCTAAACATTTCTTTTTAATCACAAAAATTCGATTCGAAAATGTATATTGCTGTTCGATCTCTAGAATATCTTTCCATATCTTACAACTGCTTAGTAATTTATGCAGAATGACATAATCATTGCTTCACGATTCATCTATTTGTTTGTAATTCTAAATGCATAGCGGATCCTACTTAGTTTCGATGGCAAATCCTCATTGTGAGGTCACTAATTTAGATATTTATCTATACAGATTTCACAAATTCTTACTTTCTCACATACGGGTATATACGAATTGTTAATTTCGACATTGTCCATTGGACTGTCTAGAATTGAATATTACATGTTGCGTTTTGAGTCTATTCAAAATTAACCTGTTTGCAGAAACCCATAACTCAAGTTTAGCATAAATTGCATTCATATATAAAGCCACAGCATTCAGATCAAAACTCGCAGCCAGGACACTAATAGCACCCACGTAAGAATGAATGACTCGCATTGAACATACGTGTAGATATCAGAAATATATCCAATGAATAAGATAGGATTCAATATACTTCCCTGGAAAATACCAATCGTACAAGAAATTGCCTCAGATTCCAATACATTATCATCCTGTTTAAAAACTAGGGACCGGACACGAGAGGCCCATGACTCATCGCCCACGGGCGTACCATTGAAAATTTGTATTTTTAAAGAGTTTTTAGTTTTATTTATATAATTGGAAAACAAACGTGTGGTGATTTATAAAATACGAAATACATTTTTATTTATTCATTTTGTTCAAGTTGAGTAAAGTAGTATTACTATTAACTAGCAATACTTTCTCAAGGTTCTCTTCGCTGTAGATAGAAAACGTCATTTCTACATCGCAACTGGTTATAGGTGCATACTGGAAATATTCTTTATTTTAGCATATTTAGCAGTTAGATTTTGAGGCATTGTTAACATACGTAATTGCCGCAATGTTATTAAATCTGGATTTCTATTAAAAACTGCATCTAACTCTTGAAGTTTATTTAATGGAATATTTGCCGCCATTAATGTTTCACAGAGTTCTTCGTTGCCAAATTCCAACGGGTCTAATTTCTGTGTATGTGTTTGCGATGCTAAGTAACGTTTTACGTGCGATTTCTTGGAATTTTTTAACAATATTTTACATACTTTTCAATAAATTTCGGAATCACTGGCAATGGACATACAATCAGTTTGACCCTTAATCCAACTCGCCATTGTTTCACAATGCCATTCTCGACGTTGTTCCATATCATATTTGAAAAAGTAACTTAAACAATGTTCTAGATCTAAATAAATGAAAATTAAAAATGTATGCGCAAGTTATTGAAACTTAACGAATTTCACTGGACACTTACGTATATTTGTAACTAACAGTTAAAACAATGAAAAAACGAAACTAACTCACCATAGTTTATTTATCTTACGAAATATAAACTAATAAATCAAACAAATTATAAAAACTCCTCCCGCTTCTATCTAAGCCTATGACGAAAGGAATTTTAATGTAAAATTGAAGTAATTGCGTCACAATTAAACGACCAAAACCGAATGTGTGGTTAACTGAATGAATAACTTGTTAAGTTATTATGTCAACAGAACAGAACTACCGCATTTAGCCAAGAGACAATCCCCATAATTATTTGAACCCGACCTTCATCTGATCAAAATGGGTATTTAAATTATTATTATTATTATTATAGAACCTATTTTCTTTACTCGTACGTTAGATATTAATCGTTTTAATGAACTATTTTTAGAGAAGTTTATTAATCAGTTACATCATGATTAAATAAGAAATGAGTTTTCCAACAAGATAAAGCTCCACTACATACTGCAAAAACTACTCAGGTAAGATGTAATCATTATTTTAAATTAATATAGAAGTAGTTTTTTTATTAATCCAGGAATGTATTATTTTGGAAATGATAAACTGAAATTCATTCTTGAAATATCTTAATAAAAATATATAATATAAAATGTCTTATGTTATAGTATTGTTATTTGGACAACTTACATACATTATTATAATAGGTTGATGTCACCACCCAGCGTCAAGAAGAATAAACACTATAGACAATATTACATACTCGTAGATGGTAATCTAAATATTCTATTCCCAACTGCGAACACTTGATATTGCTCACCCGATACGTTTTTCTTAAATCATGTGCTACTGTTTGAATACAATTTTTAAGTGAATGTGTATATTTAATACAAAAAGGAATTCAGAAGCATTAGCGATTCTTTATACTAAATTTTAAGCTCACAGTAATAATTTATTGTGGTGTAAATTATTGAAGGTAGATTTAAACTTACCAAGAGTTTGAGTATTCTAATGTTACAACTACGGCAGATGTAATTGCTTTAACGAATTAACACGCTGTAAGTAAACTTTAAAAGATCTAATCAATAGACACAGCTGCCCCAATGACGTAATATTAAATAATGTTTACTTAGGATTTGTGAAGAAATAAAATTCCGCTTCATATTATTTAGTCGCTCAAAAATAATATTTATACTAGTGTGAGCATTTACTACTTTTAAAACGATTAATTATTAGTAGAAAAATTATTCGTATATAGTACACCTTCTATATTTTTCGAAGTTATAAAGATCAACAACTAATTAAAACAAATTAAAAATTCAAAATTATTAATCAAAGAAAACTGTCCCTATCTTCAAGGTGATACTTCAGATTTATTCATTTATGAAAAGATTGCTTTAGACAAGAAATTAAAATTTTTATTCATATAAAATTCACTAGTTTTAATAGAAAATCTGCAAAAATTTGTTATTTAGATTAGTTAGGTTATCTCTGAGCTTCTTTTTTAATTTGATTGAAAAGGTTATTACATTTATAATGTTTTATCTTATATCCTTATTACATCGCAAAAGTATTTAAAAATATTGTACGTTCATACATACTGGTAGGTCCAGTTCGCAACGGGCCATATCAGCAATGTGTGGCAACAACGTATCCCCTCTACGCTGCTTCAACTGCAGCACATTGCAGTTAAGAATTTAGTGAGACTTAAACCGCGCAAGGATATAGTCGTTTGCATATTCGTTCTGTATACGTAATTTGCCTATTTATTTCAGGCATAATAAGGTCGTTATATCTCCAAGTTATTATTATTATTATTGCATTCTTAGCTGCTACGGAAAAGTAATTTTAAGTAATAAAAAAACAATAACGTTTTCTAAAAGATAAAAGTAAAAAAATCAATAATTCTGCAAAATAAATTTAAATTTTAAGAAAGTCACTCAATATAGGCATCGTACACACGTTGCCACATCGCATTACGTTCCATACGTATATTGTTGCCTATGGCCCGTTGCGAATTGGACCTATCGGTATATGTACATATATTATAAGTTCATTGCTTCATGTAACTAACATTTCTAAATCCAAGTCAGAGGGACTAAAGCATTTGATCAAGATGCCTCCTTCTATAAAATAAATTTCTCCAACATAAGTTAAGTATGTACTACCCAATGATATGGAAGTAGGTTAGTAAGCAAGTCCAGCAAACGCCTCAGCAACTCACAATTTATCGACCAATTAATCTGTTGCCTATAATAAGTTTTCGAAGGGCTATTACTAAATAGGATTTACGCGGATAATAAATTTCTAACGCCTTTCTATTGCCAGTTCGACCTTCAATAACATCACTCTAAAACACCAGTTCACAGAATAATAAATAAAATTTCCAAGAACTTAAGGAAGAAACACAGCAACACTGTATTCCTTAACATTTGTCAAGCCATTGATAAGGAGTCATATAGTGGCTTGTCATTCAAAATAAGAAACAGTCAGTCCAGTAATTTCTAACCTTCAATTAAATCCGACTTATCCTGCAGAAATGCCGTAAATTCAGTAACCATAAATCTCATCTCTACTCGAAAATGTTGTTAAACAATTGCTCATATATCTCAAAACAATAATACCAAAACTTCTTCTTGGATTATGTAGTTATGCTCGCTGTAGACTAAGATTCACAAAATATTTATCTAGGCTTATAGATGACCACCTGAACTTAATGCTAGTATGCCGGATGATGGATAAAGATCAACCAAACAGAATCTGTTCGGGTTACGATTATCATGCGACAGGATATCTGTTTACCTGTAACAATAAAAAAGGTACGTTTACTTATGGTTAGAAGTAAAATGCACGGGTCTACATCTTGACCAATGGCTTAAAAAAACATTTAAACCAAGCGAAGGCAACTAGACATCAAATTTCGGCAAATATACCGACTTTTTGGATGCAAGTAAAAATTCACTCTGACCAATAACGTATTACTGTATAAAGCAATATTAGAACAAATATGGTCTTTCGGGCTCGAGCTTTGGTAATGTGCCAAACTTCGTAATGGAAACACAACAATTTTTTTATGCCAATGTTATGTTAAAAAACTCTAAATGGTGCCAACAACGCATTTTTTTATATTTGAACATTACTTCACTGATACGGAACTGGGCGATCGAATGTTCCTAATTAACAAGGATTTGTTAAGTACCATCTATATAATTACATTTTACATTCTTTCATAATTTGTCTCTTTCTTTCAAGGACATTCTATATAAGATGAGCACGCTTCGAAAATCATTAATAAATTGTTTACTAACTACCCACTTGCTTTAGATTTACGGACCCGTTCGAGATCGAAATTATACTACATTTCTTTTCAAAAATAATAAATTCACAGGCGCCATATAATCTTTTGAGTAAATCAAAGTTAGTTTGAAATTAAGTAACCGAAGAAAAATTTCCTGATTATGTATATAAACATGTATTATATCCTTGAACTTTTATTATACACTCAATGTGCATGAAGTCAACCGTAAATATTCCTAGACCGATGCGATTAATTTTCGAGACAAGTTGGATGAGCAAAATCTCTGATAACTGGGCGAATAAACTTCTGTAACGCACAATGTACTCCAGAGCGGCTTTAATTAAAATGATGTCACGATCGTAAGGTGTAGATGCTTCGGTGGTACAGATACACACATAGTGTAAAGATGGTAGTGTTGGCAGTAATCTATTTAGTACAGGTGTATCGTTCTCGAGCTATCCACGTGTTTAATGGCGCTTTATTTAGTACTGCGACAGGAGAACTGGAACTGATCTTGTTCACATCGAATGTGAACCTGAGAGGGTTTAATTTATTACTAAATATGTAGATAAATTCAAGTTCTGCTGCATTATTTAGTAGCGTTCTTCCCACTTGATTTATTCCAAGCGCGCACTGCGTTAATAATAAAATTACGAATGTTTTAGAATGCTAAAACGTTATTACAACTTTTTAGATATTTCTTGTTTATAAGAGAACATTGCCACTATAGTATTATTTTATCATATAGTTATCTGAAACAATTCACGATTTTATGTTTCTTTAACGGCACTGATTATTTAATATTCTATTGTCTAAAGTCGATTATTTCGATAGAATATATGTTTTCAAATAGCACATCTTATCAAGCGAGAAAATGTGTATCCTAGGTAAGCCATAACAGACTGAGATAGACATAAAGTCACGTCTGAGCTTAGAGAATTGACGAACTGTCAGTTTTAAATAATCATAAATCAAATTGACAAATTGGAAGATATATTTGCAATTTATTAGTTACTAGCTGACACGGCGAACTCCGTACCGCCTAACAGTCAATAAATGTCGTTCTAACTTTCAGCTAAACTTAATTTAGGATTTTATTAACGTAATAAAATAAATACAAACAATTTATTAAGTTCAATAGTTTATTAGGATAATATAAATAAAGAAAATAGAAATTCAATAAAAGTACAAAAATCAAGTATTCAATGGCGTGTCAGCAAGACATTTGCTTTATTGAAGCTATGTATTTTGCTGCATGGGTTACACTCGGCTTGATTCTCTTCAGTGAAGGATCTTGTGATATACAACATTTTTCGTTTTGTTATCTGGGGCAAGAACAAATAAAGCATATAGATAATTTGTCATTCATTCGATAAATTTTTGAATGTGGGGATTCACAGACTACACAAGTTGTGCGGTCGCATTGAAGGAGTGTGTTTGTTACCCATTCTCGTTGCTTCAACTATAGAAGTTAAAAATAAAATTATTGAATCACTGACATTGTCAGCAATACGTACTTTTCCTAACTGGTAATGATGCAGTGTGAAAGTAAGAAATGCCAAAAGCAGTGTCTGAAAAATCGATTTTATTGCCAAAGTGGGTTCAAGATAAAAAGGATTTGCAGATCATCGACAATAACTACATTTTTTGCGGGCTGTGCGCTTAACGAGTACCTACCTAAGTACCTACGTATATATGATATCGCATGTGTTTTTTGAGAAACCTTTCTTACACAGACTGTTTGCACTTGTATTTTTTATACTTATTTAGTTATTTAATCTTTTTAAGTAAATTGATTTCAAGTTATTAAATTATTGTATTTTTATCTTTATCTGTTTTTTTAAACTATGGTATATTTATAGGTAAAATGTGACGAGAAATTTCAAGTAGATCAACACTTAGAAAACAAAAGCCATCAGTTCAAAAACCATGGACCAAGTCACATGATACACCGGTAAACATCGAGACAACAGTGAGTAAGAAATTTATTCAAGAGATCTGTGTAATCTTTTTATTAGGTGTAATATTGCGCTTCGTAATCTGGACAAGGAATTGTTCCAAGATTTCTTAAGAAACACTACTCTAAAGAAAATGTCAATGTACCTTCATTTTCTACTTTAAGAAACAAGTATCCATAACCTTGAAGAGGTGATAGAAGCCGTCTAAAATGAAATTAAAAATAAATATGTATGTTTTTTTGCCGAAGAAACTACATATATTCAGGGAAGGTATATTGTCAACTTTATCATTGGAGTTTTTAATGAGTATAGCGAAGACAAAGAATATTTGATTGGTGTAAAAGTGTTATAAAAAAGAATAATTTAAACATCGCTAGATTCGTTAATGATACGTAAACCAGTTTTTTTATCGCAAAAATTACCAGCAGAAATATTGCTAATGCTGCTCTATACATAACCGTATGTCCCCGGATTGAGTTTACAAGAGGAAAAAAATTTTAATTTTTGATTTTACAAAAAAGTGCTAAAGGAATAAAATGTTTTGCTTAATTTCAAATGACTGAATCTGTAATTAGAATTACGAAACTGTCAAACCCCTATTTAGAATTACAAATTTTTATTTTTTATTTTCAATCACAACAATAAAAAAATAATTAGGCTAGAAACAATAATGTTTAAAACTATTCTATTAATTCGCCACCCCTTTCAGCACACAATTCGACTCTAAGCCGCAGTTCCTTGTAACTGTTGCGAATTTCTTCAAGCGTCAAGGATGCAACAGCATCTCTAATGCGATTTCTTAATACTTCCACATTGTTAGGCAAGTTGTCCATGTAAACTAGTTGCTTTAACCGTCCCCACAAATAAAAATCTAAAATAGTTAAGTCAGGGCTTCTTGGAGGCCACAAAACAGGACCATTCCAGCCAATCAAATTATTTTCGAATTTTTGATTGAGCCAGGCAGCTACGATGCGCGAACGGTGGGCCGGACAACCATCCTGTTGAAAATACATCCTCTGCCGATAAGCAAGTGGGAGTTCACTTAAACCATCCCAGAAAAAATTGCTCAACATTTCCAAATAATTATGCTGATTTACATTAGCATAAAAAAAATATGGCCCTATTATTCCATGATAAGAAACAGCACACCACACGTTTACCTTAACAAAGTATTGACGTTTTGATGCAATTCTAAAGTGAGGATTAGTATCACTCCAATAACGAACATGTTGTGACGAAACGGTACCATTGCTAGAAAAAGTTGCTTCATCGGAAAATACAATGCTTTTGTGAAAATTTCCAAAGTTCTCCATTATTTCATCTCCCATCCACATGCAAAAATAAAGACGCTTCTCATCATCTCCCGGTTCTAACGTTTGATTAAAAATCGGTTTATAGGGGTACAATTTACGTTCCTTCAAAACTCTTTGAATATGGGATTTGCTCATATTCAGTTGAAGCGCCCGTCTCGGCAATGAAAGTTTAGGATTATCTTGCACCGAATCCAAAATTAAAACTGTAGTAGCATCATCTTCATCACATACTATTTTCTTTTTCTTTAAATTCAGAACAGAACCAGTTTCCAAAAATTTTTTCACCAACTTCCTTATACCCATACGGGAAACAGTTACTTCGGGAAATTTTGTATTAAATTCTTCAGCAATACGACGATAGCTCTTTTCCCCAATACCGTAACATTGTATTAAATATATTTTTTGTGATAACGTTAACATTTTCACCAAAACTTACAGAATTACAGTTTGAAGTTATTTTTGACAAATAAATTAGTGTATGACATTTTCAAGTCAAAGGCTTCTACCATTAAAAATAATAGATGTACTGCGATGAAAAAAATTAAAAAAAAAATTTTTTAGAATATAGATAAGTGGTACTGAAATTCTAATTACAGATTTGGTCATTTGAAATTAAGCAAAAAATTTTATTCCTTTAGCACTTTTTTGTAAAATCAAAATTAAAAATTTTTTTCCTCTTGTAAACTCAATCCGGGGACATACGGTATATGGTGAAAACAGCAGAAAATTTAAAAAAAATTTCCCTAATTTAATACATTGCACGTGTTTGGGCATTGGATTAATAGAGTAGCCGAAACTGTTAAATCAGAATTTCTTTTTGTTAATAGTTTAGTAAGTAACGCGAAGAAGGTTTTTGTTAAAGTTCCACTTCGAGTTCAGGTAAATAAAGAAAAATATCTAGAATTGCCACTACCCACAGAATCAGTTGCTACTGGGTGGCGGACGTGTTTAAACGCCGTAAATTTTCTTGCCGAAAATGATGAAGAAAGGAAGAATGTTATTCGCGATTTTGATCCAGATTGCTAGGCAGCAATTATAAAATGTATTAGTTTACTTGAAAACGCTTTAATTACTAGTTAATTGTGTCTTATTAAAAGTAATTTTTTGTGTATTGCAACCACAGTCATAAAACTAGAAGGCAGAGGATTCTGTAAAAAATCGTCCCGAAACTTCGATAGGCAAAAATAGTAATATTTGTAAGAACTTAATTCGGTGTTAGACAAAAACCTAGAGTGTAAAAAGCTATGTAAATTAATGATATCTTGCAAGGAAATTTTGAACATTTGATTACTTACTGCTATTATTCAAGTACCTAATAATTAATTAATTATGATTAGAAAAATTATAATGTTTAAAATTTAAATATACATATTGTTAATAGAAAAGTACCATAATTTCTACATATCATTTCTATTGCTCTTACACTTCTGCGGAGACATATTAATTACATTTTTATTGGCGGCAAACATACGTGTTCAATTACAAAACGATCCATCTGCAGAGAATTTTCCGATACAGTTATTGGATATTGGAAGTGGGAAAATTACAATTGAAGAAACAACAGGCTGCATTCAATTACTAAACAATTTTGGCTCACTCACAAGAAGAATTGGTTCAACGCGTAATTCCAAATATCGAACAAAATTACAACAGTCATCAATAGTTAAGTGAGCGTGCAATATTAGCTGTAAAAAATGTGTATATAAATTTCATTAATATCAGTATTCAACATATTGCTATGAATCGTGGTTTGTAGAATAAAATTGTGCCACCATCCACAACTGAACTTCCCAAGCCGGTTGATTTCCAAAAAAATGGGACTTCTTACTTCTCAGGGTTCCAAAAAGAAAATACGTGGTCTTTCTAAAATAAGCCTGGCGCCAGTGAATAGTTCTCACAAGTTTATTTATATTATATAAGTTACTTATTTTTAATTAAAGAGCGGTAAAGGTATTAGCACAAAATCAAAGACAGGATAAAATTTAAACTGAATCTTTAATACAAAAAAAAATCAAAAAAGAAAAAAAATCTATCTTTATAAAGTATAAAGATAAAGTATTTACAATATACTTCCTGAGGTAAAATATATCCACTGTATAATTGACAGCTAAGTGGATTAAAACTTCCTCTTATGACTTCCGAACATCTAAAAAATAATAAAGTTTATTTTTAATTTCTCCCCAGAGAACCACACTGTATAATATTTATTGAATCACGTTCAAAATTTTTACACATGCGCAATAACATGTAACAAAAATACCCTTGACTTCCAAACGAGCAAAATTTTACAATTATAATTTTTTTTACGTAGAAGTTTAATAATACTCTTTATTATTTTTCTCTACTAATTAAGACTCTTAACTAATTATATTAATACAATTTAAATACAATTTTGAAAAGCTTTCTGAATTAAGACGTCTTATAAATATAATTTTACTTACATAAAAAATTGTAGGAGACACGTTGACAAGAAAAACGTTGTTTAATCAAATACTATATCAAAAGTACGAGAATAACAATCTCGTAGAATTTACGGGAATTGAATACCAAATACCAACAACTAATTAACACAATCAAATCATCCCGAATTAAATTAAATATATATATATATATATATATATATATATATATATATATATATATTTCAAAGAAATACAACGTTCTTGTCTTAGTGCAAAACTTAGTCTCCCCCTCAATACCTAAACTTTCACATTAAGTCGAACTCGGCCTCAGAAAAACAAGTTTTTGAATACGCACATTTTATTTAAATATATCGAATATACACATAAGTTCAAAAAATCTGTACATTTATTTTTAATTAAATTTTAAATATTATTTAGGGAAAAATCCATAGAAATATGTTATCCGGAGAAACGGATTGTTACAAATCAATAAATACTGCTAGAAATCAAGATGAAACAATAAATTATCCAACTGACTCCTTAAATTCACTTGATTTTTCTGAATTGTCAATCCACAAAAGATTATTAAACAATCTCATCGAAGCAACAATTTTAATTGGCAAATTCAAAGGAAATGATGTGCTAATACCACGTATACCAATAATACCGACAGATATGCCAATACAATTCAAACGATTGCAATTTCCAATTAAAATGGCTTCTGCAATAACGATAAACAAATCACAAGGTCAATCATTGCAAATGTGTGGATTGAATTTGGAAAATCCATTTTTTTTGTATGCACATTTATACGTTGCATGCTCCCGTGTAGGAAAATGAAAGGATTTGTTTGTATATATGCGTAATGGAATCATAAACATTGTATATCTAAGAACAGCGCAATTAACTTGAAGTTGAATATAACAGTTTTAATTGTGTTCCTTTAATATATATATATATATATATATATATATATATATATATATATATATATATATATATATATTGTTATGATACAAACAGCTCGGTTATTCCAGCTATCTGTAAATGAAAGGGTATGAATTAACACAAGATAAACAATCTATTGAATAGCTGCATTTGGTGGACACAACTTGTAAAATTAGTGTCGAAATGTTAATAAACTAATATCACGACAACTTTGTATATTTCAGATTAAATTATATTTATTTCAAAATTTAGATTTTTTTTTTTGAGATTTCATCCTGTATCTCTAATTAAAATTTAGAAAATTATGTCTGCTTTTCCAGATAACTCAATATCAATAGGTGATGATTTAATACCCAGTTCCTTTATTCGTAATAGCAGTAAAGTATTAGCAAAGTCATTACAGTTTTTTATTAGTTTGGCTCTGACAACGTGTGTTTTTCGTAATCGATGGAAGAAAACTAGAATTATACCGATTCATAAGAAGAGAGATGTACCAAACTTGGAAAATTGTAGACCTGTATAGAGCTGTTACGTATGTAAACATATACTGTAACGTATGTGTGTGTGAGGTGTTTATTATTTATACACATTCTGAATATTTTAAATTCATAGGCGTCACGTAGTACAATTTTCAGGGTATTTTTAATTTCTGGGATCGCGTCGTAATTGACTCACAATATTTTAGATTTATATTCTATATAACTACATCTTTCCATTTATCATACGTTGTCTCTTTATTTCAAGGACAACATGTACATATTGCAGTGTATTGTAGAAATATATATTGAAGATAATCCACAATGCACCACTATGAGTCCGGGCTGCCTTACGGAGAGTTTATTTCTTTTAATAGAGTCCTCTAAAGTCTCAGGTTCATTTACGAACGTGGACAGAAAAACAAAATATAAGCATTAAAACAAGCACTTTTCCACAAAATTTTTATTAAAAAAAAAAAAAAAAATCGTCTTTATAAAGTATAAAAACGTGCTACTGCGACAACAATGCAATAAGCAGAGGAAAACTTGTATGGTAATGAACTCATACAATGAAAACACCTCTTATTAACGCGAGCAAAAATTGCACTAATTAAATAGGTCGGAAAACTTTCAAATTCAAATATTTACTTTACCCCCCAAACTTCGAACGTCAACAGAGACAAACTGTTAACTACGCGTGTCACTGATCAGATCATGCGCAACAATAACATGATAAACATATTTCCTCCAAAATCCTGACTTCAATACGCTATTAAAACATGATAGCAAAAAATCTCCCTCATAAGAAATATGGAAATTTTCTTTGCTATTCATCTACAACTTAAAATATATCAAAATTAAATATAATCAATTAAACTATGAGCTCAAAAATTATTAAAATTATTATCAAGAATAATATCAAATAAATTTATTTGCTAAAAGGACTACTTACATTAATTAATGTAACCTTAGCACACACAAAAACTTAACGAGAGATTTTTCAGATGAATCATACATTTCAAATCAAAATTACAAGTTAAAACACTCGTAACAAATCGATAATTAAATTGAACACATCAAAAATCAAAAACTAAAAACATAAACCGAACTTATTCAAATATTTTAAATAAAGAAGAAGTCCTTATTCAAAAATTAACACATGTGAATCATCTGAATGTACATAAATCTCTGGTGCGTAAATAACCTTCGTCCAAGAATAAAAAAAAATCAAGCTACAAACCTCGAACGATACAACGTCCGGTAAAAGTTCCACAACGTGAATCAAGACAACCTTCGACCAATATACAGACTAGGTATAAAATACATGCCAATTTAAATTTTTAAATAAAATATTACAAATCACTAAATATAAACCTGAAAACAAATTATATATAATTAATAATTATATTTAACTATATTCTTCGGGGAAAAATCTACTGCAATATGTGAATGTTATAGTGGAAAAGAAAAAGAAAAGCGCTTACTGTGCGGTGCATTGAACCAATTCCATCAAAAAAATGTTATATTTACTGGAGAAGAATAAGTAGGTATATATAGTTCACAAAGTGTTTCTTTGCAGTTCATACTGCCCAAGAGCAAACCGCGAATTGTATTTTATCTCTTTCTAGCACACATAAATGCTACACACTTTAGGAACTGTACTTATATTCTCGACATTTTTAATTATTCTATTTTATCTATGTCATTCGTTTAGTGTCGTTACTAATTAATTTAGAGAATAATAATGGAATGTAACAAATATTGAACCCAAATAAATTTTATTATAAACATGATTACTATATATAAAATATAGAGGTTAATTATAGATTGATATATGCGAGAATTATTCAAATTTCTCACACAAACTCGCAATGTCATCAATAGTAGGAACGTGTTTTGAACTGCAAATATAGAAAAATACAGCCCAAATTACATTCACAAAGAGATGTGTATCTGATGGACATTGATTGATTGACGACATACTTTCGAAATAAATCAGAAATATCAGAGGAGGTGAGCTCATTGGCTAATATTCTTTGTTATTAAAACTTTCTCGTTATTTATTAGAAAAGCTAAATAAATAAAAGATACTAAAGGATAAAATAAGTACAAAAAATATTTGATTAATATTAGAAATACATAAATAATAGAAATTAGATTAAATTTTACCTCATTTTACTATATCTAGTTTTATATATATTTCGCAAGCAAAGTTTACCGTTCAAGCCCCCTATGCTTTTGTGGGAATCCCGTTTATCGTGTAGGATGGGGTGTACGTTTGGGAGGGTTGAATTAAAGGTAAGGGTGTGTTTATGATTGAATGTCGGTTATGGACTGATAATTTTTGACAGTGGTTGCCGGTTGCTCTTTTGTAGTAAATTGGTCATATTGACTTTCAGCAAAAGTTATACAGGCTAATGATTGCCTACGAAGGTAACAAATTTTTATAAAATTTTCATTACTTAAATTAATCTATATATAAAAAAAATCATTTATATTCATCCGAACATAAGATAGATTTTTCATCCATTTTATCTAGTATTTTAAAATTTTAATACGGAGTTGGTTTATAAAATGAATATAAGAGTTGGAAGTTGGAAGTGTTGGAACTGAGATCTCATTTACTTGTCTAAAACTAAAACTTAGATGCACCTAACTATTTCTACTAACTGCGATCGAAGACTAAGTATTAAAATCTTTCAAGTTTAATAGAGGTATACGACAAGAATACCCAGTTTCAATGATTATATTATACTTCATAATACTTTCGAAAAGATCTCAAGTGAGAATAAAATAGAAACAATAGCTATAATATATTACAGAAGACACGATGTTTTAGCATACCCTGATAATATAACCATAGAACTGAAACAACAAGAAGAAAACTTAAATACCTCAAATTAATTAGAAAAGAAATAGAAATTAAATGTAAGTACAGAAGCTACCACTTTCAAAATGTAAATAAATTTGAGTATCTGGGTGTGACTATTATGAATAAAAAAAGGAAAAGTATGAATTTGATAAAACGGAGATTTCGAAAGTCGCCAAAGCCTTGAGTCTCTCAAGGCTTTACGATACCTTCTGTTCCTAAATTTAACATACTCGTATATATACAAACAAATTTCTTAGAGTAGTTACTGTATATGCGTTATTGAATGTCCAGAAGGTTTGCTTTCCAAGAGAGCTTTTGGGAGTCTCACTACTGCTATTTTCAAGTCGACGCTGCTGCAGAACGGGAAATAGTACGCGTCACTCTTCTGTGCGTCGGTATTTCTGCAACTTTGTCGAACGGACAGGAAGCAATCGTGCTTGTGATTGGTTTATTAACGATGTTCTGTTTGTCAATCGTATAAGACTTTTTAACTTTAGCCGTGCCAATATATAAAAACAAGAAGTTCCTCCTCTGTCCATCGTCTCTCTTGATTAAAGTGTTCTGTCGTTTGTCGTTTTTCTATTTGTATCGCTTCCTGTGTGACTTTAGAGTGTGAATAATCTATTTACGCTATTGTCTTTTTAAAGTCGAAATCGATCTGATAACCAGTGTGTGAAGCATTTTCGAATAGAGACAAGGGTAGATTCTTTGGTGCTAGAGGAGTAGTATAGCTAAGGAGGTACTGGACAAAATCCCAATAGTAGATTTATCACAGGAGTCTAAATTAACATTTTATCCCCTCTAATTTTCTTCTCAGCATGCACGAAATTCAAGCAACCGGCAACAGATATGATCTAGTGATTATCAGGTTAACTTGTTCATTATCTGTTCAGTTCAGCTTCATATCTGTTGATTACCTATTCGAACCTGTTTTGTATCTGTTCAGATCTCTTTTTACCTATTCATTACATGTTCCTCGCCGTTTGCATTTCGCTCGTGCTGTGACGTGGTCACGTGACTGAGAAGAAAAGTGGTAGGGATAAAATGTAAATTTAGACTCATGTGTTAAATTTTACTGGATTTTGATCCAGTACTCTCTCAGCTATACTATTTATAGTGTTTTCATGCTTCTCCTTGCGTACCCTTATTCTGCTGTTCGACTGTCCTAGCGAATGCTCGTAATTCGCATAAGCCGCATGGTATCTCGGTCATGCCATGTTCTTATTTCTTAAAAGTTTCTTCGCCGTTGAATATTCCGTATCGATGTCGTATTTGCTTAACATCCGGGCTAGCTTGTACGTCGTCCCTTTTACTTCTGGTAGGAATATCTTATTTTTATTGTTGGGTTTATCTTTTTTCATTCTCGTTTCTTATGTGTCGTGCTTCGAATATGTGTGGCTGTGTAACCATTTTGCCTGTGTTGTATTTATGTTCCTTGTCGGTTAGTTTTGTCGATCTGTTAGTAAACGTTCTTATTATTCCATTTTGTTCGTTGTGCGTTTCACTATTTATTTATGTGTGTTTGTTTTTCTGTAAATTCCCAATCGATTCCTTCTAAATGATCGTGTAAAATCGGAAACGCTCCATTTTCCTCTCTTTTCATTATGAATTGTATTTTTCTTCTTCTTTAGGTGCCGTCTCCGCTTCGAAGGTTGGCAATTATCATAGCAATTCTTACTTTTGAAACCGCAGCTCTAAACAGTTCATTATTATTGCATCCAAACCAGTCCCTAAGGTTCTTCAGACATGAATTCCGTCTTCTTCCTATAGATCTCTTGCCCGGGATTTTTCCCTGCATAATTATTTGTAGTATTTGATATTTTTCTCCCCTCATGACATGTCGCATGTACAGCAGTTTTCTTCTCTTAATTGTCGGAATCACTTCTCTCTCCTTATGCATACGTCTCATCACTTCTACGTTGGTTTTTCTCTCTACCCATGAGATCTTCAATATTCTCCGGTATACCCACATCTCAAATGCCTCCAGTTTCCTCATGTCGGTTACCTTCAGCGTCCAGGCCTCCATCCCATAGTATAGTATAGACAGCACATAGCATCTCATCAGTCGTATTTTTAAGTCAAGGTTTAAATCTCGGCAGCAGAAAAGCCTTTTCATCCTTGTAAAGGTGCTTCTCGCCTGTTCTATTCTGACTCGTATTTCTTGGGAGCTGTCATTGTTCTCATTAATAATCGTGCCCAGGTATTTGTATTGTCTTACTCTCTCAATAGGCTGGTTCTTCACATATATCTTACGATTATCTTTAGTTGTTTTTGTTATCAGCATATATTTTGTTTTGCTTATGTTCAGCGTTAGTCCATACTCTTCGCTTACTGTGACCATTCTGTTAATTAGCATCTGTAGGTCCTCGTGTGTTCCAGCTAAAATAACTGTATCGTCAGCGTACCTCACATTATTTATTGTCATGCCGTTAATCTTAATGCCCTTGTCCCGATCATCAAGTGCTCTATTTACTATGTCCTCCGAGTACAGATTAAAGAGGATTGGCGACAGTATACACCCCTGACGAACACCTCTTCGTATTTCTATTTCCTCTGATGTCGTGTCTTCTATTCGTACTGCTGCTTTTTGGCCATAGTATAGGTTTGAGATTAATCTTATGTCTCTGAGGTCTATCCTTCTCTTGACCAATGTTTCTATGAGTTGATCATGTCTAACTTTATCAAATGCTTTATTGTAATCTATAAAGCAGGCGTATATATCCTGGTTTACGTCTAGGCATCTTTGTGATAGGACATTTAGTGCAAATAGTGCTTCCCTTGTTCCCAGGCCCTTACGGAATCCAAACTGACTATCGCTGATATCTACATCCAATTTCCTGAATATTCTATTATGGACCACCTTCAACAGGACTTTCAATGTGTGAACCATCAGGCTTATTGTGCGGTAGTCAGAGCAATGCCTGGCATTTTTCTTTTTCGGAAGGGTTATAAAAGTTGATAGCAACCACTCATTTGGTATTATTCCTGTTCTATATATGGTATTAATTACTTCTACCAAAACATGAATCCGGTCCGCCTCTATCAGTTTAAGAATTTCCGCTGGCAGTTGGTCCGGACCTGCAGCTTTTCCGTTCTTGAGCATACCTAGTGCATATGTTACTTCATCCTTAATTATGTCCGGGCCCAACTCCCCTTCCGTATTTTCAAGAGTCGTATGCCGTCTCTCATCTTCGAACTGCTCTGTAATGTAGTTCTTCCATATTTCTAGTTTTTGTTCTATTTCTGTGACTATTTTCCCGTTGTTATATAATATATTAAGTTGCTTTTGTTTGCTGGTGCCGACGAGTTCTTTAATCTTTTTGTGCATGTTAAAGTTATCGTATTTGGCTTGTAGCTCCTCAATTTCTTCACATTTTTGTTTATAATAATCTTCTTTTGCTTTTCCGATTTTTGTGCGAAGTATTCGTTGTGTTTCTTTATATTGTTGTTCGTTTTTTCCCTTATAGCTTCTTCTCTTTTCCATAAGATCAAGAATTTCACCAGTAATCCATTCCTTCTTTCCTGTGGGTTTCTCTGTCTTTAGAATGTCTAATGAGGGTTTCAACAAGGCTGATTTAATTCTGTACCATTTTTCATTTATGTTTCTGCAGTTTTGGTATTCGTCCTTGCTTTCGAGTGTTTCCAGATTTTTGTTTATTCTTGTTTGCAACTCATTCCGTATTTCTTGGTTTTTTAGGTGTTTTGTATTTATCCGAGTTTCTCTCTTCTTTGGGATTCTTTTAAGTTTGAGGTGCATCTGGGCCACCAGGGGGTTGTGGTCCGAGGAGACGTCAGCGCCCGGGTAGGTCTTAACTGATTTGATGTTGTTTCTATATCTTGCGTTTATCAAAACGTAGTCTATTTGATTTATCATCGGGTTCTGGTCACTGTCTTGTGGGGATTTCCATGTGTAGAGTCGTCGGTTTGGAAGCTTGTAAAAGGTATTGGTTATTATCATGTCTTCCTCTTGGCAAAACTGTACCAGCCTATCGCCCCTCTCATTTCTTGTCCCCAACCCATATTCACCTATATACTTGTCACATCTCCCTCTTCCGACCTTCGCATTAAAGTCTCCAAGAATTATATTTATATCTCTTGGTTTTAGTGAATCAAGCGTTTGTCTGATTAGTTCGTAAAGCAGCTCGTTTTCTTCTTCAGGTTTGTCTGCGGTAGGGGCATATATTTGTATAATGTTTAGTTTTCTTGAGTTGGTCTGTAGTTGTAAGAGTATGATACAGTCTGAGATAGGGACAAAGCTAGTAACAGACGCCACAATATCTCTTGAGACAGCGATTGCCACACAATGTCTGTGATAATTATCATCGTTACCAGAGAAGTACAGCATGCCTCCATTTGTTGGGATTTGGCCATGACCAGGCCATCTTGTTCACTGATTCCTAGGATGTTGAGTTTCAGTCTTTGCATTTCGTGTACAACGTTATGCATCTTTCCAGCTTCATACATGGATCTCACGTTCCATGTCCCAATCTTGAACTTGTTTGTTAACTTGTTTGTTGTCACAGTCTTGTTCATCACTGTTCCCCCCGGAGATCCGATTGGGGAACTTATTACTCCGGATAATTTGGTCCGTAGATCTTTAATGCAGTAGTTTCCTCTTGCTTTCTGCATCCTTATGCCGTTGACTAATTCCTTAGTTAATCCGCCTTTAGGGCCATTTTCCCAACCCTAGGCCAAAGAGTGCCCTGCCATTTACTAGCTCCTCCACCCGAGGCTGTTGGCCAGTAAATGGGGTATTGCTTATACCGGCAATCACGCGGTCCCTATCTGCGTTAGCCACCAAGATTGATGTTGCCCGCCTTCTACCACGTGGAGGTGCAGATTCGGATTTTTCTTTCATCGAGATTAAGACCTTTCGGCATTTCTTAATCTCTCCGGAGCTTTAGAAGGCTTTCCTGTACTAAGTTCACGTATTTTTAGAAATTCTTCTAGATTCTATTCGTCGCGTGAGCATGTGAAAAAGGTATGCCACACATACCGTAACCATGAACTCGTTTTCTGTATAGTTCTTCATGCTTGTGTTTCGCTAAGGTCGCTGACAATGGAGATCCTATCTACTCTCCCTCAGTTCGTCTATAGCGTTGTACTTCGCAACCAAACTTTTTGGTCGAATATGGTTTGATCCGATTTGTATTTTTCTTGTTTTAATGTTGTTGCTTATTGAATAGACATATTCGTGAACAATGATGTGATAACAAAACTAACAAATAGATCCTCGGCTTGTAGAGTTTTCGTTTGGATAACTTCTATAAAGTGTTCTGAGTTTGTGACGTACATGTCAACGTTTTCGCTGATATGTTTGTTTTGACTATATATCTAGCTAGTTTTTATAGTGGCAAACCCACTAAACTCATTATTGATCAAAGCAGTATTTCTGCTTTGTGAATTTTCGGTAAGCTGTAAAGTTTCGGATACTTCGACGACTTCTCTCCCCAAGAGAACAGAATTGGTTTGTTCTTGATTTCTGGATCTATGCATAGCGTTTATTTTCACTCTGCTGGTCTTTTATAAGTAGGTGGTTGAATATAACCCGTAGTATTCATTGCGACGGTGATGAACAGCAATATTTCTAAGGATTTAAGAGCCCATACAAGAAAAAAATTTCGATCATGAAAATATACGTTATACAACATTGTTATTTGAATGAGATGAGTTCGATAAATCCACTGGATCCCATTTTCTAGATGTTTCACTTTTCACCCTGACAGCAGGTCTGACACATACGTATTTGGATGGCCTTCAATGTATTGTTGATATTTAGAACTAGAGCATGATATTTTGTGTGAAAGAGTTGGGATTTTTAACTGACTGTGAATCACTTCGTTAGGATAATGTTTTCAAAATTTTCGATTGAAATCTTTGTATTCTGCTGATGTTCGAAAAGATGGCGGCACTCCAAAGCTAAATACCATATGTCCAAATAGGTTATGTACTCTCTGGATGTGAGAAAAGCCACAGGTACGGATACAGGTTTTCTACCCCCAAAATTCTTCTTAGGTGATGAAGTTTTGGTTGTGCAAGAATAGTTAATTTTTCTAAAATCGTGGATATCAATTCCAGGTATTTATTTGTTCATATTACGGTGTTTCTTAATTTAGAATGCGGAGACGAACATTTTGTGACGTTATTGAAAAATACTTGATTGTTTTTCCAAAGCCTAGTTTTCGTATTATTATTAGGTGAATTTTTATTTATTACATATTCCTTAATATGAATAATTTAACCGTTCTTATTGTTTAAATATACATTTAAAATCTCAACTTAAATTTATATTTCGCTAATTTTCAAATGTAATTCGCTTAATATACGCATGCGTAAAAATGTATGGTTCTTACCGCGAACTATTTAAATAGTACAGTTATTTCAAGAGAATGTCGACTTAATTAAATAATATTTAATAAGGTAATTTGGTATAAAATAAACAAGATATGAATAAATTTTATTGTGAAAATCGAAATATTAAGTTTTCATGAGTATTACTAAATACTTTTTATTACCTTAAACGTCATATTAAATTATCTAATATTTGCCATCTATTTGTGTACGGGTCTGCCAAAAGTTTATGCTACTATATTCAAAAACATGATATAAGATATCATGTTTTTATATAGATATATATATATATATATATATATATATATATATATATATATTTAGTGTTTAAAGAATTTTGTTTTTCTTTTTTATTTTATTGGCCGTGTTTTAATATTAAAAATAATAGATTTTTATTGGTTTTAGCGACCTTTTATTGAATTTAGATGTTTGTTTGCGACGTTTCGACTTTTATCAATTCAGTCTTTTTCAAGCATCTGGAAACAAGAATCATTACAATGAACATGAGAACTGTGTTTGTTTTGTGTGATATAACAATTGAATTAACCATTTTAAATTTAACATTATATTAAGAAATGAATTACGGATTAGGTTAGTGTTTTTCGTTGAAAATTAAATAACATTAAATTAAAATAGCTTAGAATGGTAGGGGGACATTTATGTGATTAATATCTGTATGAATTAATTGGAGACTTAACAAATATTAACAATTTTTAAGTATAAAATTAGATTAAAGATGATTACAAATTGAGTTAACATTTAACGTTGAAACTTACATAAAATAAAAATAAGAATGGCTAAAATGAACAGGAAAGTTGAATTACAATACAATACGTAAAGAGAACAAAGAAAAGTCAAATAAAACTCACATTATTGTTTTTTCTACACGGGTACGCATTCATGTGCCACATGTGTTTGGACACCCAGGACCAATTTTCTTAGAACGAACATGCTTGTGCGGATTTTGTAAGTGAACTAATGCTTTAGTTTGCGGGGGTTTAATTTCTGTTTTTTGGAATGAGCATGGTAGTCAGGACCGTATTTAGGGGTATAAGTTAACATTGTCATTTCTAATGGGAGATATTTTTTTCCCGTTTTTGTCTTGTGCGTGCAGGGGGGTTTTTTTTTTTGATTTTTCTATTGTTTTATGAGAGGGTAATAAAGTTTTGAAAGCCCATCGATTTCGTTCCTGTCGTTGATTGTTTTGCTATTTTTGAAAATGTGTATCATTTCTAAGACCTCTCTAGCTTTTGTGTTCTTTTTTGTGTTATTACTTTGGTGTTTTCAAAATCAAAATTATGTTTTAGTGTCAATTGGTGTTTTTTTAAGCAGTTTGATTTTTTGCGTATTTGTGACCTTTCAATCTTTCTTGTAGTAACTGTTTTGTTTGGCCTATGTATATTTTGTCACAGTCTTTGCAGGGTATGTTGTACATTGTGTGTGATTGTTTTAGTGTAGGTGTTGAGTCTTTAAGTTTGGTGTATAGGAATTTTAGGTTTTTACCGCTTTGTTGTGCTATTTTAAAATTAAATGGTTTGAATATGTTGTCTAATTTTTCGGAAAATCCAGTTATATAGGGTGTGGGGATATGTGTGAATTCATTGGTTTTTTTGTTATTGTTTTGGTTGTTTGTTTTGTTATAAATTTTATTGAGTCTAAGTTTTATAATTTTTTGTATGAATTGTGGTGGATAGTTGTTTTCTGACAAAATTGTTTTAACTTTATTTAGTACTGTTGGTCTGAAAATTGGGTTTGTGAGATTTAAGGCTCTGTCTACTAACGCTGTTACTACATTTTTTTTGTGGGCTAGGGGTTGGTTAGAAAAATATCTGCCGGAAGCGGTTGGTTTAGTGTACCATTTTGTTTGTATGTTGTTTTTTGTTCTTGTCAGTGTTAGGTCTAGGTAGTTTATGGAGTTGTTTTTTTCTATTTCAATGGTAAACTTTAAATTTGGGTGGAAATTGTTGAAACTATTTTGTATATTGTTTATTTCATTTTCTGGTAGTAACATTACTTAAAAATTGTTAATATTTGTTAAGTCTCGAATTAATTCGTACAGATATTAATCACATAAATGTCCCCCTACCATTCTAAGCTATTTTAATTTAATGTTATTTAATTTTCAACGAAAAACACTAACCTAATCCGTAATTCATTTCTTAATATAATGTTAAATTTAAAATGGTTAATTCAATTGTTATATCACACAAAACAAACACAGTTCTCATGTTCATTGTAATGATTCTTGTTTCCAGATGCTTGAAAAAGACTGAATTGATAAAAGTCGAAACGTCGCAAACAAACATCTAAATTCAATAAAAGGTCGCTAAAACCAATAAAAATCTATTATTTTTATATATATATATATATATATATATATATATATATATTATATATTAAGGAATATGTAATAAATAAAAGTTCACCTAATAATAATACGAAAACTAGGCTTTGGAAAAACAATCAAGAATTTTTCAATAGCGTCATAAAATGTTCGTCTCCGCATTCTAAATTAAGAAACACCGTAATATGATCAAATAAATACCTAGAATTGATATCCACGAGTTTAGAAAAATTAACTATTCTTGCACAACCAAAACTTCATCACCTAAGAAGTATTTTGGGGGTAGAAAACCTGTATCCGGACCTGTGGCTTTTCTCACATTCAGAGAGTACCTGGTTTCTATCTACAAGACGCCTGATAATGCGAATCCCATCCTAACAGTTCTGGTTTCGATATTTATTAATTGCAAGTATTACAAATTACAATCAAGGTTGACATTTGCCGTTAAAAAAACATAAAATTAAACATTATTTCAATATACGTTTCTCAAACAATATTATTATTCACTTAAATTAGTATAAAATTGTTTTGCCTATTGTATACAATAGGTAAAACAATTTTATATATATACGGTCTATCTATATTCATATTTAACATCTTTACTTATTTTTAAATATCACTCAATGATTTTACTATTACTTTATGTTCATATCTGACCGTATAAATAATAAATCCATAAAAATACCTTCAAATCAACGCGATTGCCTAATCTACAGTCAAGCTAATAAATATTGTATATTAAACAACTTTTTCTGGTTTTATTTACGTATATTGATACTCATTAATTTAACTGTATATTTAAATAACAAACAGTGATTTTTCTACGAATCCCACTTTAACCCGAGAACCAATATACACAGATTAAAGCTAACCGAGCAGATAAACAAGGTAGACATAGTAAATAAGGCGTCAGGCGTCTTGTAGAAAGAAACCAGGTACTCTCAATGTGAGAAAAGCCACAGGTTCGGATACAGGTTTTCTACCCCCAAAATTCTTCTTAGGTGATGAAGTTTTGGTTGTGTAAGAATATTTAATTTTTCTACTATATTCTAAAACATGATATAAGATATCATGATTATACCTATATATATATATATATATATATATATATATATATATATATATATATATATATATATATATATGTATATATATATATTTATATATAAAGACATTTATTTCGTGACCTTTGTATGTTATGGTAAATTCAATTTGTTGGCGATTTAAGGTCTGGTTTTACTTCAAAATGTATATATTTAAAACAATCCTACATGTTTCGGCAAATGATGCCTTTTTCTGAAAAAGGCATAATAAATATATACATTTTGAAGTAAAACCAGACCTTAAATCGCCAACAAATTGAATTTACTATATATATATACAGGGTGTCCAGAAACTCTCCTGACAAACGAAGACCGGAGATCCCTCTGATAATTTTAAGACAATTAAACCCAAATTCACCTAGTCCGAAAATGCTTCCTAAGGAAGCTAGAGTTCTTTGAAGATGGCGCCTTGTATTTATTTTTTTTTAAATTCCTCCAGAACGCTTCTATTTAGAAAAACAAAAACTGGTATGCTTATTTATCCTCCAGAGATGAATCGATTCCATCAATTGCGAATTTCTAGTACCGGTCATAGGCGTCCGTTTTCGGTAGGTTAACGATTATTTTAAGGCATAACTTTTTTGTCTTTAACTTTTAAGCATTTGTGACACTAGATTATTAAATTTTCAGGTATTCCAGTACTAAAATGTACTCTTACTTTAAGTCGGTAGGATACACCGTTTTCTAGAAAAATCGATTTGTAAATTTTTCATTTTTTCTTATTAAAGTTCAATTTATTATGTACCTACTTATTTTTAGCGACGAAGTTGGCTTGGACTATCAAGGCATGGATGAAAATTAATTTAATAAATTAAAAACAAATTATTTATTACAATGGAACGAAACTAACAAAAAAAGAACAAGTATCAAAGGTAGATTGTTACAAAAGTTGCTCGATGTGATGACCATTAGTCTCTATGCATAAGTTTACCCTTTTGCTTAGAGAACGCCGAATTCTTGCAAAAATTCCAAAGTTATTTCTAAATTCGTTGCAAGCATCTTGTATTCTTAGCCAGAGTTGTGCGCGATTTTGTATCGGAACGGAATAAACAAATGCTTTTATATATCCCCAAACACAATAATCGTAAGGATTCAAATCCGGCGACCTTGCTGGCCAAGCAACTGGACCGCCTTTTCCAATCCAATGGTTTTCGTAGTTATTATCTAGAAAGTCTCGTACATTCCTGCTAAAGTGGGCCGGACAGCCGTCCTGTAGAAACCATAAGATTTGCCGAATATTTAAACGCACCTCATCTAACAAATCAGGTAAAATATTTTGCAGGAAATGTAAGTAATCAGCACCATTTAAACGAGCAGGTAATTCCACAGGTCCAAGTAGATAATCGTCAACTACTCCTATCCAGACGTTTATGCTAAACCTATGCTGATGCTTAAATTCTTGAACAACGTGGGGATTGTCACCAACGTACGAATAATAATGTGCATTATGTACATTAAAAATTCCATTTTTTGAGAATGTAGCTTCGTCACCAAACAAAATGTTCCTGAAGAAATCTTCATCTTGATTTTTCTGATTTTGTAACCATCTAGCGAATTCTACACGAGCAGGAAAATCTCCTTCTAGCAGTGCTTGCACCTTTGTATAATGAAAAGGATATAAATTTTCTTTGTGTAAGATATTTCCAACGGAAGATTTTGAAATTGTGGGGTACATGGCAGATAGTCTTCGAACGCTAATTTCTGGATTTTCCTCAACTTCCATTAAAATAACATCTTCATGTTCTGCTGTTACATCATTATGTCTCCCTGTTTCATTATTTTTTGGGACCACTGAACCTGTTTCTCTTAATCGTTGATGAAGAGCTGTAAATGTTGAGTGAGTGGGATGCTGACGATTGGGAAATTTTTCAGCGTATCTACGTTGCGCCGCTCGAGCGTTACACCTCATTTCGCCATAAACTAAATGCATATCGGCGTATTCCTCATTAGTAAAAACCATTTTTTTTAAATTGAAATCGTTGTGTTTGAATAACACAAAGTAAAAAATGAAAAGATAAACTTCGCGAACTGACAACAATTTGACAATGAAAAACGTAGGTTTTACTTCTGTTGGCAGTTCAGAGCTAACTATTGCAAAAAATAAAAAATTGAACTTTAATGATGAAAAAACGAAAAATTTACAAGTCGATTTTTCTAGAAAACGGTGTATCCTACCGACTTAAAGTAAGAGTACCTTTTAGTACTGGAATACCTGAAAATTTAATAATCTAGTGTCACAAATGCTTAAAAGTTAAAGACAAAAAAGTTATGCCTTAAAATAACCGTTGACCTACCCAAAACGGACGCCTATGACCGGTACTAGAAATTCGCAATTAATGGAATCGATTCATCTCTGGAGGATAAATAAGCATACCAGTTTTTGTTTTTCTAACTAGAAGCGTTCTGGAGGAATTTAAAAAAAAATAAATACAAGGCGCCATCTTCAAAGAACTCTAGCGCCCTTAGGAAGCATTTTCGGACTAGGTGAATTTGGGTTTAATTGTCTTAAAAATTATCTGAAGAAACTCCTGTCTTCGTTTGTCAGGAGAGTTTCTGGACACCCTGTATATATATATATATATATAAATATAATATCTTCGTGACCTTGGTATGATAAGGTAAACTAAATAAGTCGGCGATTAAAGGTCTGGTTCATTACTTCAAAGTATATATATATATTTAAAATAACTCTACATGTTTCGGCAATGATGCCTTTGTCAAGAGAATACAAAATATAAATGACAGAATATAAATGTCAGAATTTTTTTGACATTTATATTCTGTCATTTATTCATTTATTCGCACTAGTTGGAATATTGTAGGTGGACCTACAATATTCCAGCTAGTGCGGTCGGTTCCTTTAAAAAAAAATGTCCCGGATGTCCCCGATAACACATGTTACACAGAATGCGTGTTCTTGAAACCCGAAAATAACGTTACTCGAAAAAGACTGAATAATAATAAAAGTCGAAACGTCGTAGAATAAAACATCAAAATTCAATAAAATGTCGCTAAACCAATAAAAAGTCTATTATTTTTAATATATATATATATATTTGTGTGTGTGTGAAGCAAATGTATTGGATGATATAAAAATTTAGTTGAGGAGCATATCTGCGTATTTATATTTATTATCAACTAAATATCAGTATGCAGTACAACGTGTTTGAATTGCAGTGGTCTATTTCAATACACAATTTTATTGCTCGTTTAGAATCGTAACCGATACTTGCCTACAATGTTAGGCACGCTAGTAGACTCTTAACCTTGTGTTGAAAACGAAAATATTGTAATTTTAATAACGTAGTGAGTTCATTTGAGGTAATAAATAATAATAAATAAATAATCTACTGTAATTTACCGCCAGTTCTTTGCTATTGTTACAAATATAACAATTAATTATTTGCAAATATTGGGTCGCAAATTAGAGTTTGGAATATATAATTTTGTCGTTCCTCCTAGATGGTAGTGTATGTGCCAAATTTGATTGTTATAATTAAATAATAAACGTATTTTCTAGACCGATAACATATAAAATTTTATTTATCTCTATTCGACCGAGTAAAACATGAGTACCTTACAAAATGTTTGCGGATGTTAAAATACATTCGATACCGACTAAAATGTCTCGTAGGTACGCCTATCTGTATTAAAAGATGATAATATGTGCATTGATCGTGGAATTAGAGCATAATAGGATGATATTTGATATTCTCCAAAGGCTAAAGTTCCATGTAGTGTTGAACAACTAAACAGCAGAACCGGTAGTGAAAAGGGATGTCTATCAAAAATAAAATTAAAGAACACAATAAAAGAGAATGTATAAAGTTTATGTGCGTGTCTGTTTCAATTACTAGATTTTGAATAAATTATTAAAATTATATTTCCGTAAATATAAAAAAGGTAATACTTAAGTCATATTATTGTACTTCACTGGATTAAATTTTGCATTGTATCCTTTGATAAAATAAAATTTTTGGATATTTAGTATTTCTGTAATATCGCGCGCTTTTAATTTCTGCGCGAATTTTACATCAAGTAATTTCATATATCGTATTTTGAAGTTTTTATTAGTCAGCGTTACAAGAATTTTCATTGAAATGGCCATAAAGTACATGAAAAATCATAAAGCGGCAGGAATAGATGAAATCTCAGCGGAATTCTGGAAGAATGATATAAACAACAAAATAGACATGATAGCACCATTGATAGATGCTAAAAATATATCTACCAAGGAGTGGAGAACGTAAGTTATAATAAAATTACCTATAACAGTGCTGAAACTGAAGAAGTGTGACACTCTTATGTACTATTAATAAAATAACGTACCCTCAAAAACTTTTTATTATAGTAGGCTGTTTATTAAGTAATTAAGTGATCAAATATTGGCGCACATGCAAGGCTTTAGAAAACTGCTAATTATGACAGCCGTCATCTCATTGCCTTTAATTACCTCATGTCCTGGCACCAATATCAGCAACACAGTATTGTCTTGCGCCAGTTTATTGAGGACATGTTTACAATATTTCAAAAGTTTAGACCTGGTGGATGGATTCATAATAGTTTTAATAGCTGCCTGACTATCAGTCATTATGTTGATCTTTCTTTGTTTGCGCAGCCGGCTTCCCGAATTTCCTCGGCGCAGGCTGCGTCCTGGAAAACCGTCGTATGTTTTCCCAGACATATTGATATCTTCCTTCTAGAGCACATTCCGCACATACCTGCACCTGTCCCCTGACTAGATTGTGACCCATCAATGTACCAGCTGCCAGCACCACAATCTTTCGAGCGACTTTTTGCCTGTTCCCTGGTCGGTATATTTATGTTCAGCTTAGCTGTAAACATAATCTCAGGTGCCATATTGTCCGCCGGCATTTGAAATATCGGCTCTTCCAGTATAGTTCCTGTGATATTTGTGTGGCCCTCTACAACCTTATTACGACACCATACGTCACTGGCCTTCAGCCTCAGGATCGCAGCCATGGCCTCCGCTTTTACAAATAGTACCAGCGTTGGGAGAGTCCGAAGGCCTCCATGGAGGCTGTTCCCGTACTGTTCATAGCTTCCGTGATTCACAACAGAGCCTGTCGCCGGAGAGTCGTGAGGAGCCCCACCGACGATGTCTACTCCGTCCTCCTCCACCTGGTAACTGCTATAGGTAATCGTTGGTCTTACTACTGCTGTGTACAGCCAGTGTACCACATTTGGTTTTATTCTCTAGGTCTTGCCAACAGCTCTTCTGCATATCCAGAGGAGCTGCGTCGCCCTGTCTGCCACTTTGACTAGGTGTCTGCTCAAATCAGTTTCGCATCAAGTGTTATGCCTAGATACTTCACTTCATTGGTTAGTTGTAACTCTTCTCCAAACAGCCTTACGCTGCCCAGATCATTTACTTTTCTCATGTTGCCACACAAGGCATCATTTTTCCACAATTCCAGAACATTTTGCATTATGCTCACCACTGTCCCTGAGAATTTCCCATTGGACACAATAACAATGTCCCCGACGAACATCTGCGTCCATATTACCTGGTCATTTAATGTCCTGATGAGATTATTCACTTCTAGTCTCCATAGTAGCGGTGACAATACGCCTCCTTGAGGACACCCTTTTGTTGTCGTCCGTGGATATCGTTCTGTTTTACATATGGGAATGTCTACTCTGCTTTGCAGCATGTTATGAACCCAATTGCATGTGGTACTCTTTATTTTTCGATCTCTCAAAGATCGAATAATTGAAAATGTCGAGGTGTTATCGAAAGCTTCCTCAACGTCTAAGAAGACTGCAAGCCCAATTTCCTTGTAGTGTAGGCTCCTTTCGAGCCCTCTCACAGGCTTTGCAGGACAGCCTAACCTGATTTTCCCATCTGTTACGCTCATTGTAGTGAATATAGAGGAAATCTGTTAAGAGCCCTTTCTTTAATATTTAAATATATCCTTTTTTCCATAGACTTTAACATAATAGAGGTAAGACTAATTGGTCTAAATGATTTAGGGTAGGTATTGTTCCTTTTCCAGGTTTTGGAATAAAGACTACTGTAGTTTCTCTCCATGCCCTAGGGATATAACCTATGGCATGGCTAGACATGAATATCTCCAATAGTGGATCCATAATTACCCCAATTCCCTCTTGGAGGAGGTTGGGAAACACTCTGTCTGGTCCTGCGGATTTATATGGTACAAACGACCCTATCGCCCATCTAATTAAATGGGGCTTGAAGATCTCGTTAAATGTTTCCCAATCATTCCTAGTCACCCAAGAGGTGACAAGTTGATTGGTATAGCAGTCATCCGTACACTCCGAACCTGGAAAGTGTATCCCCAGAAGATACTCTCTTAATTCTTAAAGTCTGTTCAACGGTACTGGTGCATCTCCCGTCCGATTCTTGTATAGATCTAATGGCATAAGAAGGATCTTTTTTGAGAATTCTGTTAATTCTGCCATGTCACATATGAACTTGTTCTAATAATTTTGCGATTGATTTTTTGGATGAGTTGTCCTGTCCATTCGATGTCGAATATCCTCTATGCAATTTGCTGTTTGTTTTCTAGGTATTCCACCGCCAGATTTACGAGTTATTGCCCCAGATTCACTAAATTTAATAACACAAGCTTCAATATGTTTCTGCAGTTGTGCGTAAGTAATTAACAGATTTTTATACTGTTGCCGGAAATCCTGTAAGCACTTATTTGTGGGATAAATCCAATCTTAATTTTCCAATTTTTGGCCAATTCTATAGTAATTTCGAATTAGAAATATTTTATGTTTTAACTCTAACATTAAAATAAAATAATTTAAAAATATAAGCGTTTATAATTTGAATATATATATATATATATATATATATACAGGGTGAGTTTTTTTGAATGTTTAGCATTGGGATCTCAGAAACTACTAGAGATAGAAAAACGCTTAAGTGGGGAAAAATGCGCAGTTTTACGAGTTTGACTTAAAACTGCTTTTGTTTCTCCGATAACTTTCATGGCTTATTAGATATTCAAAGAAAACTAAATTTTACGATTTTATTTAAACATGCTTAGCATCGTTAATAGTAATTTTAGAAAAAAAGTGTTCAGACAAAAGTTTTAGATAATTTTACGCCAAATAAAACTGTTTAGCTAATATTTTCTTTTCGTTCACCATTATCGAGTTATGACACAAACTTGTGTTTTTTTAAATAGAAACCATAGTTGGTTTTGACATCATTAAAAAGCTTATTTTTTGCTGATTACAATGATATAAGGTTTGATATAGTTATTTTAAAAAATAAAGAGGATATAGACATTTCTATGATTGTTCACTTTATACGATAACAACTTTTAAAAAAAAATGTTTGGTGTTTTGTAATTCAAAAAACGAAAAATCTGAGTTACAATAGTGTTCGTTAGAGTAGTCGAGATAAATATACTAACATTGCTTTCACGTTGAGTCACAGAAGTGAGAGCTGTTAATTTTTACTTTTAAGTCAAGTTAATTGTCAAACATTGACAATTAACTATTAATTAATTTAATTAATTGTAACTTAACTATAAGCGGTACAAACGGCCGTTAATCATAAGTTTGCATTGGCTATGGAATTTTCTAACGTAGAAAAGCGTGATATGGCTGAATGTTACATTCAGTGCCAGAAAAATTCTACTAGAGCTGCTGAAGTTTATTTTGAAAATTATTTTGATCGACGTCAGCCGTCGCTACCTACTTTTAAGAGATTATGGGATAATTTAGCAGATTATGGTTCGTTCGTTAAACCAAAAGCAAAAAAAGGGATGGATGAAGATAGAGAAATAAACATATTAGCAAGTGTCGCTCAGAATCCATCTACATCGACCCGACAAATTTCAACAGAAATGGGCGCCTCTCAACGCACTATTGTCAGAGTGTTGAAGAAGCATAAATTTCGTCCCTACAAATTATCAGTATCACAAACTTTACATGAAGGTGATAACATCAGACGCATAGCTTTTTGTAGATGGTTTAAAGATCAGTGTCAAAACGATCCACACTTTTCAATGAAAATATTATGGACTGATGAATCTCGTTTCACAAATTGTGGAATGTTTAATAGGCACAATGAGCACATATGGTCTCAAACAAATGCACTTCATGTTGAACATAGCAGACCACAAATTAAATTTGGGTTTAATGTTTGGTGTGGTGTTATAGGATCAACTGTTCTTCCTCCTTTTATTTTTGATGGATCACTAACTGGCAATCGTGATCTTAATTTTTGACAACAAGATTTCGAGGAAATGTTAGATAATTTAAATTTAAGAACCCGAGCAATGCTGCAATGGTTTCAACATGACGGAGCGCCTCCGCACAATCAACTGAATGTTAGAAATTATTTAAATTTGAACTTCCCTAATCAATGGATAGGACGAAATGCACCCATTGAATGGCCGGCTAGATCCCCTGATTTATCAGTTTTGGATTTTTTCTTGTGGGGTGTACTAAAGGACACAGTATACAAAAGAACATATGAAACAATCGACGATTTAAGAGAAGCTGTCTTAGTTGCTTTTATTAACATCGATAGGCGTAAAGTCCGCAATGCTACAAATTCTGTTGTGAAGAGATGCAATTTGTGTATTAATAATAATGGAGGTATCTTTGAACATTAATAATGTTGTGTGCCCTTAATAAAAGTTCTTATAGTTTTCATTTGATTACTACATAAGATTTCAAAATAAGTTTTCGTTTGGTTTGTATTTTATCAGTTCGAAATTCAATTGTTTTCCATAAAAACCATAAAAATGTCAATATCCTCTTTATTTTTTAAAATAACCATGTCAAACCTCATATCATTGTAATCAGCAAAAAAATAAGATTTTTAATGATGTCAAAATCAACTATGGTTTCTATTTAAAAAAACACAAGTTTGTGTCATAACTCGATAATGGTGAACGAAAAAAAAATATTAGCTACAAAGTTTTATTTGGCGTAAAATTATCTAAAGCTTTTGTCTGAACACTTTTTCTCTAAAATTACTATTAACGATGCTAAGCATGTTTAAAGAAAATCGTAAAATTTAGTTTTCTTTGAATATCTAATAAGCCATGAAAGTTATCGGAAAAACAAAAGCAGTTTTAAATCAAACTCGTAAAACTGCGCATCTTTCCCCATTTAAGCGTTTTTCTATCTCCAGTAGTTTCTGAGATCCCAATACTAAACATTCAAAAAACTCACCCTGTATATATATATATATATATATATATATGTATTTATATTTTATATCCTTGATAAAGACATCATTGTCGAAACATGTAGGGTTGTTTTAAATATATATACTTTGAAGTAAACCAGACCTTTAATCGCCGACTGATTGCATTTACCATATCATACCAAGGTCACGAAAATATTATATTTATATAGATATATATATATATATATATATATATATATATATATATATATATACATATATATTTAGTGAAACTGAGGCAATAACTCGTAAACATGGCGGTGGAGCACCTAGAAAACAAACAGCAAATTGCATAGAGGATATTCGACGTCGAATGGACAGGACAACTCATCCAAAAAATCAATCGCAAAATTATCACAAGTTCATCTGTGACATGGCAGAATTAACAGAATTATCAAAAAAGATCCTTCCTCTGCCATTAGATCTATACAAGAATCGGACGGGAGATGTACTAGTACCGTGGAACAGACTTTAAGAATTAAGAGAGTATCTTCTGGGGATAGACTTTCCAGGTTCGGAGTGTGCAGATGACTGCTATACCAATCAACTTGTCACCTCTTGGAGGGCGACTAGGAATGATTGAGAAACATTTAACGAGATCTTCAAACCCCATTTAATTAGATGGGCGATAGGGTCGTTTGTACCATATAAATCCGCAGGACCAGACAAAGTGTTTCCCAACCTCCTTCAAGAGGGAATTGGGGTAATTATGGATCCACTATTGGAGATATTCAGGTCTAGCCATGCCATGGGTTATATCTCTAGGGCATGGAGAGAAACTAGAGTAGTTTCTATTCCAAAACCTGGAAAAGGAACAATACCTACCCTAAATCATTTAGACCAATTAGTCTAACCCCTTTTCTGTTAAAGTCTATGGAAAAAAGGATATATTTAAATATTAAAGAAGGCGCTCTTAACATATTTCCTCTATATCCACTACAATGGGCGTACCAGATGGGAAAATCAGGTGATTCTGTCCTGCAAAGCCCGTGAGAGGGCTCGAAAGGAGCCTACACCACAAGGAAATTGGGCTTGCAGTCTTCTTAGATGTAGAGGAAGCTTTCGATAACACCTCGACATTTTCCATTATTCGATCTTTGAGAGATCGAAAAATAAAGAGCACCACATGCTGCATAGCAGAGCAGACATTCCCATATGTAAAACAAAACGATATCCATGGACGACAACAAAAGGGTGTCCTCAAGGAGGCGTATTGTCACCGCTACTATGGAGTCTAGAAGTGAATAATCTCATCAGGACATTAAATGACCAGGTAATATGGACGCAGATGTTCGTCGGTGACATTGTTATTGTGTCCAATGGGAAATTCTCAGGGACAGTGGCGAGCATAATGCAAAATGTTCTGGAATTGTGGAAAAATGGTGCCTTGAAGAGGGATTAACTTTCAATCCTCAAAAGCCAAGTTGGTAGTCTTTACCAACATGAGAAAACTAAATGATCTGGGCAGCGTAAGGCTGTTTGGAGAAGAGTTAGAACTAAACAATTAAGTGAAGTATCTAGGCATAACACTTGATGCGAAACTGATTTGGAGCAGACCCCTAGTCAAAGTGGCAGACAGGGCGACGCAGCTCTTCTGGATATCCAGAAGAGCTGTTGGCAAGACCTAGAGACTAAAACCAAATATGGTACACTGGCTGTACACAGCAATAGTAAGGCCAACGTCTACCTATATAGCAGTTACCTGGTGGAGGAGGACGGAGTAGACATCGTCGGTGGGGCTCCTCACGACTCTCCGGCGACAGGCTCTGTTATGAATCACGGAAGCTATGAACAGTACGGGAACCGCCTCCATGGAGGCCTTCGGACTCTCCCTCCGCTGGTACTATTTGTAAAAGCGGAGGCCATGGCTGCAATCCTGAGGCTGAAGGCCAATGACGTATGGTGTCGTAATAAGGTTGTAGAGGGCCATACAGATATCACAGGAACTATACTGGAAGAGCCGATATTTCAAATGCCGGCGGACAATATGGCACCTGAAATTATGTTTACAGCTAAGCTGAACATAAATATACCGACCAGGGAACAGGCAAAAAGTCGCTCGAACGATTATGGTGCTGGCAGCTGGTACATTGATGGGTCACAATCTAGTCAGGGGACAGGTGCAGGCATATGCTGAATGTGCTCTAGAAGGAAGATATCAATATGTCTGGGAAAACATACGACGGTTTTCCAGGACGCAGCCTGCGCCGAGGAAATTCGGGAAGCCGGCTGCGCAAACCAAGAAAGATCAACATAATGACTGATAGTCAGGCAGCTATTAAAACTATTATGAATCCATCCACCAGGTCTAAACTTTTGAAATATTGTAAACATGTCCTCAATAAACTGGCGCAAGACAATACTGTGTTGCTGATATTGGTGCCAGGACATGAGGGAATTAAAGGCAATGAGATGACGACTGTCAGAATTCGCAGTTTTCTAAAGCTTTGTATGTGCGCCAATATTTGATTACTGGCCAAACTGGCCAAAGAAGGTACTAATAGGAACTTCATAGGACCAGAACCTGTATGTAGAATCGCTAAGGATTCCGCTAAAAGGGAGATCTGGTTAAGGCTAGAAAGAGAACATAAAAAGAAATGGAGGTTATGGGTATTATATTGCCCGAGGTCGACGTTAATTCAGCCCGAGGGCCTCTGGCCCGAGGGATGAATGTCGACCGAGGGCAATATAATTGCCATAACGCCAGTGGTCAACTGTCATGTCGTTACGTATCATTACGAATCTAACATGGCTCCTTGAATCAACGATTTAACCTTAATTTTATTTTGAATGACAGTTGTTGACACTTTGAAATTTTCAATTCCTTAATATTTAGATACTCTTAATTTTAATAAAGAATGCTAAAGTTTTACTTCTTTCTTTAGACTTCCTTAAAAATTCAAATTACTAGTTCTGCAAAATGTATATCCTTTCTTCTCGGGCCTTATTTATACTCACGCAACATTAAAAACTATAAATAAATTAGCGAGAAATATGAGCCATATCGCCCTGTTATAACGACCAAGGGCGATATGACCGTGTTTATGGTAACCCTATCCAAGGTGAAATGAACAAATAATACTTAAGTGAAAAATAAAATTATTTCCATATATAATTCAAGCTGTTTCGGAACTCAAACAGGTATATTTTGTTACGAGAACATAGTATTGTCTATGGTTTTCGAATATCATAAATGATAATGACATTCTGGCAAATGCTTCTTTTCGGATGAGGCTTGGTTCCTTCTTTCAGGATATTTGAACAAGCTAATTATGAGAACTTGATCTACAGAAAACCCTGAAGAACTACATCCACAAAAAATAGGCGTCCGGCTAGCAGATTCAAGAAAACGAATTATTGGGCCCATATTTTTTTAATCAAACCATAACTGCTGAAAGACATCGAAATGAATTATTAGAGCCGTTTATTAATGAATATTTCCAGCAAGATAATGCACCAGCGCACAAATCTCGAGAAACTGGCTTTTTTCAAGAAGTTATACTCGTAAGTTTCCCTCCAATATCTCCAAATTTGACAATTTTAGACTATTTTATTTTCCCATATTTAAAGAATACCATTTTCAAGACCATACATCACACAATCGAAGAGCTTCGTAATGTTAATAATTATTAGCATTACGAAGCTCTTATAATGGCCATTATAATGGCTATGAAAGCATGTAGAGTAGAATTGAAGTTTGTCTTCAAAATAATGGTCAACATCTGCTTTAGTATTATTTTCTTTTGATTTTGACAATTATAATAACTATTTTTTTCAAAAACTAAATTACTAATTATTACTAACATTTACATGACATAATCAAACTATCAAAATTATACGTTTGTGATAGATTACGTGCATTATCGCCAACCATTAAAAAAAGCATCGCCGCTTTTAATGAGTAAAGCTTTTGAAAGCATGTCACTAGCGCACATAACACAGGTCTACAATGTTTGCCTTTAAGATCTGAGTAGCGTTCCCAATAATTTTTAATGCGCTGATTACGAAAAAAATATTTAAAAAAATCCATCACGTCATAATATTTGTTTAATTAGCATTTTAGATTTTGCTTGAAATTGCCGGAACGGTTCAATTCGAAATTGGATAAAACTTTTTTAAACCAGTTCTAACTATATGTTAATGCATTTAGTGACTCTATTAGTATAATAGATTAAATTCCGAAATTCATAATTTGTTAAAAACTACATAATTCGTATAAATTGTACGTCTTTATATTATACTAAAACTTGGTGATTTTAGCGTCATTATTAGCGCACATTGAAGAGGAGCGTGAAATATTTCACCAAGATTTGAAAGATTTGGAAAAGAGGTATTAATACAAACATGTTAACGGACTACTGTTGGCTGCGGAGGCGAGATGACTCAAATCGAAAATTTTAGAGAAAATCTCAAAATAGAAGCTTTGGAAAAAAAGGATAAGGTTTTACAAAGATAAGTGACATGTTTACGCAATAAACATGTAATCGTTTATGAAATTTCAATAGTTTTTAAGTTCTAAAATTAATTAATTATTATTTTTTCTAAGTAGAGATGTCCTTTACTCAATTTGCTTTCTCAGTCTATTCTGAAAAACCTGGACATGATGGAGAAATACCGAATACATATCCGTAATCAGCGCATCAAAATACTATATATACCACAGAATCTGTCATCGAATACAATGCGACACGTCATGACTCCAAATTTGCTGGCCTGTGTATAATTTATCAAATAATACATCTATTCGCTGATCAAATATTACCTCTGCAGCAAATAGACTTTAGAAGAGGAAAATTCTATGTCGTCAAATTTCAACAACTCGGGTGACAATAGAAAAAAGCATTAAAAAAAACATTTTGTATGATGTTTTTAGATTTTGCCGGGTATTCGATAACGTGAAGCATACTATGTTATATAAAATAATAAGATATACTTGAATGCTTTCAATAGTAATACAACTGATCAAAACAATATATTTCTTTTGTTTTTGTTTATTTGAATTGTAATTTTTGCTCTAATTAGCTTATGGATTATAATTTAATTTAGTTTTTGACAGTATACTTTATTATTGCATTGTCCTCTTAATGGAGATATCTGTTGGACAATAATAGTATATTAAAAAACGAGTTTCATAAGGCACCATTTTGCCGCACGAGATCAGTTTAGAAAACGAGCCGCTTGCGGCGAGTTTTCTAAAGAGCGAGTGCGGCAAAAGGCCTTATGAAACGAGTTTTTTATACTATTTTTTCTATTTTGCGTTTTTTACATTAATAAATTGCTTAAATTGGAATTATTTAATTTGAAAGTTCAGAGCTTAATTTTTATATAAAGCATGCAGTTGGTCACATTGATACTTGACATTTTCAAATTTAAATCTTGCTATCCGCGAAATATATTATATTACATATTATTTATTAATTTTCGTTAACATTACTTGATATTTCATTTAAAAATATAAACATGAGTGACATAGAAACATATACCGCCTAATTCTGAGCAAACGCAACGATGCGAATGTATGAATATTTCTCCCGCTCTGAATACAATTCCCCTGAATGCTGTAGGCGCGTCAACATCGATGTCATACATATAGCAAGCGCCAATTAAGTTGGCGCGAGGAGGGGGTTTAGCAACAGACTGTTTTGTGATTGGCTTAACATCGATGTCATACATATAGCAAGCGCCAATTAAGTCGGCGCGAGGAGGGGGTTTAGCAACAGACTGTTTTGTGAGTGGCTAAAAGCGTTCAGGGGATTTTTATTCGGAGCGGGAGAAATATTCGTACATTCAGGCCGTTGCGTTTGCTCAGAATTAGGTTGTTGTCAATTGTATACAACATACGTTGTTTGTGTAAAATACGAACATATATCATATCTGTCAAATGTACATAAATTCTTAAAATCATATGACAGCAATGATATTTATTTCTGTATTCGAACAACGCCAACATTGAAAAATGAAAAAAAGTGTATCGAAATAGAGCTCATTTCGATACTGTTTTTGGTTTCATAATGAGTTCAATTCGAACGCAAAATAGAAAAAAATAATTATTACTTTTGGACCGGTTCAACAACGATTTGAAGAAAAAATTACCGCGTTTCTCCAAAAAGAAGAAGAAACAATTCTTCCATCAAAACGATCCACAGCTGCACACATACGTAGGCGCCATAACAAAATATCATAAATAGGGCTACGAATTACTCCCTCATCCGCCATATTCTCCAGACTTAGCTCTATCAAAATAGACATTTAACTTAATTATAGAAATTTATCCACAATTGAGATTAGGACGCATAATTTCTTACTTCCCAGTAAACATGAAAATCATAATACATGGAGTGCATGTAACATCATACAAGCACATAAGTGTACTGCTTGAAAAGTATCTCTTCAAATGTGGAAAGCAAGGGAGGGTTATTTAAATCTCACTCTAAGACTAAATTTTAAATAAAATTCGTTTAATAGCTATAGTTATGGGCGACCAATGCAGAATATAAATTAATTAAGATTAACAAATTATGAATCTTCTATGAAATACATAGAAGAATTATAATCATACTGCTGTCTGGTATCGAAGCTATCACACCAAGTTAATAGATGCACGACTTAACAATACAATTAGGATCGTCACCGGTACTGTTACATTCACACCTAGTCTTTGGTTACTGATTCTTTCCAACATTGTACCGTCAGATATCAGATGACTCGCTGCAGCACAGAATGGACTGCCAAAATTACCAACACTGATCTTCCTATGCACGATGATTTGGAGCATCTCCAGGACCTAATTGAAATATAGGAGACCGATTTGGCTGGATACGAAAATTCAGCCACTGACCAATGTAAGTGATGGCCCTCCTCGAATTACACCCTGAATTAAGGACTAGAGATTTAATTTCTAGTCCTTCGCAACCCCTGCCGGTCATAACCCTCCCATGTAGGCAATGGTCTCAAACAAATAGGTTCCGCACAGGGCACAGAAGGTGCAAATCAATGCGGTATAAATGGAATCTAGCAGATGCTACCCTCTGTGACTGCGGAAATGTAGAATAAGCTATGGCCCGCATAGTAAGCGACTGGCTCAGGAAAACTTTCCCTGGTGGCATTCATGAACTGAGCAAGGCAACTACTGCAGCACTGGACTCTTTCAAAACTTTGGGTTATTAGTGAACTAGTAAATTTTTATTACCTTTTTTTTTTATTAGAATAAGCGTCTTCATACATTATTATTCTTATCAAACTTGTTCTGTTTTACGATTTATATCCTACTAGCTGACCCGGCAAACGTTGTTTTGTCTTCAAATTTTATTTATATTTAAATAGCTGACCCGGCAGACTTCGTCATATATCATGAAGATGGCGTAGTAAAATCACTCCCTACAAAATGTATGGGAAAATGAATTTTCTTGATAATTTTTTTTTCCGCGATAATTCGGGAATTTTCTTGGGTATTATTCTTGTTTGGCCGGAGACCAATTCGAATTGGTGCGAATCTTCGAAATCGGTCCAGGCGTTCTTGAGTTATAAGCGTAGTAAAATCAATCCCTACAAAATATATGGGAAAATGAATTTTCTTGATAATTTTTTTTTTCGGGATAATTCGGGAATTTTCTTGGGTATTATTCTTGTTTGGCCGGAGACCAATCCGAATTGGTGCGAATCTTCGAAATCGGTCCAGGCGTTCTTGAGTTATAAGCGTAGTAAAATCAATCCCTACAAAATATATGGGAAAATGAATTTTCTTGATAATTTTTTTTTCGGGATAATTCGGGAATTTTCTTGAGTATTATTCTTGTTTGGCCGGAGACCAATCCGAATTTGTGCGAATCTTCGAAATCGGTTCAGACGTTCTTGAGTTATAAGCGTAGTAAAATCACTCCCTACAAAATGTATGGGAAAATGAATTTTCTTGATAATTTTTTTTTCCGGGATAATTCGGGAATTTTCTTGGGTATTCTTCTTGTTTGGCCGGAGACCAGTCCGACCAGTTCGAATTGGTGCGAATCTTCGAAATCGGTCTAGGCGTTCTTGAGTTATAAGCGTAGTAAAATCACTCCCTACAAAATATATGGGAAAATGAATTTTCTTGATAATTTTTTTTTCCGGGATAATTCGGGAATTTTCTTGGGTATTATTCTTGTTTGGCTGGAGACCAGTCCGAATTGGTGCGAATCTTCGAAATCGGTCCAGGCGTTCTTGAGTTATAAGCGTAGTAAGATCACTCCCTACAAAATGTATGGGAAGATGAATTTTCTTGATAATTATTTTTTTCGGGATAATTCGGGAATTTTCTTGGGTATTATTCTTGTTTGGCCGGAGACCAATCCGAATAGGTGCGAATCTTCGAAATCGGTCCAGGCGTTCTTGAGTTATAAACATAGTAAAATCACTCCCTACAAAATGTATGGGAAAATGAATTTTCTTGATAATTTTTTTTCGGGATAATTCGGGAATTTTCTTGGGTATTCTTCTTGTTTGGCCGGAGACCAGTCCGAATTGGTGCGAATCTTCGAAATCGGTCCAGGCGTTCTTGAGTTATAAGCGTAGTAACTAACGCCACTCTCTTTTATATATGTATATAGATTTTGAGCTTACATTTGGATATATTTGTCAATTCTTTCTTGTATTTATATCGCTTCTGATACGAAATAAATAAATAAGAGGATACTACCATTAATATATTAATTTGTCATTACACAGAAAACTAAGATAAAACTTCATTTGTCCCTTTTGAAAAATGATTATTAATAAGTAATCTTCCTATCGTTTTTATCTATAAGGACACTTTAATATACATCAGGATAACCTTTTGTCAACCGCAAACATTTAACCAAAAGTAACTCAAATAGACTAAAATAGTCACGAAGCGGAAAGATAAATGCCGAATCAAGAAAATCTAACATTAACATACGTACAGACACACGCACACATGTGAAGATATTTTCATTATCCACGCCCTTTTCGCCATACAGTTTAAACAATAAAAGGGAAACGCATGACGTCGTTGACGACGATGATGACGCTTCTACCGCCACAGTTCTCTATCAAAAAGGACTCGACGAGATCAAAGCACTTTAAAGCAATTATCCATCCATCCATTGGGGTCTCTACACCACCGAAACAAACGCCAGCTAAACAGCCATACAGCCATCTTCAACCGGGAGAATCTAATTTAACTCGTGGACAATTTGAATACACCGTGTCAGATGTGTGTAACGTACCGGCTATCCTTTTTTTTCGTACGTATGTTTCTACACTGTTTGTCATTGTCAGCGGGTGAAAAGACGCTCAGTAGGTCCATCGTACTGCAAAACGTGATGTATGAGCAATTGTGACGCGTCAGCTGCAGGATCTAGATGGTTTATGAGTCCAAACACACATGTTCTCTTATCGTACGTCCATAGGGTTGATGTATACGAATGTAATTCATATAAATAGAGCTGAATGTAAAGAATACGATTGAATTACTCCGATACCAGTAGTCATATAAGAACAAATTAATTTAGAAATATATTTAAATTTTATAGCCTATTTTTATTACTATCTTATATATATATATATATATATATATATAAGTGTTTAGATAATTTCTTAGCCGTTTATTAAATATAACAATTGATAAATTATTGGAGTTTTTCGACTTTTATATGAAATATTTACAAATATCAAATTAGTATGTATGCAATTGCAAAGTAAGTGGGGTTATAAACATTGCTGTCCACAAATTACAAAGCAAATCATACGAAATTTTTAATTGAAAAGTATTGTCTACGTTGGGACTTGAACCGAAGTCTACAGATTGCCGGAATGTCGCTTTTACCACTCAGCCACAATAGTCCTTGGTTCATAACAGACACCTGCTTTCAAAACAGACATCTGCTTTCAATAACTGACATCTGCTTTCACTAACTGACATCTGCTATCAAAACTGGCAGCAGCTTTCAAAACTGACTTCTGCTTTCAACTTGACATCTACATTCAATAACTGACATCTGAATCATTTACACTGTTACTTTAAAATGCATTTCTAAATAGCTTTAGCCAAGGTCTATTGTGGGTGAGTGGTAAAATCGGCAGTCCGGCAAACTGTAGACTTGGGTTCAAGTCCCAATATAGACAATATTATTCAATTAAAAATTTCGTATGATTTGCTTTGTAATTTGTAGACAGCAATGTTTACATCCCCACTTACTTTGCAATTACATACATACTAATTTAATATTTGTAAATATTTCATATAAAAGCTGGAAAAACTCAAATAATTTATCAATTGTTATATATATATATATATATATATATATATATATATAATATTTTCGTGACCTTGGTATGAAATGGTAAATTCAATCAGTTGGCGATTTAAGGTCTGGAATGTATCCTTGAATAATTTTATCCATAGCAACTCAATTATATGACATTTGTATACTGTCATTTATATTTTATATCCTTGATAAAGGCACATTGCCGAAACATGTAGGTTTGTTTTAAATATATATACTTTAAAGTAAAGCCAGACCTTAAATCGCCAACTGATTGAATTTACTATATATATATATATAGATAATTATTTCGTGACCTTTCTATGTTATGGTAAATTCAATTTGTTGACGATTTAAGATCTGGTTTGATGCCTTTTTCAAGGAATATAAAATATATTTTATATTCCTTGAAAAAGGCATCATTTGCCGAAACATGTAGGATTGTTTTAAATATATATATTTTGAAGTAAAACCAGACCTTAAATCGTCAACAAATTCAATTTACCATATATATATGCAAATATGTAAATATACAAAATTATTAAAAGAATATAAAAAGAAGGTTTGAAAATATATGAGAAAACAGAAATTCGTTGTTCTTGTTTCTTTTTAACACTTTCTCTTTTTTATTGTTTTCAAGTATTTCTTCTATAAGGGGTCTCCATTCATCCCTAATCTACGACAGGAACGTACCGAAATTATTTTCTTTTTAAAAGAACTTATCATTTTCAAGTCAAGTATGTATCAAATATTGAAATTTATTATACCCAATAATGTAATTTAATGAATCTATGTATATATATATATATATATATATATATATATATATATATATATATATATAAATCAAAAGCATTTAATTTGTTCTTTATAGACTTATAAACTGGTGTGTATGTTCCTTATGTTACGTTATGTTTTCATATTTCTTTTCCAAATTTTATCGTTAAATATTAAAGAATTAACAATATGTGAAACAATAATTTTTATAAGAAAAATTCGTCATGTAATTTTAAATCATTATATAAAAGCCATGACAACGTGACTTATAAAATATGACAGTACAAAATATAATACGAGGATACCTTTTATAATTATATATAATTGAATGTATATATTAAAAAAGAATCTTTCGAAAATGCCATAAGTGCTGAAACATGTAAGAGTTGAAGTATCTTAAATAAATAAATATTCAATTAAAACAGACCTTAAATCGCCAAATAAAGAAAATCTTTTATGCATATATGAACGGTTGCGGTCCTTGAAAACTCAAGACACTCAAGACGCAAAAATTCAAAATTTTATAATGTTTGTAAATAAAACTTTCAGTCATTTTGATGACAATGTCACATTTGACAAATCCATAGTTAGTTTTTTAAATGTGCGCAATTGTCAGAATCAGAAAAATCTATCAAAAAAAAAATCAAAATTAAATACTCATTTTGAAGTAAAGTTTTGTAGTTTTGTATTCTGATGATATTTTTGAAATATAAATAAGGCAGGACACTAATCTGCAGTTTTATTAATAATTTTTTTAATTTACTATTTTTGCCATACATTTTGCATTCTACACCAATAATTGGTTAGAGTAGCGCTAAAAAAAGTTTACACCACCTAAAATGTTTTTGTATTTAAGTGAATGGGTTTACAAGGGCCGCAACTGCACATATATATATACTGTTTTTATGTTGTCTCTTTGCAATTGTCTCGGCAGAATGGCAACTACCTCGACATTACCGTGAGCAATGCATTTTTGTCTCGAGCACAGTTATCAAATTGCTATATGTGATTACAACAGCTGGAAATTATCAATCCTCATGTGCATATGTACTATGTTCGCAAATTGAGAAACCTTCTGCTCTGTTTGTATATGCATAAGATGGAATAATGAAGAATATTGTGTATCCAAATGCATTGGAGTGATAGATTGATTATAATAAAATATAATTGATTCGTTGTTTAGCTAGAGAATAAACAAAAATTTTATATCGGTTAATAGCAGTTAACACAAATGAAGTTTTAATACTTCTATAGAATGTGGCCGAGTAAAGCCGGACTACGGGCAGCTAGTTTATTTATAAAAAATAATAGTGCAACAATATTAATTTATATAGAAGAGTATAAATAGGGAGGTAACAAAGAAAGGAAAACATTAGTGCATCTAAAAAAGTGAGGTGACGACGTAAAAGAAATAAATCAGAAACAACGGCAAATCCATAACACTAAACTATATCAAAATTTACAAAATATTTGAGTGAAAATGTAAGTAATTTCTATTCTCTACAATGCAAATTCCACCCAGAAACCTTGAAAACGCATATACTATATTGCTTGAAGTGTAGGTTTTGGCAGTCGTTTTCCTTTTCTTTTCAGATTTCCCTCTTGAATTGGATTTCATGGCAATTCGCTAATCATGCCTCCTGATTTTCTAAAGACTGATGTCTTCTGCTCCACCTGATGTACTTATGCGTTACTTGAGTTTATCAAGCGATATCCGTTACCATTCGCTGAGTCATGTCGGTCTTGGTTTGGTGATTTCTTGATTGCTGATTATCAAACAACATTAACTTTTCAGTCTCTAGTCTTGCTCTTAATTCGAGTTATGAAAATTCCTCATTATTTCACTAATCAGTAATGACGTTCGTTTCCAGTCAATACCTTGACATTCTGAAGTCGATGTTATGGACACTTTTAGACCTTTTTATTAAATTTTGTGCTTCATCTCTTTATTGTTTTCTTACTTCGCACTATACAAAGTTGTTGGTTTTTCATTATGCATTCAATATTTTCGTTGAGAGTATCATATTTTAAATGAATCGTAAATGAAACGTATCTGATCTCTTTCCGATCCTGTGAAATAGAATGCTATCACTTGAAAAACAAAAGATGATCTAATGAATTTTTTTTTAAATTGAACCCCCTATATATTATTGGATATTTAGCCAGCTTATTCAATTCTGAAATACAGTATATATGTTTTGTACATATTTTCTAAAGAAAAACTAAAAAAAATGAAAATTTTCTTGACCAGTGTAGTTAGCTATTTTGACTTGATTTATTTATTTTATTGTTTACATGTTACAAATAAAGAGATTATGTTAAAGAAAGAAATCGAACTAAATTTATTCAATAAGATGTGTTGTACGTCCACGGCCCACATGTTTATGCAGTATATTTCTATTTTTAACAGAATTGAACAGATTTTGTTACGAGCATTATTAATTTCTGTGATCCTATTTGTTGTAGATCACTTAAATCAGGTCAGGCAGTAATAAAAATTGAATATTTTAAGTATGGCCAAAGAAAATCGGATGCTGATAAATCGCAGGACCGTAGTTGGTGACCATACTGCTTCTGGATTTCAACTAATAATACGATCTCAAAGAATTCCCTTAGGCAATATTATGTATAGAAAGCAATATTATCACTGGTGTATATGCGTATGTGTGAAAATGACTTTCTTATAGTTCAACGTCAAGCAACATATTTACAAACGGTACTAAAGTTTCCAATCGATATAGCTCAGCATTTCGTGTTCCTTCAAAAAATATTGATCCAATAATTGTTTTTTGACTAACAGCTGCCAAAACTCAAATTTTCTATGGATGCAAAGGTCTCTACAAAAAAGTTCGTTTTATCTGTCCTGCACATTCTCAGATTTTAAAATAAAACCAGAGAGATGGAACCAAGATTCTGCAACAAATATTTTTTTTTCAATGGCTTCATCATTATCACTGAAATGATTAATAAATCATTAACAAAATTCTTGCCTTCGGGGTATATCTACAAAAACCAATTGCATTGTTAGCTTGTAAACGATAAGTATGTTAGTGTAGATCATTTTTAAGGATGCGTCTAGTAGTACTGTAAGAAAGTCGCACAGAAATCTGTGGACGTTTCTCAATTACTTGCCTCATCGCTTCAACAGTAACTTCACTTCTAACCACTGATATGCTATTGCCTTTTCTGCAATTCACACTACCTGTTTTCTCCAAATAACTGAAAATGAAACAGATATCCTTAAATAATTATAAAGGATAACTCCGTCCAAAAATTCCTATTTCCCAGTATTTCAGAGATCTCTTATAAACGATAGGGATATAAGTCTAAATCTTTTTAGGATACGTCTAGTAGTACTATGAGAGAAATCTACTTCTTACTGTAAGTGTCGTACAGAAATCTTGACGTTCCTCAAATACTTGCTTCACCACTTTAATAGTCTCATTTTCCATGAATAATCGCACATAGTGAAGAGTAAATATACTGGAATGATGGAACGAGATAGCTTCATCAACAAGTTCTGCATATACGTCTCTTACAGAATAAACCCATTCGCAACTGAATTTTCTGCCATTTCTTAAATAATTTTCAACCATAAGAGGTGATGGAGGCGATGATGTGAGCTACGTCTATACTAAATCAGTCTGTCAAACGGTACTTGCAAGGTGGTGACAAACAGTTTTTGTGTTTAAATTCGTTAAGTTGTGTTTGAGTTATTTTGCGAAACTACAATGTCAGAGGTGAAAGAGTAAAGAACATGCAACAAATTCTACGTCAAATTTGATAAAACGACAGCGGAAGCTCTAAGAATGCTGTACAAGCGTTTGGTAACGATGCTTTAGGCTAGACGCAAACTCATGAGTGATACAACAGTTTTAAAAATGGGCGTGTATCGGTTGATGACGATGAGCGTTCGGGTCGTCTATCGACCAAAAACACGCCACAAAATGAGGTAAAAGTATGTGATGCTATCCAGCAACACCGAAGGAGAACAATCCATTATATTTGTAAAATTTCGACTTGTCGTACGGCATTTGTCAGCTTATTCTGTCCGACGAACTCAACATGCAGCATAGTGCTGGCGAAGAATCCTGGTAGTACATGTATGATCCGTAACAAAGCAGCAGTCATCGCAGTGAAAAACATCATCGGCACATCAAGTTGATGTTTATTTGCTTCCTTGACGCGGATGGCACCGCGCACAAAGAACTTCTCCTACCAGGTGAAACAGTTAAAGGACGATTTTATTAGGATGTTCTTTGGTGACTAAGAGAAAATGTTCGACGCAAGCAACTTGCCAAGTGGCGCTACAATTCGTGGATCCTACAATATGGCAATACGTCATTTGTGCGTCAGTTTCCAGCCTAAACGAAGACTGCGATACTACCCCACACTTCCCACTTCGCAGATCTTGGCCCTTCCTGTTTTTGAAGTTGAAACTGAAGCTCAAGGGACGCCGTTTTGAGACGATTTAGGAGATCTAGCCGAATCGTAGGCAGTGTTTAACTCGTTAACACGCAAAGACTTCCAGCACTGCTTCCAGTTATGGACAAGTTGCTGGAATCTGTGTATTCATGCGGAAGGAAAGTACTTTGAAGGAGATGGTAGTGAATAAATTGTAAGAATAATTTATTTAATTTTTTTCGCATTCCAGGGATTTCTGTGTAGCACCTCATATATCGCGTTTGTTGTTCATTAAATACAAAAGCCATTATTTACTGAGAAATATTCACAAATATTTGAAAAATATCCTCAACTTGTTAATTTGATTTATAAGTAACGGTTAAAAGATTCTGTCAATTTTTCTACATATATACGAGTTTACCTTCCTTTCTCGTTCATAAAAACGAATGTGGCTCAGTTCAAACTTTATTTTTCCCAAATATAAGTTCAATAAATATATATTTATAGAAAACGCTACGTATGTAACATATCGATAAATTCGGGCTCGCCAATCTTCAAGTCACTTTACTGCATTCGAAACAATATGTCAATGAAGAAATGTAATACCATAAGGCAAGTAGGATTTTTATCAAAAGAGTAATTTATTCGAAATGCCTCCCCTATTGTTACGTGTGCTTAATTATATTAATGCTTCCTACATACACCTAATGTACACAATATATTTTATGTATGTATATACATACGGTGTGGCTGATTTAAATTGCAAAAGAACATTTTTCCCAATTATAGGGGCATCACCGCTTACCTACCAATTGTTTGTACGTCATATTTATCACTATCTGTAGACGAATCTAAACTAGTTGCGTTTTAGATCAACCGTAGATAAACGTATGACGATATAATTTTCTATTTAATTAAAGTTGTACGCAATTAAAACTATATTGTTCGTTGTCTGAAATGAATTTTTAATACAAATTAAATACTTTATTTATTATTTAATTATATTATCTTATTCATAGAGAATTATATATGAATTTTCGAACAGTTTATTTATTTGTGTCAAGGTAATACCAACTTATTAGTCCAAAATTTTGTATCAGTAGCATTGGTTTTATCCAAATAAAACCTTACACATATATCATAAAAACAAAAAATATTCACATGTTTAATAAGCCTATTCTTCCTCAAAATTATGTTTTCTTCAGATGAAAAAAAGTACAAACTTTCTCATAGTAAACATATGTCCATCGACATCTACGACGTGGATTAGGATGCGGGACTTGGATGGGTGACAGGTAAACATACGCCTTCAGTAGGAGTTTGAACTCACTAATCATTTTGTTGTCCGTTGCGATTTTTTTCGTGAAAGAGTTTTTATAGTGCGTTTTTAAAATAAGTGACACCAATTTCGAGCAACGGTGTGCAATCGGGTATTGCTTCAGACTTGGGCACAGTATAACGGAAATTTTCGCAAAACTGTAGCAGACCAACAGAGACAGCGTTTTGTCAAGGGATCAGTTTTTCGGTGGTTGAAGGTATTTTCAAAAGGAAGATAGTCGATTGAAGATAAACCCCGCAACAAAAGGCCTTCATCTTCAGGAACCGATGAAAATACCGACAAAATCCGGGATCTTGTGCGTTCAAATCGTCGGCGGACAGAATGATCGACAAAGAGTTGAATTTGATTCATACCATCGTTCAAAAGATTTTGAGCAATGAATTGAGGATGAGAAAAATCTGCGCAAAAATGGTTCCAAAAAGACCTTTCGAAGGTTAAAGAGGACATGAGGAGGGAAAGGTGCATTTACTTTTTGGAATCAATTGAAAACGATCCCCATTTTCTGAAACGTTTCATTACTGGTGACTAGTGTTAGGTGTTTGAATACGACCCGGAAGCCAAGCACCAAAGTATGGAATGACAAGCTTCAACCTCTGCAGGACCCTAAAAGGCAAGAATGAGCAAGGCGAAGATTAAATGCTTGCTGATTTACTTTTTTCATAGCCAGGGAATCGTCCACAAAGAGTTTGTGCCTCAAGGCCAAACGATCAATCAACACTTTTATTGAGAAGTTCTTGAAAAACTTCGAAAAAGAATTATCCGTGTGAGACCAAGCATGAAGAACAACTGGGTATTGTATCGCGATAATGCACCTTGTCACACAGCAATATCAATAAACGTGCTTTTGACCAGTAAAAGCATTCCTGTCTCCTCAGTTCCTCAGTCTCGTTACTCGCCTAGCGTCCTAGTGACTTTTTCCTATTCCCGAGATTGAAAGATCACCTCAATAGACTCATTTTGGAACACTCGAAAAGCTGTAGCCCACCAGATGAAGGCTGGCTTTTGAGATTCCAAATGTGTTATCTTTATTGATTATTTAAAAAAGGGAAAAACGATAACTGGGCAATTTTATGCTGATTTTCTGACACATTTTGATGCAGAACCGCAGAAAAAACGACTGCGTTTGCTGAAGAAAAGAGTTCCATCATCGTCCACCTTTTGGATTTTTTGGATTTGGTAGATTTCGCTACGAATAGCTGCCTCATCCGCCATATTTGCCAGACTTGGTTCCTAGTGACTTCTTTTTATTTCCAAATTTAAAAAATGACTCAGTAGAAAGAGATTTCGGGCAAATGAAGAGGTGATATCCTAGACCAGGGGTGCTCAGACTTCTAGGGAATGTGTTCAACCGCAAAACATTTAGGTGACAAGCGATCGACACGTACGACTTCCGACTACTAGAATACAATAAAAAGAAAAAATATTTATTAAAATAATTTATTGCAATTACTTATAATGTATAAACAAAAAGTATATTATACTTGTATAAGTTAAGCATCTAATAAAATTGCAACGTCAGAAATTTTCTTTAGTCACTCCTTTCATTTACAATTTAGATGTTGGTGCATGGCACTGCAAGTGATCCACAAACTTATCGAAAGACGGTTCGTAATTTATTGAGCGCCAACCGCAGGCATGCTGAAAGATGGTCGTCAGTTAGTCGATTGCGATATTACGTTTTAACAATAGTAAGTTAATCCGAAGAATCATGTTAACTGAAGAGTTATTTATTTTAAACAAGAATATTTGTTAGTTTTCGGATATGAAAGACCAAAACTTGGCATCAGTTGCTCTGGCTTTGAGATGTACATCTGAAATTATCTGCAATACCTCATTTTGTACTGAAGAGATCTCCATATTTAAAGTGTTTGATATTTCAGTAACAATTTTTTCAACGCCTTCACCAGAAAATAGATAATCCATGAAAGTTACAATAATATCCATCAGTTGCTTAAAATCAGAGAAGTATGTTCCAAATTCACCCTGGATGTTTCTTAATTGTGTCTCGTAGTTATCATAATTTAAGTGAGAACTTACCCTTCTTTTCAATGCTGGAAAATGTATACAGTCCTTTTTGTTTAGTTGATTAATCAACAGCTTCAATTTATTTATAACAGTGTTTGTTGCACTAACTATTCGATAATGGTTTTATTTTTTCGCTGTAGTTCCAAATTAACGATATTTAAATAATTTGTCACATCCGATAGGAAAGCTAAATCACGGAGCCATTTTTCATTTTTCGTTCGTGAAGAAAAGAAATGATTTCAGGTAATAGTTCTTGAAATCTCTCTTAAAATTTTCCGCGGCTCAACCATCTTATGCTTCCAATTGCACTTTGAAGAGGCGTCGTTACAAGTTTCGTGCACGGATTGATTCACGATCTTTGTGGCAATATCTACGACATCGTTCGCATTTAGTATTTTTGAACATAGAACTTGCTGATGAATAATGCAATGGAATGCGAAAAGTTATTGGAAGTCTTCGTTAGTTCTACACAATGCAACAAACCAAATTTGATTGCTTGTCATTGATGCTGCTCCATTAGTTGTAATGGACACGAGTTTGTAAATCGGTAGCTCATATTATATTACAAAATTTGGGAAGACTTTGTAAATATCTTCTCTACGAGTTCTTTCTTTCAGCAACGTTAACAATTCTTCTTTAGCCGACATATCAGAAAATATTACCCGAATGAAAATACATAATTGAGCAGTATCAGTCATATCGGTGAATTCATCAAACTGCAAAGAAAACTATGTACATTATATAATATCATTTTTTAGTTTCGATTCCAAATCTGTGTTCATGCTTTCAGTACGTCTAGTAACAGTTTGGCGAAACAATTGAACATCCTTGCTAGCAGATATAATCAACAAATAATCCTTTTACTACTGCTCCATCTTCGAAAGGTTTGTGGTGTAGCGCCAACATGTAGGAAATGTTAAAAGACACGATTGTAGCAGCTACGGCTTGTTTCGCTGACCTTGTAAACATGATTTGCTGTCCCTTTAAACTACTTTTCAAATCTTCCACCTTTCGTTTTCTTATCGCACTTTTTTGCGGAAAGTCATTTTCATAGTTTTTATGCATAGTTTTATAATGCCTTTCTAAGTGCCCGCGTTTGGGTAATGCTACAGACGATCAACAGACAAGACAAATACACCTATCTTTGACCATAATAAACAAAAATTTTTCCTTCCAACCACTATTAAAATGGTACGTTTTACTTTTTTTCACTCATTTTGCCTTTGCCTATTTGAAAGGCAAAATGAGCCTTTCAAATACTACGTATCGTTCAGATACTCGGTTATGACTGGCATAGTGTCGCGTCGCCGCGGATTTTTATATGAATCAGACTTCGAGAAGAATCGGCAAGGGTCGCTGAAAGTTGCGCAGTTGCATTTCTTCGGGAATCTCTCAAATTCCAATGAGTGACAGAGACGGTCTAGAGTTGACGTTCGAGAAAACTCGAATTTGTGGAGTGATTATGTTTTATTTTTAAGCGATCAACTCCAAAAGCTCACGCGATCGACCGGTCGATCGCGTTCGACCGTTTAGGCACCCCTGTCTTATACAAAAGCATTTTGCAGTTATCGAAAAATTACTTTTTGAATGGTTTGAAAAAATTGATAATTCGCTGGATTAAGTGTGTAGAATTAGGAGGCGATTATATTGAAAAATAAAATATATTTTTTACCCTAAAATAAGGATTTTATTGAAAAGTTATACTCCCGTCAAACGATCCTCGCATCTCGCTTCACTTTGTCAAGTTCATTTCTGGTTTTGTTGTTACAGATATATATGCATTCTGTCTCATACACCATGCTTTTTTAAAATTATGTTTGAAATGAAGGAATAATTTGTGTAATTGACTAACCAAGATTGATTATGATATTTAATAATAAATTGTTTTCTTGAAGTTAAAAAAATTCCATAGCTGGATATAAAATCAGTATCAACGAAAATAATAATGAATATTCCGAAACGAGAAACAAGCAACCGTTCAAAAGAAAATACTAGATAGCTGCAAATAATAAATAGAATTATAACAAAATGTTGCTCTACGACAGATGGATTTATCTCCACAGTCAGTACGAAACAAATGCTGGTCGCATTAAAGTCGCACATATGTTTAGCAGCTAGCGCTAGCAGTAAGCGTCACCTCCCTCGCGCCCCTCTATTTTCGAATATTACCGACTACTACAGGGAGCTATAGGGCGCTTGCTCATACACTATATAACTGTAGAAGAAATACACAATTGTTTGAAAAGTTATGTTGACTTGAGCTTATGGGCTTCTATGGGCTTCTTTACTGGCAATTCGAAATCTAAAATTAATTGAAATAAAATGTTTATTTTCATTATAAAATCATAATTGTTTAATTTATTTATGAAAAGAAAACAAAAGAAAGTAATTTTTACTACTATTTTAACCAATTAAATATACTCCTGTGTTCAAAAGAATCGTTACATTAGAAATACAAACAGCACATGCCCATCGTCAATAGATTGTCAGCCGTATAAGATAGATCGTATTTAGATGAACACAAATAGTCAAACACATATTGACGAACTGGTCCCGACTTCATATCAAACCATTATGTATACCTAAATGCATGTTAATGCTTTTCAAAGCCACCGTGTCCAGGACAACAATAACTCTTAACAAGAACCAAATGGTCAATGTCAATAAGTAGTAAGTACGAAATAATAAATGGTTTATCTATACAATAAACATCGAGTACATCTTTTTCACACAATTAAAGTTTATTCAGAAGCGAAGAAATAACAATTTATTTTACCACTAGTGATTATAAATATATATATATATATATATATATATATATATATATATATATATATATATATATATTTATATATATTGATAAATTTATATGGAATTCGTAAACTAAAGTACAGATGAATGATATAAAATATAATAATAATGAACATGAAAATTAGAAGTGGATTATCATTTTTCTATAACATCACAATTTCAACAAAAGTTATTTCTCCAGGGGACTGACTTAAAATCTATTTAATGTAAATCATACATATAGAGTATATCTTCTGAATCTTCGTCTGCTGATTTATCCAATTTTTGACAATGTTAGACCAATTAAAGTCTAGATTAAAATGGAAGAAAAGGTACCTTAAATTTAATTTCTATATTATTTTACTGCCTAAAAGACCTATTTTCCGTGCTTAAAAACTGGATTAATCAACAAACAAAAAATATTTTTTTGAAAAAGGTCAAAGCAAATCCAAACAAAGCCTTGAAACATCAATACTTTCTTGACTTTTTTATCAAAACGAACCTATTAAGAAAGCTTAAGGCAATGGTGAACATTTGTTTTACACCTTATGTTTATATATATATATATATATATATATATATATATATATATATATATGATTATATATTTAATCCAAAACAATAATATTAATAATTGTTTTGTGTCCTTTTGTTTTGCATAGATTTAGTTTAGTTTATCATATTATACAGGGTGTCCAGAAACTCTCCTGACAAACGAAGACCGGAGTTTCCTCAGATAATTTTAAGACAATTAAACCCAAATTCACCTAGTCCGAAAATGCTTCCTAAGGGAGCTAGAGTTCTTTGAAGGTGGCGCCTTGTATTTATTTTTTTTTTAATTCCTCCAGAAAGCTTCTATTTAGAAAAACAAAAACTGGTATGCTTATTTATCCTCCAGAGATGAATCGATTCCATCAATTGCGAATTTCTAGTACCGGTCATAGGCGTCCGTTTTGGGTAGGGCAACGGATATTTTAAGGCATAACTTTTTTGTCTTTAACTTTTAAGCATTTGTGACACTAGATTATTAAATTTTCAGGTATTCCAGTACTAAAAGGTACTCTTACTTTAAGTCGGTAGGATACACCGTTTTCTAGAAAAATCGATTTGTAAATTTTTCGTTTTTTCTTCATTAAAGTTCAATTTTTTATTTTTTGCAATAGTTAGCTCTGAACTGCCAACAGAAGTAAAACCTACGTTTTTCATTGTCAAATTGTTGTCAGTTCGCGAAGTTTATCTTCTCATTTTTTACTTTGTGTTATTCAAACACAACGATTTCAATTTAAAAAAAAATGGTTTTTACTAATGAGGAATACGCCGATATGCATTTAGTTTATGGCGAAATGAGGTGTAACGCTCGAGCGGCGCAACGTAGATACGCTGAAAAATTTCCCAATCGTCAGCATCCCACTCACTCAACATTTACAGCTCTTCATCAACGATTAAGAGAAACAGGTTCAGTGGTCCCAAGAAATAATGAAACAGAGAGACATAATGATGTAACAGCAGAACATGAAGATGTTATTTTAATGGAAGTTGAGGAAAATCCAGAAATTAGCGTTCGAAGACTATCTGCCATGTACCCCACAATTTCAAAATCTTCCGTAGGAAATATCTTACACAAAGAAAATTTATATCCTTTTCATTTTACAAAGGTGCAAGCACTGCTAGAAGGAGATTTTCCTGATCGCGTAGAATTCGCTAGATGGTTACAAAATCAGAAAAATCAAGATGAAGATTTCTTCAGGAACATTTTGTTTGGTGACGAAGCTACATTCTCAAAAAATGGAATTTTTAATGTACATAATGCACATTATTATTCGTACGTTGGTGACAATCCCCACGTTGTTCAAGAATTTAAGCATCAGCATAGGTTTAGCATAAACGTCTGGATAGGAGTAGTTGACGATTATCTACTTGGACCTGTGGAATTACCTGTTCGTTTAAATGGTGCTGATTACTTACATTTCCTGCAAAATATTTTACCTGATTTGTTAGATGAGGTGCGTTTAAATATTCGGCAAATCTTATGGTTTCTACAGGACGGCTGTCCGGCCCACTTTAGCAGGAATGTACGAGACTTTCTAGATAATAACTACGAAGACCATTGGATTGGAAAAGGCGGTCCAGTTGCTTGGCCAGCAAGGTCGCCGGATTTGAATCCTTACGATTATTGTGTTTGGGGATATATAAAAGCATTTGTTTATTCCGTTCCGATACAAAATCGCGCACAACTCTGGCTAAGAATACAAGATGCTTGCAACGAATTTAGAAATAACTTTGGAATTTTTGCAAGAATTCGGCGTTCTCTAAGCAAAAGGGTAAACTTATGCATAGAGACTAATGGTCATCACATCGAGCAACTTTTGTAACAATCTACCTTTGATACTTGTTCTTTTTTTGTTAGTTTCGTTCCATTGTAATAAATAATTTGTTTTTAATTTATTAAATTAATTTTCATCCATGCCTTGATAGTCCAAGCCAACTTCGTCGCTAAAAATAAGTAGGTACATAATAAATTGAACTTTAATAAGAAAAAATGAAAAATTTACAAATCGATTTTTCTAGAAAACGGTGTATCCTACCGACTTAAAGTAAGAGTACATTTTAGTACTGGAATACCTGAGAATTTAATAATCTAGTGTCACAAATGCTTAAAAGTTCAAGACAAAAAAGTTATGCCTTAAAATAATCGTTAACCTACCCAAAACGGACGCCTATGACCGGTACTAGAAATTCGCAATTGATGGAATCGATTCATCTCTGGAGGATAAATAAGCATACCAGTTTTTGTTTTTCTAAATAGAAGCGTTCTGGAGGAATTTAAAAAAAAATAAATACAAGGCGCCATCTTCAAAGAACTCTAGCTCCCTTAGGAAGCATTTTCGGACTAGGTGAATTTGGGTTTAATTGTCTTAAAATTATCAGAGGGATCTCCGGTTTTCGTTTGTCAGGGGAGTTTCTGGACACCTGTATATATTTAGGTAATTACTTTCTTTAAATTCATGTGCATCAATGTATATAGTATACTTAAAGATCTTGCATTTGGATCATATCATTTCATGTTAATTAATTAATGTTTTATTTTACATTTTGACCCCTGTAGTTTGCTATGTATTATAAATCGCTTTGTTTTTTCTATGATTGGGTGCAATTACTTTGTCTATGTACATATCGTTTATAATCGTTCAGTATAGTGGGCATGCGCATCCCAATATGTTTTGGTTTTGACACTTTGTTTGTTTACTATTTAAACATTTGTTTTCAAATGTATAATTTTAATATTACAACGTTTTTTTTTGCATTTGTTATTGATGTTTTTAGACTGCACTGTTCCTGTTATTGATGTTGGATGGCTTATTTATTTGATTTTCTTATTTCTAAAAGCCGTTGATGCCTCGTGTTTACATATCCATTTGGAATTTTGTTTATGAAATACAATTAGTTGAAGTTAAATGTTATTCCTAATATGACTAATAAAAGAATAAGGAAAATATTATTTTGTATCCTTTTTCTACATTCTCGGTCTTATTAATATTTATTGTTAAGGCAAGATTGAGGATAAAAGACCAAGGGGCAGATCGCCAAGCAGATGGATTGACGAAATGAAAGAGATAACAGGCACACTACTGCAAGACCTGTTAGCAGAAACTAAATACCGTGAAACGTGCAAAAAAAAGTGAACAACTATACCTAGAGATGGAATCGCGATTTCTCATGACAAGGAAAAAGAAAAAGACGTCATTAATGGAAATTCGGGGAGAAGTTGTTCTGTAGATGATTCTCGTATATTGCCTGAGGTAGCAGGTCCGGATATCATCTCGGGTCGTGCTGCGCTAAGTTGGTACAAAAAATTCAGAAATAGATAAACTGACCTTCAAGAGCAACCTCGTTTAGAGGTTTTTAGTCAAAGTTCCGGAGTGGCTTAAACTACCAGTACGTGACAATTACTGACAAGAACTTCGATCTTGACAATGGACTATAGGTCGTTTTCTTCGAAAGTTAAGGAAGGCAAACAGGTGATGTAAAGAAGTACTCCAAGATTTAACGAGGGAGCAGGTACGACAGCGTATGAGCATCTGCAATGAACTGCTTGCGAAACTCAAAGATAAACGTTTCTTCGCTAAAATTGTAACATGCTAGGAAAAGTTGATCTATCTTCAAAATCCTAACAGATCAAACTAGAGGATGAGCCTGGGAAAAACCTGCTGTAAAACGTAGAAGCTTTAAAACGAAGGCGATACTCTGCGTTTCGTGAAATTACGAGTGTATTATTTATTTTGAGCTGATACCTGAAGGTAGAACAATACTACCTGTACTGTGTGGGTACTATGAACAACTGGATCACATATACAAAATTCTGTAATGTATTTTTTTTCAGTAGAACAACGCCAGCCCGCATACTTAAAGAACCCCCCGTAAAGTAGATCTCGATGGACTAGAGTTGCTATCATATTCTGCATACAACTCTGACTTATCATCATCAGACCACCATATATTTAAGTCAACGACGCTCTTTCTTTCTGGACATAACTTTATCAGTATCGCAAAGGTAGTAACTGGGTATCGTGAATTCTTCGTGTCTGCTTGTAAAGATTTTAATGACAGTATTTCAATGAAATCGCTTTTTTATGCTCCGGTAGTTTAGCAAGTTGGAGTATAGCATAGTAGTCTACTTCCCTCTATATACAGTGTTATTCTGAATTAATGTCAGAGATTTAATTTTAGGTTAAACATGTTAATAGATATTTAATAAAAAAAATTATCTAAAAAGTCCCCTGCGTAATTTTATTTTTAAGATTAAATTTTTTTATAGAACTGTTTTGAGACCGCACGAAATATTCAGCTGTTGTAACGAGAATTCGATGAACCTTACTAAATCGTAGATACCGCATATTCATAACTTACTTATGTATCAAACCATTCATTGTAAACAAACCGTATGAGAACAAATACATCTAAATATCTACAACCGACACAGAATATACGGACAACACGTATCGGGTGCAGCGGTACTCAAAATTTATCTGCTTAAATTAATTTTTTTTACATTTTTTTTTAGTTAAAAATAACACAATTGACATATATTTTAGTAGTATAATCCAATAACTAAATTATTGGCACTTATTCAGAATAACCCTTTATATAATAATTACATTAATGAAACATAGAATTCAAAGAAAATTCCTGAAGTATTTATCCTTTAAAATCGATGGATTTTATCCTGAACAAAGTTTAGATTACACCTTGCTCCTTGACTAAGGTGGATTTGATTTTTTTGTCAAAAGGAGACAGGAATTTAGCTCAAATTTTATGATCAATATCACTAATAATAAAATTGATTGGCCTTCTTTGTTATCTGAGATTGAATTTCGTATATTACGATTGACGCCAAGATTTACTGAACGAATCATTACTTCTACCCAAGATCTAATCTGCTTCTAGAGATATGTTAAACTCATTAAACTTCATTATTAAGGAAACTCGTAATCCAGAATTGATATAAAAACTGATTATAGTACCCAAGAAGATAATTAACCAAGAATATCAAACTAATAACATTCAAAGTATACTTGATCTAAATCCTTGAAGTTGGCCCGATTAATAGGCGTGACACGCACAAAGTTAAATCAATGTTAAAAATTAATTGAATTGATTCGGCTTTTACATGGTGAAGATCCATAATTTAAAATAGAAATAAGAGTAATAGTTAAAATCTTCACTTTATTAATATTGGTTCGTGAAACGACAATTGTTTCGTCAGCACAGTGGCTTCATCGGGTACTTACTAGAGCATGTTCCAATATACCGATTTTAGTTTGTAACATGCTCTAGTTATTGTAACTATTAGTAAAAAATTAACAATCAAGTCTCTTGGTAACGTTCAAAGAAAACAACTGAGGAGTTTAAATGTGTACCAACTAATATATTAAGTAATATTGAAAACCTTGCTTTAATTAGACCTAATTTTAAAATAATGCTCCGTGCTGTCTTTATAAAAAACATTAAAGAAAAGAACAATAAAAAATAATAAGAAGACGAGTCGAAACCCCTTGGAAAACACAAAATGTTTTAATAGCACTGAAATAATTAGTAAATACACAAAATTGTTTATTATCTCCATAAAATTTTATTAAAACTAAACCTATAAAAATATTTTTTCAAACTTGCTACTATATCTTTATTAATTCTAAACCTACCCTTACGTTTTTTAACAACTTCTATGTTAAAACACAACACATAATCTAGAAAAGAATTTAATTATCACAAAGCTATGGTGATGAAACATACGTGAGGATTAATAGTTATCAATTCTGTTGCAAGCACTAACCCTTCTATAGTCTTTTCCAGTTCTAAGTCCTAAGAGGATTACTACCAGTGCCGTACATACGACTTAATTTAAATACCCCAGTGCTCCTTCTAAAATTAAAAAAAAAATTGAACTCAAGATGCCACTATTATTTAATTGTCATATAAATACGATAAACGTGAAACTTAACGATGACCAAATACATAGGAAATAGCGATATTTACCCTCACAAATGTGGTCAACATTATAACGGATTTTTCAAACGACTATATAATAGACTGATTGGATTATTTGGGGTTCACCAAACATATGTAAGTGTGGGTTACAATAGCTCGTATAAACGGATATCCAGGACATATTTTGTATTTATGTAACATAATAGTCGTTTTGCCCTCATAAAATAGGGTGTTCGAATATAAAAATATTATACGGAAAGTTTTGGAAAAACATTCTAATATTTTAATTTAATTTAAAAATATTTTTATGTACAGTTTGTGAAGGAATTAACGATTCTTAATTAAGCTGTTCAATAATTTTTTATTCTGTTTACAATATTTTATTGTGGCCCCTAATTTTAAAATTCAATTATGTTGATTATTTGTAAATCGAAATCAAATTGAGTATTTAGTAGCTTTTATAATGACTATAAGCTAAGTAATAATATTGTTTTTGAATTCAGTTCAATAACTATAACTTCACTAAATAGAAATTAATTGAATAATAGTCAATAAAATAAATCTACTTCTCCAAAAATATTTTGTCCAAGTTAAAAGTTGTTAAAATCACTTTTTCTCATTTTACGAAGCGATAAAGAAATTAGTTTCGAGTCTCAATATTTAGGTGTCAGTTTATAATGACCATATTCTTTGATTGTACAGATTCGTTTTTTCATTTATTCTCCACTATAATGTAAAGACTTGTTGTTCTTGTTCATATAATTAAGGTGTTCAGAGAGGTGTTCAGAGTCTGAACACCTTAATTGTGTAAAGTGTCAAAGAATTATAGAAAGAGTCTGAACTTCAGACTCTTTCTATAATTCTTTGACACTGTTAGATATTGGTTCAAAATTTTCATCGTTAATTCTATAGGTAGCAGAGAGCTCATAGTGTAAATGACGAAGTGAATGTGTATTTTACATTAATTTACAAGATGTGTGAGCCACAAAATTTTTCGTCAGAGTTAGCTATGAGAAAAATCAGTCATGTATTAGGTTGCTTCTACATATAAAACTTACAAGAATTTTCGACCATACTATATTGGTTACTAATAAATTAAAAACGGTCAAACGTCTGTCATTTAAAACTCGCTTATTTTATATCTCTATATTTCACACCAAGTTCGTTGCTTCTTCAGGAAAAGCTACAAGATTAATGAACAAGACATTCAATAAATTAATGTATACAGCAATAGCAAAATACTTACAGAATATAGAGTTAAATAATGGACGCGACATATATAAACATATTAAAATTGATTGAATTTAAATTTAAAACATTAAGATAACATAGACACATGATTTCATATCAACCTTTAAAAAACATTGTGTCAATTTCGACTCTTGTACATTTTAGTTCGGCTATATTTAATTACTACTTTATCTTACTACTTGAATTCCTAAATTTAAATTACCCTATTCTGTATTTTTGTTTGTGTTATTATTAAACCACAGGGTATATACACTAAGTTTCTGCTATATTTAATTACTACTCCTTCGTACTAATTGAATCCTTAAAATTTGAAATACCTTATCACGCATGTTAGTTGTTAGTTTTTTTGTAGAACTAGGTATAACGTGTGTTCATTTGAAAAGTCAATCTAGATTACTTTGAAATTTTGATAGAATAAGACGCATATATATATTAGTATGTGTTTGTTGTTCCGTAAACGTAAATCCAAATGACGTTTGATAATGTCAATCACATTTGTTATTTATTTGTATGTATGAAACTGTCAAAATATACGACTTCGTAGGTTAAGTAGTAAATTTTAGTTTACGACATACTTCAAAATGTTCTCAGTAAATCACATGCTACTAGATTGTCTTTTCAATGAACACTCGTTATATGAAAGGTTCACTAATTTTATTTCTACTCCAAGTTGTTAGATCTTTCAGTAACGGTTTCTTGTTTTGTAATAGCTAGAATAATGTGTTGTTCAATAGCTTAATTACTGATGTGATATTATATTTGTTAGTTTACATACATGAATTTAGAACGTAAATTCTCTGTAAATCTGATCGAAAAGGATCCATTTGTTAAGATCTTAGTATTGGTCATGTATAACATTGTTTAGAACGGTATATTATTCACAACAACGTCTTATATGTTGGTTAGATCGTAATTCTTCTAGTAAATTATTGTACCTGGATACTCTACGATCCATATTATATTAGAGGGTTAATTAGAGGTCAATTTATAAATACCTAAGTCATCTGGCCTTTCTTTTTCGTGATCTTTAGTTTATTGACATTCATTTTTCTGATTGTTTGTTTACCGAATAGCAGGTTAAGTATTGTTAAGACTGTCAAATCATTTGCCCATGCGATTTAGAGTCACGTGGACATTGAATGTGCATCTGTGTGCGTTTACTTTATTTCTGCAATGTCATTTTGTTCTATAAATTAATAAACGTTGTTTTAATTTCGTATTCCTAATTAAAATGAACCCTAGGTAATTTTTGAGGGTGTCAATTATGGGTTTTAATTGGTATTTCGTATGGGATTTGCGAATTAGTACGCCATCTATTAGTATTTATTTGTGTTATAGTATGATATAATAGTATTAATTTACTGATTGTAATTAGTGAAATTTAAAAGGAAAGAGGTCGTATATTTGTAGTCTGTTTTCTTTGCAGTTGATTTCTTTTGTGAAAATAATTAAATACGGGCTATTGGAATATTCTTACAATTTTTTTTCCTGAAAAACTGAAAATAGAGCACAAGTCTACCTCATGTTTGGCTCTTGTTTAAGTCTAAGTGGTTTGTTCCATAGTTTTTTTGGTGAAGAATCATATTAATGGTTAAAATTTGATAAAACAGTGATTCTGTTCGCAATAGCGGGTTTTAAATTCTAATTAATCTGGAAAAGTAACGAGATATTGTAATACCGTTATTTTATCGTAAATATACACGGATTAGGATAGATGTATCTTTCAGCCATGTGGGAATTCTTCATTTTGTGACTGCAAACATATCTTTGAACAAGGTGAGTACTTTCGAGAATATCTTGTAGAAGCCATTGTTATTTTAATGAGGATTTTTTTCATTAGAGTATTTAATTTTTCTTATATATTTTTTTCTCTCTTTCTCATCTAACAGAGCGAAATTTGGGCGTTAATACCCATAAAATTGAGCATAACGGATGTAATCAGTTTCCGCACAACATTGAAAGACCGGTATGCTGAGAATGTTCCTCAAAATTACAGTATTGTGAACCACGAGGTTGCCGTTTCGTTTTTTTTTCTTCCTGCAGAAGTTTTATAAGGTAGTACGTATTTTAAGTATATTTCTGGAGACTACGTTATAATTAATCGTCAGCGTGAGATGAAGAAACTGTATAAATTTTGTACTTGTATAAGTATATTAATTACTTAATTTTTTTTTCTTGATATTGGTGATATTCAATTTAGTATATATTTGCCTTTTGCTTTTTCTTAGTGTAAAATATGTAACCGATAATTAATCAATTTTTTTTTATTTCGTAAGAATAATTTCTACATATACTGTGTGGAAACATAAATTTTGGAATTAATTTGGGTAATATAATTTCTGTAATTATTATTATTAAAATTAATGAACAGTTCAATTTTTTGTTCTAATTAATATATAATTGCATATACAGTGTGGACAAATCTTAATAGATTTATTTTGGTATAAATTTTTACAACTTGAACTTACGCAATTAAATAATTAATTGTGTGTGTGATGTAAAAAATTATTGCATATACAGTGTGTGTCAATATCTATGTAAGGTTTATTAAAGATCTTTGATAAATTATTTATGCAATTCTTAGATTTTTTTCCATATTTAGTCAAATCACTTCAGACGTTGACCTTCATTTTTTTATAAAATCTGGTGGTCTTATTATTTTTTGTAATTTATCTAAAGCACCTGCTTTTATGTGCAAATAGTTTAACTTCACATATTAGTCAATTTCTTGTCTGTATTTTAAAATTATTTCATTCATATTATACTGGGTGTGTCTTTTACTCATGACCAGAATTTACTTACTTATTAAGTTATATATCACTATTTTAATGGCATTATCGCTTTGATCAAATTTAAATATAGTTATTTTTATTCATTAAACTTTATATTGTTACGCTTCGCATATATAAGAATATTTTAATTTATTTTTAAATAATATGTCTTCTTTAAATATCTCGTATTATAATAATAAACTTAACTTAAGACATTTTTCTGTACATATTCGTTTGCAAGTAGAAAGTCTTTCTTTTGTTATATCCTAACTGGGAGACCCTAAAAATATACCTGCTTACAACCATAACGTTCACTGTGGAATTTCTATATGCATTTCAATAAATTGTTTTAATTTAATTAAGTACATCTCCTATGGTGTTTCATATCATTTGAAAGCTCGTTTCACAAAGGATATTTCAATGATATCTGCGGCATCGATATCACAAATCTTTAGGTCGCGCTTTTTCTTAATTATTATTCAAGATATCTACCCTCTCTTCAACTTAGGTCATAGAAAAACAGACCCTTTTCTGGACTAGTGTTCTATCGACACAAACTAAAGAGAAGAAGGCTGATTCTTCTCTTTAGAATCTTCGTAATAAGTGAAACATCTTACCCGCCGTACTGGTCAAGTACCGGCCATCATGCACGTGCCCTGCATTTTCGCAACAAAAAGGTAATCTGTATTGTTCAATATATATTATTCTTTGATCTAATTCACATTAATTCAACTATAATAATTTCTTGTTCCTCCGGCCAAACATCGCTCTACATGTACTTGTCCAAGTATATCTTCGCAGACCACGTGGCCGACCATCTTCGCAACTCAAAGGTAAATCTGTATTGTGCTATACAGAGGTTATTATATATATATATATATATATATATATATATATATATATATAGTAAACCTAATCAGTAGGCGATTAAAGGTCTGTATATTACTTCAAAATATATGTATTTAAAAAACTCTACATGTTTCGGCTGTATACGCCTTTTTCAAGAGAATACAAAATATGAAATATTAATTCATATTTTGTAATCTCTTGAAAAAGGCGTATACAGCCGAAACATGTAGAGTTTTTTAAATACATATATTTTGAAGTAATATACAGACCTTTAATCGCCTACTGATTAGGTTTACCATATCATACCAAGGTCACGAAGTTATTATATATATATATATATATATATATATATATATAATGTAGTGGGTCAACCAGCACCCGCATTCCAGCTCTACAATAGGAAATACAGATTATCTACACATTAGAAACACCTGTATAAATATTAAATTGGTGGACGTAATTTGTGAAATTAGTATCGAAATGTAAATAAATTAATATGACGATAACTTTAAAATTTATAATTAACTTATTTTGATTTTTAACTTACTTTTTATATTTAAATTTTTCAATTTCATAATTCAAATTATTCGCGCGAAATTACAGGTATCTAATTTATCTACATCAAGATTTATATCGATGCTAGTTAACCACGCCCACTAATTTAAAATTATCATAAACCCCGCGAAAGCGATTTTTACGGTACGATTTATAACTAATTTTATATTGAAAATTACATTTTAGGTATTTGTAAATTATTTAACTAATTTTTCGATCATATTAAGACTAAAACATTATGCAAATTCATATTTTAATTGATGCAAATAAAGCGAAAACTTCGAGGCTTTTTTCGATAATTAAAATAGGCTGTGGAATAAAAAAACCGAAGAACGGCGTCTGATATAAAATTTTTACAACAAATGGCCGTATTTTATTAACTTAACGAAATTTAAATTATTTAATATATTATAAATAAAAATATCATACCAAATTTTCGATCATTCGATAAACAAATAATTGGCCCAACTTTTGGTATAAAAATTTGGAGAATACCACGACGAAAACAAGAATAATCGATCGAAGCATCTTTTCGTAATTGGGATACCGTCGATCCGAGAACCCAAAGCCGTTGAACACATCCAACGCCGCCGTACCTATTGGAGCAAGCCGTACTCTGCATCTATCCCGATCACAGCGTTTCCAGAACTACATCAGATCCAAGAACATCGGAAACAGGTTCACATCCTACGTTATTCCACATATATAATGTAAAAGTCAACAATTGTCTAAGTAAAAATCACTATAAACAACTTCATATTCATATTAAATTTCGGAATTTTTACATTTTTATAGACATCAATTAAAACGTGCAATTTCAACATACATATTGCCTAAGATAAAACAATACTTACCTATATTATGTTTAATTTAAGAACCATTAAATACTTGTTTATATAACTTTCGTATAACCTAACCTTATTACTTAAGAACACATGTGCAACATATTAATTCCATTTATTGTCACATAGCACGTAATATTCTTTTTATAATACAGTTTCCTTATTTCTTTAATTCAATTGCTGTTACAGTTTTCTTATTTATTTCAATAAATTTTTATTTATTTTATTAATTCAATCTTTTATTTGTGTTGTTTAATTGTTGAGTTTGGGCTTAATCCATATACTAAGTACCTACGGGTAATACATCAGCCGACGAAGATCCTAGAGATTTTAATTAATTTATGAACTCAAGCTCTACCGCAGTTAGCTGGTTATTTTACAAGATCACAGATAGCGTTGAACAAACTAAGAACTTTAAAACTTGTGGTGCCCAATTTTTTAATTCAAATTCATCAACATTTCACTCTTATATATTTCATTTATCTATTTATTTATACACATTGTTCTTAGTTAGTGTACTTCTGCGCTTTTACAATATATATATATATATATATATATATATATATATATATATATATATATTAATTCACATTTAATTACTGCCCAATTTAACGTTCGTTTCAGTGTATATATTACTTTTATTCAATTACTTTTAAATATACCAAGTTCAATTTCCTTCTTATGTATATAATAAATACAAACTTTAAGGACAACGCTCCTGTGTTTTATTTAGTTAGTAAGTTGTAATATATTTATTTAATTTAACCATTATCATACACGTCCTGGACCTTTGGTGAAACTTCACCAGCACCATAATTATTTATCATAGAATAATTTCATTATTATTAGCACAGCAGCCGAAACCAGAAACGTGAAAAGGCAGTGTTTGTAATAATATATTTTCTGAATCATTCAAATATTTTATTGTGACATAGTTTTTTTAACCTTATTTTGACCTTCTGGGTACAATTTCCCTTTGTTGTTGTGTTGATTGGATTACAATAAATCCTTATTGTTATTGTTCTGAACTTGGTTGTTTTATTTGGTATAACGATACACGTAGTTACCTAGATTTATTCAATTTACTATCGGCAGAGTCTGTGTTCTCTGTTACGGCTAAAGGTATAAACATTGTGGCGCCCTTTATGATATAAGAACCTCTCCACTCGCCTCTAAACTGAGCTGGTCTTTAGCCGAAAGATCTCCGGGCCAATCATGTATTGAAGTAAATTGGGTAAGTCATAAGCAATAGGTATTACGTAAGTAGGCGCAAGACTAGTGCTCGTTGGGGCATATAGCAACATACATACGTAAAAATTAAAATATAAAAAAAGATATATTGTATGTATAAAACAAACATATAGCAAAAAAACTAAACTCACAAAAATGGTCTACATTAACAGAGACACAAATAACAAACATTAATTATAGGTCTGATACTAACGGACTATATATAATTTATTTCAATATACTCGGTTTGGCAGTTAGTTGACCATCTAAAAATTTTTCTTCAATTGGTCCTCGTATTGTTAAATTCATAGTGTATTGTTTTGATGTTCTTGTGACTTTAGTTTTTTGTTATATGTTTTTTTATATCTCCTTTAATATTTTAACTACATACGATACGTCATAAGAAAGTTTTATTGCTCTATCCGTTAGATTATTAATAATCATTTTATTGAATACTGTATTCATATATCGAAAAGAAGCTGTGGGTTTTTTGTACCAATTTGTATAAATAATACCCTGTCTATCATAGGTCAATGTAATATCAAGAAAATTAATACTGTTATTAATTTCTTCTTCAATTGTAAATTTTAATTTGTTGTGAAAGTTGATAAATTTCTTTAAAAGGTAATCCATTTTATTTATCAATATAGATGTTATAATTTCGTCTACATATCTTTAAAAACAATGGGGTCGAAGTCTAATGAATTGATAATGATTTGTTCCAAATGTTCCATTACTAGATTTGCGATAGGAGAAGCTAAAGGAGAGTCCATGGCAATATCTATTGTTTTTGTATTCAAAATATGTATTATCGAGACAGAAATGGAATCCGCGGAGGAACAGAGAACAAAACATCAACATATACCGGGTGCCGCAATAGTGTGTCGGCGGAGCTTAGCATAAAAACTAATAAAGTTGTAACAATGAAAGATGAAAAATATATTTACAGGGTGTTCCAAATTTCCGAAACCAATTTTAATTTTTTTTTTAAATATATTGCTATACTTTCTTGTTATTATGACGATAGCCACCCAAATTGTCTTTGCAATGATATATGACAATGTGCACTTACAACTGTTAGTTTTGGTATTATTGCAAATTTTGTTAAAATCTTCACAGTTGCAGGGTCTAACATTTTAAGTCGTAACCTGCAAATGGGTACAATGCCTCACGTAACTCTTTTGTTACCAATTTATGGACTAATACGTTATGTGTTTTGAGGGTGAACAACGTGACAACATATACAGGATGTTAAATATGTCGTGCCAAAGTTATCGAAGTTTAAAGGCTATTTTCTCTTTTTTTTTAAATTGAACCTAAATTGTTTTATTAGACAGCAAATTCCTTGTAAAATTGCCGTTAAAATGGTACTAATAACATAGTACTTATTTCTAGTATTTCCGAAGTTATAACCCTTTAATGGGATATACCTATGTTTATAATATTCAATATGCGGTGCATCTAACAGTTAGTTGGCCATGAAATGATATCAAACAAAGTAACCTTACAAACACCTGTTTTTTAATTCTTTATTATTAGTTTTAGAATTACATTTTGTAATTTTTCCATAATACAACAAAATTAATTAAAAATATGTTCAAATATATGTTCATTCTGCTCTACATATGCTCTTAATCGCCTCTGCATTGACAGACTTACATTTTGGGGCACGTTGTTTTCACTTAATTGAAGAAAATCGTTCCTGATTCGTTGCTGCATGTTCTCTGCCATTGTAGGAGGTGTTTCGTAACCTATATTTTTTACGGTGTGCCGCAGAAAGGAATCGCAAGGGGTTAGATCTGGTGATCGCGGTGGCCAGCTTATAAAGCTTCCTCTCCCAATCCACCTATTGGTACATATCCTATCTAAATGTGCTCTTGCAGCAGCACCGTAATGTGCAGGTGCACCATCATGTTGGTACCACAACCTCCTTATGACGTTATCTGGTAGGCCTTCTAACAGCAATGGTAAATTATTTTGTAGGAAATTTGTGTAGAGTTCACAATTTAAAGTAGTATTAAAAAAGAATGGACCTATAATAGTGTTTCCTATGATGCCTCCCTAGGTGTTAACACTCCATTTTGGTTGGTATAAAATGGGTTGCAGAAAATGAGGGTTTCTGGTGTCATAATAATGAGAATTTTTTCTGTTTGCTATTCTACAATTAGCAAATGTTGCTTCATCTGTGAAAAGCACATGATCTAGAAAAGTTAGATCTTGTCGTAATTGGAAAAGTAGCCATTCACAGAAAACAAGTCTCCTTTCAAAATCAGTTTGTAATAAGCCTTGATGATTTTGAATTTTGTAAGGGTGAATTAATTTTTTTTTGTAAATCCTTCTTACAGCAGTGACTTCTATCCCGTGTTCTTTCGAAATTATCCTTGTAGATACGCGCGGCTTTTCCACAACGGACTGGACGACTGTCACTTCATTATCTTCTGTAATCATAGTCTTAGTTCTTTCATGTTTGACGTAATTCACTGAACCCGTCCGAAGAAACCTTGTCAACAAATTTTCAAACGTCTTAATATCTGGTACTCTACGGTGAGGATACTCCATAGCATATGTTCTTGATGCTAAAAGTGGATTTCTATTGCTAGCGCCAAGAACAAATACCATGTCTATTAGCTCCTCTTTCGAAAAATTCATTCAAAAGAAACACAACTATAAACTATTACGGCATGTAAATAAAAAATAATGACAATAAAATGATATAACTGACAACAAGATTACAACTAATAACGAACAAACCGAAATTGATAATTAACTAGCCGAACTTAAATTATAACAATTACAGCGATTACAGCAAAGAGAAACTACAGAAAAACACTTTATACGGAAATTTTAAGTAGATATTTTGGTTTGGTTACACAGCAATTTTTGCTTAATATCATTTCATGGCCAACCAACCAACTATTAGATGCAGCACCGCATATTGAATATTATAAACATAGGTATATCCCATTAAAGGGTTATAACTTCGAAAATACTAGAAATAAGTACTATATTATTGGTACCATTTTAATGGCAATTTTACAAGGAATTTACTGACTAATAAAAAAATTATAGGTTCAATTTAAAAAAAAATAGAAAATAACCTTTAAACTTCGATAACTTTGGCACGACATATTTAACACCATGTATATGTTGTCACGTTGTTCACCCTCAAAACATATAACGTATTAGTCCATAAATTGGTAACAAAGGTGTTACGTGAGGCACTGCACCCATTTTCAGGTTAAGACTTAAAATGTTAGACGCTGCAACTGTCAAGATTTTAACAAAATTTACAATAAAACCAAAACTAACAGATTTAAGTGCACATCGTCATATATCACTGCAAAGATAATTTGGGTGTCTATCATCATAATAACAAGAAATTATAGCAATCTATTTAAAAAAAAAACTGAAAGTGGTTGCGGAAATTTGGAACATTCTGTAAATGTATAAATAAAAATAGAAAATGCACTGTAGCATACTACCTGTGTACGTAGAATTTCATGGCTACAACTTTATTAGTTTTCATGCTAAGCTCCGCCGACACACTATTGCTGCACCCAGTATATATATATATATATATATATGTATATATATATATATATATATATATATATATATATATATATATGTATATATATATATATATGTATATATGGTAAACTCAATCAGTCGGCGATTTAAGGTCCGGGTTTACCCCAAAGTATATATATTTAATACAACCCTACACGTTTCGGCAATGATGCCTTTATCAAGGATATAGCAAGGTCACGAAATAACTATATATATATATATATATATATATATATATATATATATATATATAGACTATTAAGTATTATCGACCGTACTGTATAAGTAAAAATTTCATTAATGGGTGAGCGGTCTGTCAAGTAAAAATAAAACTCCTTTATTCCACTCTATATTTCATAACGCATTGGTTACTTCATCAGGAGTGTAATTCATAGTTAAAATTTAGCAATAACGGCACTAAACATGTTAAAATTCGTCAAATTTAACATGTTTAGTGCCGTTATTTGCTAAATTTTAACTCTGAATTACACTTCTTTCGGATTCAAAGAAGATTTTTATTATAAATTTTTGCAAGTAAATGCTTTTTACTGACTACTTGTTATTACAGAAACAAAATGTATTATACGAAAAATGCATATGTCAGCAAAAGTAAGTAAATACACATAATTGACTAGTCCATTTTCTCATCATAATCTTCGAAAACACGACTCCACCTATTCTGTTTTAGAATATTTTTAAATTAAACAGTAATTATCGCTTTTGCGCAATTGATTCTATGTCCAATAACTTAAACCTTGAACGTTAATATGCAAAATATTTAAAATAATATTACTTGAAATTAGTTAATTTTCAATGTACATTTACAAACTAGTTCTTAAACAGAAGAAACTAAAAAAATTAATATTTTTTGTTACACAACGTAGTATTTCAAAGTAAAATATTTAACATAGACGTTGTACCATTGTTTTATTCCCTAAAATGTAACGATTCATGTATTACAAATACACAACCTTCTTCAGTTGGCAAACATAAATTTCTCTATGTTCTCCCTTGCCTTCTCCTTCTTCCACTGCTCTTTAATTAACTCAAAATATTTGCCAAGAGTTGAGAGATCGTTGACAGTTACGTCTTTGTTCAAGTTCCGATGATCATTCAGCAGTACCAAAATGTTTTCAAAATACATATATTCTATTTTAATATTTATTGTTTTTTAAACACAAATAAATAAATCTTCGGGGTTTCTAATTTTAATTTTTTTAATTTTTAGTTTTAAATTTTCATAAATTTCTATGAAAATTATCTTGTATTATTATTAAATTATCAGCTATTGTTCTGAATCTCATCAGAGGTTAAAATATCTGTGGTGTTGAAGTTAGTTTTTTTAAACTTATTACAGGGTGCAAATAATGCAAAATCTACATTTACTATACAGGGTGATTCATAACATATACGACAAACGTAAATGGGTGATCCGGAATGCTATTTTGAACAAATAAGTTCCTATGTACATTTGGCAAATCTTAAATAGTTTGCGATATACTAGGTTTTTAAATTATCTGTGCGCAAACTCACAATAGTTCAAATAGAGTAATCTCTATTCGGTAAAGCTTGAACTCTTTGAAGATGAAGCACTTCGCGGTGTAAAACTCTCAATACGGAACTTTAACTAGAATTTACCTGTCGTGCTATTTCTCGATTACTTCTTTCATTTCTACGTAATGCAATACATGCATAACTCCGGTATGTTTTTGACAATACACAACCAGTTTCTCGGGTTCTTTGAAACGTTCTTGAAAATACTTCTCCTCCTGGTAGTCTTTTATTTTGAAACCGTCGTTTGTATTCTCGTGCAGTATCACGAGTATTACCATCACAAAAACCATAAACAGAAATCATATTCATATATTCAAGTGAACTAAAAGATGCCATGTTCAGCGGTTTTTTAAACGCTTGCAGAAAAATAGAGTAAATGCAGTAACAATCTGACAATTTTATTATATTCAATTGTTGCTAGGACACCAAGTATTGAGCCTCCCTCGTATGATACTCTACTGCGTGCATTCCAACTCGGCGAGTGCATTTAATATAATCAAATATGTAGTATTCTGAGCTTGCGCTCGGATAATTTAGAAACCCTGTATATCACAAACTATTAAAGATTTGCCGCATGTGCAGGAACTTGTTTGTTCAAAATAGCATTTCTGATCACCTATTTACGTTTGTCGTATAAGTTATGAATCGCCCTGTATGTTTCATTTTTGTTTACTTAAAATAAATAATAACACCGCACCACAAAACCTGTTTTTTTTTTGTGGCGTAATGTTTTCTTTTGCTAACGGCACGTCAGTGATTCTAAATGAATCTACTTGAGGACTGTTATCATTAGCTTTAGCAATGAGTTAGTTTTTGGTATTTTTTGTGTGGTTTTCGTCTGCATAAACATGCCAAATTGTTTATGTTACATTTGTGGCAATTATATATTTAAAGAATCCCGCTTGAATGTGTCGTAATTCGTAAAAGAAACATACGCGAACTAGTTTAGGTTTTCATTGGAGAGAAACCAAAAAAAATGGATTCCTACTTTGGTGTGTAAAAGCTATGTGGAGTCTTTGAAGTTATGGGCAAATAAGAAAAGACATTCCTTCAAGTACAAAATGATCTGACGGGCACCATCAAAACCACATAATGACACATAATGCGAATGTCATAGGAATAAACAGCAAAAATCGTTCTAAGTGAATTTATCCTAGCGTACCATCATCTATTAAACCTGTTCTGAGTTTCAGTGATACATTAAAGCCGTATTCAGGCATATCCCAGGAACATGAAGACGAAAGCGGTTGTCAAATTAATAACTTTAGTAACAGCGACTTTGACTAGTCCTGGCTCACCAAAACTATTCAATCAAAATAACCTAGATGACTTGGTAAGAGATCTTGGTTTGTCTGCATCAGAACTTCTAGCTTTTCGATTACAAGAAATAAATCTAATGACAAAAGAAGCGAATATCTTTTATTAGCTCACAAGAGAAAAAAAATTACTTAAGAATTTTCTTAAAGGGGTGATTGTTAAACTTGTTAAAATGCAGTCTTAAAATGTTTACACTTGCATAATGGCAATAAGCTGGGCTTTTTACTTATTGCGCGTTCGATCAAAGTAAAAGAAAGATATCCTACACTATCTTTAGTTTTTGACAAGATCAAGTACACGGAACATATGCGTGGATCGGAAGATGGTTAATTTTCTCTTGAGTCAATAAAGTAGTTATGGAAAATATTCTTGTTTTATGTACTTATGAAAGAGTAGAGCTGAAGCTCAGCACTGGGCTAAAAAAGATTAGCCATTAAGAGAGGCTCTGATTCCGGGCGGACTTAGCATTATAAATGCTCCACTAGTGCCTAGCCTTTTACATATCAAATTAGAGGTAATGAATCAATATGTAAAAGGTGTCAACAAAGATGGAAAATGCTTTCAATAAATTAATTATAATAATAATAATTAATAAATTCAATAAAGATTAGAAAATTAATAAATATGTATTCAAAATTTCACAAATAGTATGATAGATATTGAAAATTGTGCCTGAAACAAGTTCGTTTAGGTAGTTAAAAATTTCTTTGGGAATAAAAGTCTGACGACTACTCTCAACACATCGAGAACTTCCAGCAAATTGATTGCAACATGAGTATTAAACTACACTACCAACAGCCACTTTGACCGCTTTTTAGAAAATCTCGGTGATTTATGCGAGGAACAAGGAAAACGCTAAAACCGGGATATTCACGGTATAGAGTCACTCCTCTATAGCGCGAATATGCTGGTTATAACGTTCTCCTCGTTCCTACCATAAATCACCGTGATTTCTGGACAAGTGTTACTTGAATATAAATATGATAGTTGGAGTACATTCATTTAAAATAATGATCACATCTTCCTTGGCACAAAGATTTAAAAAAAAATGTATTACACATCTAAAATATTATGCACTAGCGTTTCTCAAAATAATCTCCATTCAGTTCAACGCAGCAATTAATAGAACTTCTCAAATCATTAAAAACATTTCTCAGCATATCTGCAAATATATTATTTATTTCTTTAATAACGGCTATCAATTTATTTAAATTATAAAGTTGGTTATGAAATACAGCGTCCTTTAAATTTACAAACAAGAAAAAATCCAAAAGTGTTAAGTCTGGTAAATTGGCAATCTATAAGCCAGTACTTATAAGCCTGCTGTGATAAAATTGTTCCAAATAAGTCATTGTAATTTGCGCAGTATGTGGTGAGGCTGCATCTTATTGGAGAAATCCAGTTTTTGTTTCATTCTCATGCGACTGATTAATAAATGGCTTTAAAATCATTTCTTAATAACAATCAGTATTTAACGAATCAGCAAAGTAAATAGGTCTTTTAATGTTTCTTCTGCTAATTGCAAACCAAACCTCAATTTTTATCTGATGAAGTTCTGTTTCGAGTATATACGAAAAAATTGTGAAAATTGTCTGTTGACCAAGTACAGTAGTTCTGTGATTTGACATAACCTGACTAAAATCTTTAAAAAATGTATAAAACCCCTTACCACAATTATTAATCGTATCCTAAATACGTATTTCGACAACTAGGTTGTCATCATCAGTAGGTAAAACCACTAATCAAGGTGTCGCACATGGGGCAACGTAAAGCTAGCACAACTGCTTACGCAACAACTTTACACGGTGTCCACGTATACACTACTATATATACAGATTTATACTATATATACTATATATATATATATATATATATATATATATATATATATATATATATATATATATATACAGAGTGTATACGTGGACGCCGTGTAAAGTTGTTGCGTAAGCAGTTGTGCTAGCTTTACGTTGCCCCATGTGCGACACCTTGATTAGTAGTTTCACCTACTGATGATGACAACTTAGTTGTTGAAATACGTATTTAGGATACGATTAATAATGGTTGTAAGGGGTTTTATACCTTTTTTTAAGTTTTTGCTTAACCACAGTCTCCAAAGAAAGACTTTCCATAACCTGACTAATAAAACCATGCTTCATCTAAGAAAAATGTCTTGACTAAATCTACATTATCTAGAGTATTGTTAAACCAGTGACAGTGCGTGTCCATCTTTATCGATATCAAACAGTAGTGATATAACAGGACTGATAGGATATGGCACGAAGGACTTTTATACGAACTTAAAACGCATGTAACAAACCTATAATTTCTCACATTTAAGCGGTCGATACTTCCAAGTGAAAATACATGACTACCGCCTCATATAATTAGAAGTTCCACAAGGTAGCATACTAGGACCGATGCTGTATTGCATATTCACTATAAACCTCCCACTAACCAACGACGTCCTGCAGGCAACACTCGCAGATGATACAGCTATAATGTCATCAGATACCGACCCAACGAGAGCAATCAAACAACTACTTGATCAATTTAAAAAATAATTCGAAAGCTGTGAAATTAATGTTAACAACGAAAAATTCACTTAAGAACATTTACTATTTCTCTTGCCCGCAAGTCACTCTAAACAATACTCCCATACCAATCAAAATAGAGGTCAACTACCTTGGATGAGAAACTAACTTGGAAAGCTTACATCAAAGCCAAAAGACGCCAACTAGACTTAGAAATTAGAAATATCTACTGGTTACTAAATAAAAATTCTCACCTGTCCTTAGAAAATAAAGTAACCATCAATTAAGTCATACTCAGACCAATTTCGATATACGATATAGAATTTTGAGGCTGCAGTAAATATAATTAACGTGAGAGCAAACCTCTCAAATCAGACGTTGCACAGTGACCTAGGCATACTATATGTAAATGATGTTATTAAATTTCACTCAGTCAAATATAAAAACCACAGCAGTGAACATAGCAACCAACTCATAAGGGAATTGGTCAACCAACCTAATGAAACAAGAAGATTGAAGAGATTATGACCAGAAGACCTTAGCAGGTGAACCTTAGAGAACTGTCAATAGACGGTACCGAAAACATTGCATACCATTTACTTACCACTGTCATTAAATGTAGAGTAGCTTGTAAATATTCAATAAATACATTTTTAAAATATTTCATTTTGTAACATAAGTTTAAGATTCATTAGATTACTATAGATTTGATTGTTGTTAAAATTCTTATATAAAATATACAACTTTTTCATATTTTATGTATTAAAATTTAAAATTAACGGATTTAGTATTTTTGGAACCGCTGATATTTAACACGTATACACATACAAATAAAGGAATTCTAAAAGAATCAAGGACCGATTCGTCTTTGCTTTGTTTGCTGTCAGATGGCACTGTTCGCACGCGATCCTCTCAAAATTCAAAGCGAGCGAGCTTCCAAGCTTTCCCAAGAAAAATCACGCGTTAGAAGAAAATCAAGAGAATTCACGATCGGAAAACAAAAAAAGGCGGGAGAAAAAAGAAGCTATCGGTCTAAAAAGACCGCCCTTCAAATTAACGTCGCATTAATCAATCTTTTGCGTTATAGACACGTCACTAAATCAAGCCTCCATATCCCTCTGTCTCTCAAAAAAGTACACCCCAATCGTTATTTGTTTGATTGTTGAAATAATGCGAAAAAATCGCTGGAGTCACTCGTACACACGAGCAATTGAGCAACATTTAACTGATGAACCCTCATTAGTTTTTTCTGGCCGTTTGTGTACGTGTGCGTATGTATAAATGTAGCGAACAATTGAACATCGAGATCTGAGCGTGTGAACCGTGCGAATTATCAAGTGGGCTGTGATATAATCTATCTGTTACGGGTGACAATTAAAATATGGCCGGACACTATTATTATTTAAATTATATTAACTTTTAGATTTGAATTAATGTTTTTGATGTCGTTGTATTAATAATCACACATTAACTCTCTGTAGTTACTAAATTTTTGATAATATGTAAGCATGTATTCCAAATTTAAAACCATAAATGAGGCAGTTCGAAAATTTTAGTAGATTTTAATGCGAGAAAAATTTTTATAAAGAATTCTCTTTTTTCTTAAAACCTAAAATAAAAAGTTTTCCCACTTTGCATGAAATCCGTTAGTACAATGTTGTATGATTACAGCAGCAAGGCAATGCAATAAAATTGCACGTGTCGACAATAACAAAACATACAATTCCCTCGAAGAGATGTCAATAGAAAAATAGTTTTAAGCTTGGAATATTTAAGCGTTGAACTAACAAGTGACTGAAATCTTTAAAAAAATATTAAAATTCAGTAGGAGTAAATATTTAACGACATACAGTAAGATAAAAGCAAATAAAATATTTGCAGGCTCTAACCTGACATGAAAACATAGAATAAAGAAACATATATATATATACAACAAACTGATAAATGATAACATAACTGTAATGCTTAAGCAAATACATAACACTTAGGAAAATATGTCTATAAGATTCCCGTAACATTTTTAGTCATTTCATATAGTGCTTCTCGCCATCCATCATATTGGTCCTACATTTTGGCCTGAAAATTTGGCGGCGCCCCTGGCAACAAATCTTGGAACATTGAGGTTAATCTATCCCAACAACAATGGACAATCAATTCGATTCTTAACCAGGTTTTGCAAGAAGTTAGCGCTTATTATACTACGACCCAAATCCAGGGTTACCACGTCGTGCTCCAACAGAAGTGTATCGTAATCAATACCTTGGCGGAATCAACTCCATGCTTTTCTAAATTTAAAAACTTATCTACGAATCCTTTCAATCTGCAACTTCTGGCTTAAGTATACCGGGTTCTATTACGCACAAACGCCTAAAAAAAATGTTTTATCACATGCGTGTCATTACAATGCTTCTCAGAATTAAACCAAAAGTTCCAGATGCAACTTTCGTCCAGCATCTATGTGATTTTCAAAAGATAAACATTTATCAAATATTACGCCTACGTCCCTAATACCGTGAGAAAGTTGTAGATTGTCTCCGTTCACATTGCAATATACTCTTATAACGAGAATACAACAAGTACAGCACTTGTTGATATTGAGTCTTAGTTTGTTATTCTGACACCATAACCAAACTCCTTACAAGTTATGTTGTAAAGTCAGGGCATCATTGACGTAATTAATCCGTGAATAAACCTTGAGATCACCGACATAGGCCGGTCCACAAAAGGTGTTTTGTAAATAGAAGGAAGAGAAAGAAGCCCTAGTTGTATCCCTGGGGCATACTAAGTATCGCCGCAAATTCGGTGAATTTATAGCCATTATACAATATGAAACAAACATGTAAATAATTTAGATATCTGTAACTATGCACATGGACAATACACCTCGTATTTTCAGCATTTACTTCTGCTTAATACATATGTTTCTGCCATCTAGGCGTCCTCAGTTAAGCTAGTGAAGCAATGTATACAAATTAATACAAACCTGTTATAAACAACTGGTTTGTATCTGTATTTAGATTTACTGAAATAGCCCGCATAGATCAAGCAAGTTCCGTCCTATAAGAAGACAACTATTTAATAATTGCCGAACGATAGGTAGCCCTCCGGACGAAGTATCTTTCGCCCGTAAGATGGCAATTATTAAATAGTTGTCTTCTTATAGGACGGAACTTGCTTGATCTATGCGGGCTATTTCAGTAAATTTAAATACAGATACAAACCAGTTGTTTTTAACAGGTTTGTATTAATTTGTATACATTACTTCACTAGCTTAACTGAGGACGCCTAGATGGCAGAAACATATCTATTAAGCAGAAGTAAATGCTGAAAATACGAGGTGTATTGTCCATGTGCATAGTTACAGATATGTAAATTATTTACATGTTTGTTTCATATTGTACAAACGCTTTATACGTGCTTAACGTATTGTCATACTTAAACAAAACCTTTTTGTATATTTATAGCCATTATATTGAATGTAACAAATTCTATTCTTTGAAGAGAAAAATGAAACAGGACTATCACTGAAATCAAATATATGAAATTTTTTAAGTAAGATTTTGTGATAGATGGCGTGTGAAATCGATGTAAAACACATCAATCTGTGCCCGATTATCAATGATTGTACTAATAGAGCCTTTTTCGCCTTTTTCATATATGGAACCAATTTTAGCCTTTTTCCATCATGCGGGGAAAGTATCTTTCTGTCTCAAATATTATTTTTGAAGGTGTTATAAATATCATTCGACTGTCTTTAATTATGAGTGATAGAATGCGATCATCACCAGCATTTAAATTAGATAACAAAATAATTTAAAACATACTTGAGTAGGTAAAATCTCGCCACATTTTGTATAAAACATATAAAGTAGCCTCAAATTTCATGATATTCAATAAGGTAATGTCGTCATCAACTTCACCAATACCAAAACGTCGACAAGAAATATCTGTAGCAGTATTTAGTACGGTCTCATCACCATATGAGATAGGTAAATAACCATCCGAGAAGACGTTCGCAAAGCCATTCACAGTATCATTAGGAGTATTGAAAGTAGAAATATCATTATGCATTACAGAAGAAAGGCGTATAATTTAGATCCGCCTCTCGAAGGCGCAATGTACAATTCCTATCCGGCTCTCGAAGCACCAAATGTATAATTTATGTTGGGACTGTACTCGGCTCGTGAAGACCATGTACAAATTGTTTTCTTTTTTGGCCCACCGGTGGCGTAACTTCCGCATAAACAGCTTATTTATTTTCGTTAGTGGAAGTTATATTGAAATTCAGTTGTGTTTTATTTATTTAACAAAAATTACTTATACCTAATTTATTAAGATAAATCTCGCAAATGTAGCACTTAATGTAAACTTAAAATTTAAATTTTTTACTGCTATATGAGACTGTATGTTTCTTGTTGTTAATATAATACTGTTTGATATGATTGTTATGAAGAGAATATTTTGTTCTGTTGCTGAGTTGATACTATTCTGTTCTGTACTGTTGTTGAGTTGATACTGTTCTGTTGTTTACTGTCTTATAAGTAGGTAAAATATATCACTACCCCTAACTATTACCTAATTAAAATACGTATATTGTTGTACATTGTATTGTTCGACATCATAATGAGGAATTGTTCTGTGTGATTCGTAGAAATTGTACCTACGAACAACAATACCAGATTTACGATAGGGCCTTAAACCTTACTAATATATAATAAAATATCATTACTAATTAAGTATTTGTAAGTGTTATAAATCTAAGTATGTAAAATAAATTTGCAAATATAAATTCTTAGAATCCAAAGAAAGTTTTATAATTTGAATACGGCAATAAAAATATGTTACACAGTGGTTTAAGCTTGAAAATGCACGTTGAATATTTATAAAATTTATTTATTTTATAATTTATATAAGAATGTTTTAATTCAATTTTAAATAATATTTCTTCAGATATTTCGAATTTAAAAATATAAATTCAATCTTTTTTCAGACATTTTCTGTATATATTCGTTGCCAAAGAGAAAGCCAAACTTTCCAGTGTTCTCTTCTACTTCCTTTCTTCTGTTTAAAACCTTCGTAGGAAAAATATCTTACTCTACGTGCTGTTCCGGATACGACACGCCGTCCGGTGTTCTTTGTTTCCACGACATGCTCGACCGCCACATGTTTTCAAGGTAACTCTGTACTGATTTGTAGAGATTATTTTATTGACTCTGGTTCAAATTAACTTAATTGATTAACTTTTTTTCCAGCGCGTAATTTTTGTGTGTTTAATTACTTATTAGCCGCTCCTTGTATACATTGCTACTTTTATTTAGTCATTTCAACTCATTTTAAATCGCTCAATTGCTAATGTAAATATTAAATAATAACTTTAAGGACAATGCTGTTATGTTTATTTTATTAAATAAGTTGTAACATATTTATTCCAGCATTATTATACACGTCCTAGGCCTTTTATGCTCATCATCACCACTATTTATTATTTAAACATTTTCAGTATTGTTAAGACGCTCCAGCTAGCCCAGAAAGAATCAACACGTGCCACAAGCGTCCATCTCGTATCAATTTGCCGTTTCCACGTGCTCAAATACAATACACCTTAACCCTATCTAGCGTTCTAGTAACAATGTTAATGTAAGTAGTTAAGCTAGGAAATAATTATGTCATATGGATCGCTCGTGATCAAAACCCAAATGAAAAGTAAAGAGTCACCTAGACAATAGACGGAAATATGTAAAAGAAAAAGAATACATATATAATTTACCAAAATTTATCGATACCTAATTATATTATAACAGTATTAAATTGGAATTATCAGAAATTACATTCATACTAGACAAGATTGTTATTCAGAAATATTTCAATTAAAGATAATTTATTAATGAAAAATAAAAATATCATATGTAGATATTCATGAAACAAGTTGAAATGAAACGTTAAAGTTTTCATTTTTAAATAAAGTTAGGATATCGGAAAAATTAACTGGAATATAAAAAAAAAGTAAATCAACATATTGTAATCAATCATTCAGCTAAAACAAGAAATACTTTAGAATATTATTAACTTAAATATATTATTGAACATTGTTTATAATAAAACCTACCTTCAATAGTTAAATTATTTGAATAAATTTAGCAGAATGAGAGCAATTAGGATGTTCGTTAAATTGAACTGTCAAACTGGTTCGACATTAAACTTTATTAGCGCATATGCCCTAAACATGTAACTATCGGAAGCCACTAAGAAGACTTTTAAGTCTTTAAGTTGCACATCAATCCAGGCACTTGAGCAAAATGCTCTTTGCACCACCTCCAATAGATCTCTCAATTGTCCTCAATAAAAACCACTATCCTCCTCACGGGAAGACCCTTAAATCATTACAGAAATTTTTGTGTATAAGTACATATTACATGAAGGCTAGTATAAGGCTAGTAGTATAGTAAAGGATAGTATCCGGTTATCAAACCAACTACAATCTTATGCTTTTGAAGCTTCTAATTTGGTTGTGGTTACATCCAATTTTGAAAGTATGGTTTTACGATAAAACTTAAAAAATCACTGCTTAATTTCGAACGTTTTGCGTAACCACTAAAAATAAACTTCATCACAGGGATCCCAAGAGAACAGATTGGGGCTCTTACAAGGAAGACCTGTTAGCTGTAACCCGAAACATCCCTGTTGGAATTTGGAAGAGCCGGAGTTGGCTGTTGTATGTTTCCAACGGACCATTCTTTCCTGCTATGAAAATAACTGTCCCCTTAGGGAGCGCCGTATAGCTAGACGGGCTGCTTGGTTGAACAGAGTTAGCCAATCTGAGGGAAGAAACTCGCCGGTCATTTAATAAGGCGAACAAAACAGTTAATAATGGTAAAATCAAAGAGAGCAAAAGGAAGACTTGGAGAAAATTCTGTGAGGACATCGAAGGTGTTCCTGACATGGCCCGAATTAACAGAATTCTCAAAAAAGATCCTTCCAACGCAATTAGATCTATACAAAAATCGGACGGGAGGTGTACCAGTACCGTGGAAGAGAGTTTAGAGTAGCTTCTGGGGGCACACTTTCCAAGTTCGGAGCGTATGGATGATTGTGAAACCAATCAAGCTGTTACCTCCTGGAGGGGGACTAGGAATTATTGGGAGATATCAAACGAGATCTTAAAGCTCCATTTAATTAGATGGGCGATAGGATCGATTGAACCATATAAATCCCCAGGACCAGACGGAGTGTTTCCCAAGCTCCTTCAAAAGGGAATTGGGGAAATTATGACTCTCCGGTGACAGGCTCTGTTGAGAATCACGGGAGCTATGAACAGCACAGAAACTGCGTCCGTGGAGGCCATCGTGGGTCTCCCTCCGCTAGAACTATTTGTCAAAGCGGAAGCTATGGCTGCGATCCTGAGGCTGAAGGCTAATGACGTATGGTGTCCTAATAAAGTTGTAGGGGCATACAGATATTACAGGAACTGCACTGGAAGAGACTATATTTAAAAAGCCGGAGGACAGTGTGGCACCCGAGATTATGTTTACAGCTAAGCTGAACATATTTATACCGACCAGGGAACAGTCAAAAAGTCGCTGGAACGGTTGGGGTGCCGGCACCTGGTACACGAAGGGATCACAATCCAATCATGGTACAGGTGCAGGCATATGCGGAATGTGCCCTGAAAGGAAAATATCGATATGTCTGGGAAAACATACGACAGTTTTCCAGGCTGAATTGTTTGCAGTCGCAGCCTGCGCCGAGGAAATTCAGAAAGCCGGCTACGCAAACAAAAAACCAACATAATGACTGATAGTCAGGCGGCTATTAACGCCATTATGAATCCATCTACCAGGTCTAAGCCGGTGAAATATTGCGAACAGATCCTCTAAATCCCTAATCCCTAAACTGGCACTACACAACACTGTGTCGCTGATATGAGTGCCAGGACATAAGGGCATTAACGGCCATGAGATGACGAACTGGCCAAAAAAAGTACTAATAGGAACTTCATAGGACCAGAATCTGTATGTGGAATCGCCAAGAATTCCGCTAAAAGGGGGATCTGGTTATGGCTAAAAAAAGAGTAGGGGAGCTGGACGGAAGGTTTTCAGCCAACCTAATTCGTAATAACAAAAAAGAAATTAAAATAATTACCGGCTTAATAACCGGACATTGTCCTTTAAGAAAGTATCTGAACAGCATGGGTCTGGTTCAGGAGATGTGAAAAACAGGAGGAAAGTAGCCTTCATGTAATATGCACGTATGAGGAACTGAAGGGACTCAGACATAAACATTTAGGAAGAGATCTATTGGATCCTACGAGGGTACACAAACTTCCCCTGAGGAGGATAGTGACTTTTATCGAGGACACAAGACTAACAGAGTGGAATTGAATTATTTTGAAAATCGAAATCTCAAATTAAATTATGGTTTTAACGACATTAGACGTGGCTTCGGATGTGGCCTTCGGCAAAGGTTAGACGCAATGTTTAATAAAAATCCAAATTTAATAACATTGCGGCAATTGTGTATGGGGACAATGCCAGAACATCTAACTGCCAAATATGGGGAAATAAAAGAATATTTAAAGTATACACCTATAACCAGTTGCGATGTAGAAAGGACGTTTTCTATTTACAACGATATATTTCATTCAAAGAATTTTTAACAAATTTTACAGAAGAGAACCTCGAGAAGGTATTGCTAGTAAATATTAATACTCCTTTACTCAACTTCAACTACAAAATGAACAAATAAAAATTTATTTCGTATTTTGTAACCGTATATATATATATATATATATATATATATATATATATATATATATATATATATAAGGTAAACTTAATAAGTCGGCGATTAAAGGTCCGGTTCATTACTTCAAAGTATATATATTTAAAACAACCCTACATGTTTCGGCAATGACGCCTTTGTCAAGGGAATAAAAAATATGAATGACAGAATATAAATGTCAGATAATTGAGTTGCTATGGTTTAAATTATTCAAAGATACATTCCAATAATAATAATAAGTCATGCCTTAGTATTCCAAAAAATAGATAGCAATGTGTGAACATATGTGTTGTTCGCTGCCAGCAGATTGTGTCTCTTTCTGGGTATGAACCTGTGTGTTGGTTGCTGCTGGCAGCTTGCGTCTCTCTCTGGGGTCTCTCTCTGGGGATGTGATTTTGTATTTGTGTGACCGCTTAAGTGTAGGGTTTTGTATGTTAGTGCGCTCGTGCGTGTGTTTAGTGACCGGTCGCGTAAATTTAGAGAGATCGGATAACCAGCCGTTGCGTAGGGCCTCCAACCCTTTCCCGGCAACTTCTTTACTTTTCCGAGCAGTACTTCGCCGGCCCGACCCCCGCCCCAACGAGGCAAGGCGCAGACCAGCGAAGCGCACCCTGCACGGGGTTGCTCATCGCCAACCGAGGGAACACTCTTAGTGGCTACCTCAGTCGACGACGGTCACACTTTGTGCCATCTTAACGATTTCCGCAAAAGCGGGGGCAATGCACACACGTCGAACGTGTGTGTGCTGTTAACAGCAGCCTAGCCAGGTTGCCGCCCAGGAATGACAGAATATTCTGTCATTTATATTTTATATCCTTGATAAAGGCATCATTGCCGAAACATGTAGGGTTGTTTTAAATATATATACTTTGAAGTAAACCAGACCTTTAATCGCCGACTGATTGAATTTACCATATCTACCAAGGTCACGAAAATATTATATATATATATATATATATATATATATATATATATATATGTACCCGTTTCATTATTATAAGTATAGTTATATTACATATATTAAATTTAATTGCCAATCCCTCCTACCCTTTATTTTTACGCTTTCATATTTTGTTCTCATATAGTTTTAAATCTTACCCTTTTTCTATGTCTAGCAAGCTTCCAGTTTGCTATTTTTTTAATGAATGACTCAATCTTCTATTTAGGTATTTAAGCTACTTTATCATTTTTGCTTTCATTGTTTTTACTATTGCTTCATGTTTTGAAACTGCTTCTACCTCATTTTAATATTACGTATTATTACATCCTTTTAGACAAATCTTTCATTATTCTTCTATTGATTTTTCTTTGAAAAATTTCAGTTTTTCCTTATCTCTAATACTTATGCACAACGTATCTGAAACATAGGCTAATGGACTACTGATTTTTATGTTTTTTCATTTTTTACTAATCTTTCTACTTTTTGTATATCATTCGTACTTAAAAAAATTTTGTATTACTAGTATTCTGTCTGTTATAGAACCGTCCTTTTTTACTAACGATAATGTGAGAAATGCAACTCAGCATCACGCGAGTTTTTCTTAGAAGTACGATAAAAAGCGAGGTATTAAAAGCCAAATGTAAGAAACAATATTATTCATTATATCGCTTACGTAGAATCAAGTTTTGTTTTTTATTCTAACACACGCTTCACGTTATTATGTACCTTGGTTATTATTTTAACAAACTATATTAAAATGTTTTAATTTTAAATTATAATTAAAATAAAGCTTTTTAAAAAGACGTAAAATATAATTTGTCTCCATGTTTTATTTCTCCTATTTATTATTTATATTTTCTAAATATTGAAGAATCCCCTCGTGTGTAAATTAAAATTCGCCCACTTTAAATATTGGTAATAGTTTTATAATAATAATATTAATTATTAAAATAACGTTAATATAAAAAGTTACTATATTTTGAAATATAATATGCCGAACCTGAATATCTCGTTTCAGAGATTTCTATCTATGATATGTTAATTCTAGTGTTAGTTTCCCTTAAAGGGCAGAAGTGCACGTGTCCACCCTTCCATTAACATAAATAATATAAATGAATTAAAATAATAATGAACTTATGTGGCGTGTTAAATTTTAAATATAATAAAAACGCATCACAATTAATTCCCACATTATAAAAGTTACTCTTCATTTTACGGTGATTCGTAATCCACATTCTCTTCAAGTTTCCCATTTCCCCTTTTGCTATTACTATCTAAACGTATATTGTGTATGGAATATACATTATTATGTAATAATTCTTTGGGGAAATATTATAGAGGAGTTTAGTTAGTTAATATTTCAACTTGTCTAAACCTTTTTTTTTATTTAAAAACTTTAAATTTACGCCCTTTCCTTTCTTGTCTAAGATTTTTCTTAGTTAACTTACTTGGCAATCCAAAGCTATGCCTTTTTTCTAATTTTCTGTCATAACTGTAATAAAGATCTGTAAATAATGATTAGATGACAACTTTATATTCATAGTATTTTCAACGGAAATATCTACTTTTTACTAAAAACATGTGTCAGTATTTTATACCCCAATATCTTAACAATTTTTACATGAAAAGTTATTCCCAGTTTTTCGCAAATAAAGACCCAACAAAAGCCCTACTAAGGAACTTTTGCCGTAATTTTCTTTCGCTTTTGTTCTGTATATGTTGTTACTTACTTCTGAATATTTAAGATATTCTAAATATTTTATTATAGTGTCCACATCTTTCATTGTCGTTTTCTATTATCAGAATTTTGTTTTCTTTTTTCATTTCGCTACGATTTAATAGTTCTTGAAAGTGTCTTCTCCATTTTCCCCCTACTGTTTCAGGGCACGTGTCACTATTCTTTATTTAGTTTTACTGTAGTAATTAGGTATTGCAAATTCATATATATTATTAATGTCCGTAACCTCGTATGGCAATGTGTACTTATCTTTATATGAACAGTACATACATACTTAAAAGCTTAATGATAAATATTATTGATTTAAACCCGTATCATTTACGGTCTCATTTGCATATAGAAATTACTCATACACAATTTGAAATAGTTTCTATTGACGCGTGGCTCTTCAGGAAGTTGACTTCAACCCGCTCCTCTATTCAAATTCTGTGCCCTTTTCACTCTTGAATGGAGTGAAACCTTTACATTTTCCAGCTATACGATTATGTGTTGTTATAGAGTTCTCAACTCTTTCTCTGCTAACACCTTATAATAAACCTAAAAGTATATGTGTTACATATACGGGTAAAACGGCATCTAACATGAAATAGTTACATATATTAAGAACAAAATATGTTTTATTTTATGTATTGTGACTGTCGATATAAATTATATATAAATTACAGGAAATGTGAAAATTATATCTATAGTGTCGTAATCGTCATTAATGTAAATATTTAATAAACGTTTATAATAATATATATATATATATTTATATATATATATATATATATAATGATATAAGGCAGTGAAGCTGTATAGATCTAAATATGTATGCAATGATAGACGTAATGAAAGTTAAAGTAAATAAATTTGAATAAATAATTGGGCGCCTTTAAATATGAAAATATATTTAGATCAACGCTATCTATGTTCTTTATATACCAACTAGCAGTCGTGAGCATGTAGTACTTAGAATATTGACTTCTCAGAATCTTCGTCGATAGAATGTGACTGTTTACTTCTTTGTATGGTGTTTAAATAGATAAATCTAATATGAAATAACTCCTACAACTTAACACTGACAAATAAAAGAGCGAATTAGGTAATCAAAATAAAATAATTTATTGAAATAAATAGGCAACTGCAATACGAACAAATAAATGTGTCTAGCGACAAATAATATTAACTACTTATAATGCACGTGTGTTATACTTAAAAGGTTATGTGTAGTAAAGAAATAAGATCTTATATTAAATTTCTATGGTTTACACATCAAATCAGACAAGTACTACTATGTTTTTAATTATTCATATGGGATAACTATAATATGAAGGTTTTAGATATGAATAAAAGTAACATTCTGGTTTCTATTTTATTAATAGATTAGTTTTTATCAAATAATATTAACTATTTCGACTTTGTTGTAGAATATTAATAGAAGTGAACCTTTTATCCTATGATCTCTGCAGTTGTCCGGAAAAAGAGCGAGATGATCGGGAAATACAATGTGCGGGTCCTCCAGATATCTGATGTCGGCGTATGCGGTGTATTCGGCTTCAATTCCGCCTCATCGTCGGAACTCCAATTTTAAAGATGCTCGTCTTGGATTTTGTAAATTATCAAGCGTTAGGCTTCAGGTTTGTTTTCAAATGTTAGACCAATTATTAGTATCTTGATTTAGTATAAATTTATTATGATATCACTGATATTTTTCCTATTATATAAATTTTCTTCGGAGTTGTACAAAATTACGGCCATTGATATAGCCTCGAAGTTTTACTTTTACTAAATAGATTAACAAGAAATATATAAACAATTTGATGATTTTGTCTTAATAATAAAGTTTATAGAATATTTTTCAAGCTTACAAAACATGTTTTCTAATGCTAGGTTATGTTGTATCTGCGTATAGTAAATAACATTTTCGCGGGTTAATTGCATTTTATACAGTGGGCGTGTTTAACTAGTATCGATACAAAATATTGATGTAGATAAATTAGATATCTGTTATTTCGCGCTAAAGATTTGAATTATGAAATTGAAAATAAAAATATAAAAGTAAGATTAGAAATAAAAATAGGTTAATTAAAAGTATACAAAGTTACCGTCATATTAATTTATATACATTTCGATACTAATTTTACATATTAAATCCGCTTATTTAACCCTTCTTCTATGAGTTTTATTATTGTTAATGCTGTTTTTCCTATTATAGTTGCTGGAATAAACGTGTTGTTTGCCCCATTACAATATATATATATATATATATATATATATATATATATATATATATATATATATATATATATAGATAATTATTTCTTGACCTTTGTATGTTAAGTAGATTAAATTAGTCGGCGATTTAAGGTCTGGTTTACTTTGATATGTATATATTTAAAGCAATCTTACATGTTTCGGCACATAGTGTCTTTTTCAAAGAAATTAAAAATATATATGACAGTAAATCAATGTCAAACTTATGTATCTGTAGTTGTCATGGATAAAATTAAAATATTCAAAGATACATTCAAGTTTAATAATAATAATTCATGATTCAGAACACTAGACAGCAAAACGTCAATTACGGGGGAATGGCAAGCCATGAGTTATTATGTCTGCGCCCGTGGAGCTTAAGATTTTAAGCTGTCTACATTCGCCTGGAACTGGAAGGAAAACCTTGAAAATTTACTCGGATAGTCTAATCAGGGGTCTAAACATGGAACTGCCAGCATGATAAGTCAGTGCACAGATATTTAAGTAACATATGATGGATATTTGCCTAACAGCAACATATATTTATGATGGTAAATTGCAGGTCGTTACTTATTAGGATATATACAGTGTGTTTCACTTTACATGGAGACACCTAAACAACTTTTTTATTTTGAAAGCAATCAATATACAATTTTTATTAGTCTTGTAGGCCGCGACAATGCACCTTTTCGTATGAATAGAGTTTTTATAAAGTCAATATCCAGCCAACTATAATTAAAATAAGAAGAATTGTTTCAAGTAAAGTCATGCTAGCGGTTAAGATAGAGTAAAAAGTATTAGAAAAAAATTTTGCAAATCACTCCAGAATCCCTAATACCAAATTTCGCTGAAAAATTTTCATTTTTAAATTCTTCTACATTTTTATGCTATCTGTAGATAATAGTTGGTTATTGCAATAATAAGAGTGCCATGAAGCAAAAAAAAATTTGTCAGTTCAAACGTCAATTCACTAAACAGTTTACTTCAGTTGTAACTATCGATAAACATTTAACTATTACTCAAAAAGTAGAAATTATTCGAATTGTTTATGGTAATGTATGTTCTACTCGAGAGGCTGCTAGAGATTTTAACGCGAGACATTCTGAACATCCACCCATCCGTCATCGAAATGTTGTATACTGGAATAACATTTTCCACACTACTGGAAATATTGCTAAACCACGTCAACGAGAATTGAACAATCGAGATATTTCTAAATAGCTTGAACCAAGGTCTATCGTGGCTTAAGTGGTAAAGCAACGGTCCGGCAAACCGTGGACTTGGGTTCAAGGCCCAACATAGACAATATTTCTCAATTAAAAATTTCGTATGATTTGCTTTGTAATTTGTATACAGCAATGTTTACATCCTCATTTACTTGGCAATTACATACTAATTTGATAGTATTTGTAAATATTTCATATAAAAGCCGAAAAACTCCAAGAATTTTCCAAACTTAATAAGTCGGCGATTAAAGGTCTGGTTTACTTCAGAGTATATATATTTAAAACATCCCTACATGTTTCGGCAATACGCCTTTGTCAAGAGAATACAAAATATAAATGACAGAATATAAATGTCAAATAATTAAGTTGCTATGGTTTAAATTATTCAAAGATACATTCCAATAATAATAATAAATCATGCCTTAGTATTCCAAAAAATAGATAGCAAGGTGTGAAAATATGTGTCGTTCGCTGCTAGAAGCTTGTGTCTCTTTCTGGGTATGAACCTGTGTGTTGGTTGCTGCTGGCAGCAGATTTTGTATTTGTGTGACCGCGTAAGTGTATGGTTTTGTATGTTAGTGCGCTTGTGTGTGTGTTTAGTGACCGGTCGCGTAAATTTAGAGAGATCGGAAAACCAGCCGTTGCGTAGGGCCGCCAACCCTTTCCCGGCAACTTCTTTACTTTTCCGAGCAGTACTTCGACGGCCCGACCCCCGCCCCAACGAGGCAAGGCGCAGACCAGCGAAGCGCACCCTGCACGGGGTTGCTCATCGCCAACCGAGGGAACACTCTTAGTGGCTACCTCAGTCGACGATGGTCACACTTTGTGCCATCTTAACGATTTACGCGACCGGTCACTAAACACACACACGAGCGCACTAACATACAAAACCATACACTTACGCGGTCACACAAATGCAAAATCTGCTGCCAGCAGCAACCAACACACAGGTTCATACCCAGAAAGAGACACAAGCTTCTAGCAGCGAACGACACATATTTTCACACCTTGCTATCTATTTTTTGGAATACTAAGGCATGATTTATTATTATTATTATTGGAATGTATCTTTGAATAATTTAAACCATAGCAACTTAATTATTTGACATTTATATTCTGTCATTTATATTTTGTTTTCTCTTGACAAAGGCGTATTGCCGAAACATGTAGGGATGTTTTAAATATATATACTCTGAAGTAAACCAGACCTTTAATCGCCGACTTATTAAGTTTACCTTATCATACCAAGGTCACGAAGATATTATATTTATATATATATATATATATATATATATATATATATATATATATATTGTAGTGAATCCCGAAAGCAATGTGGAAGAAATGATACCACAACAGGCTAATGTCCCACGTTTAGTCGGCCATAAAATGTATAATGTGGAAATTTACTACATTCAGGAATATTAATGAGATTCTTACAAATTAATTACATATCTCAGGCGTGTGAATTGATCCGTTTTAAAAGCTGCGGAAATAAACATACAAAAAAAACCTTTATTAATTCTATTAATTTGAAAAGGATATTTATCGATTACTTAAACCGTTTGTCATACAAGCTGACATCTATCTCAGGGTAGAAAGAACTCACTGTGTGAAATCAGCAAGATTTAGATCTACTCTAAAATAGGTAGACAAAAAAAGAGACCCTTCAACATATATTTATGGTTAAGAATAAAAATAAAACTTCTTCTTCAACAAAACAATATAAAATATTTATTTCAAGTCCCAGAATGCTAAAAAAAAGGTAACAAAGCCAGTAGTTGGATATGGAATACCTTAACAGGTTGGTATTTGTTTTCAAATCTTTTACTAAAAATACTAATTATACTACTATAACCTAAGTTAATTTATTCTTGCAGGAAATGTAAAAGAAAAACACAAAAACGTTAGATTGTTTGCTTCAAAGGAAATATAAATTATAAAAAACACTAAATGCATGAATCAAAAACTTTATAATGCAACAGTGCACTAATAACCGAAGTGTTCGGAGAAAGAATAACCTTGATGAGGTAATTCACATCTAAATTGACCCAAATAAATGAAAGTTAGATCTTGAATGGACTGTAAACTGTTAATTAGTATTAATAACAACCCAATTGATATATGGGAGGACGTATTCTGAATAGTTTTATAGTATGATTCAGTTACGACTAATTGACAAGATTTATTTTAAAATAACTACCAAATGATTTTCTTTTATGAGTGTAATTTAAGGTACCTTCTATATCGGGATGGAAAGTTAAGTCCGGATAAAAGGAAGGATCTTGGTGTATTTCTTTGAAGATTACTGGAATCTGGAAAAATCTCTCTCGGATCTTCTTAAATCAGGACCAGGAATGATTAATTAGTTACGAGAAGAGTATAATGTAAAAGAAAACAATTTTTCCAAAAAGTTAGCGTTTTCTAGTTTAGGTTCACTATTTACTGAACATCCTTTACATGTTATTTATCACATTACCAAACAATAAAAAAATACGTTTTACCAAAAATACCCTGCTAAGAGTATTATCAACAGAAAATAGATAGGATTCGGTTTTCATTAATAAGGTGGCAAAGAAGTGAGATTTATTAATGCAACACAGTGCATTAACTTTGTGGCTGTTACATTAATGTTCATTAGTTATTTGTTCATTTCCAATATATCGAAAAACTATTATATTTTGTTGTAAAAGAAATTTCTAATTGAAATTTTAGTTATTGCTTATTTGCAATCTATTTTCATTTGATTAAGTGTTTCTTGGTAATAGCTTTCGTTTGCAGGTATTACATCTGCGTTCGATTAAACTAAACTTAAACCATGAAATTAACACTATACCTATATACATTAACTTACAAGTATATATTAGTGTGTATATATATATATATATATATATATATATATATATATATATATGTGTGTGTGTGTGTGTGTGTGTGTGTGTGGTTCTATAAGAAATCAAAAACAAAATAATGTTATATACTGTCATTCAAAAAGATCCGAACACAATTTTAACAAAATTTATACATAATATTTGCTTAATCAAACTTAATAAATGATTACACTGTAAACGAATACGAGGACGACACTAAAAATTTTTTGAAAGTGAAACAAAAAATGATTTTATTGTTTTTCAAAATATTACTCTTTAACATCAATTACATTTTTGAATTTATTGAAACCAGTCCTTAAAGCAATGATGTCACACTTTACTGAGACATTTCAGAAACAAAGTTTGTATAATATTCCACTGCTTCATCTGATGACATAAAGATTCCACGCATTATTTTATCTTTAATTTTTGGAAACGAAAAGAAACCACAAGGTGCTAGGTCAGGGCTGTATGGTGGAGCGTCCATGGTTTTGGACATCTAGACACGGAGTTGGTAGTTTTGCTTTATGCGACGGTGCGCTGTCATCGACAACAAGACTTTGTCGCGTCTATTGATGTAAAATGTTTTCGATTTGATTTGTATCAATACCTAATGTCCCTCGCATAAATTCATATGATGTCCGACGATCTTCCTCAAGCGTTACTCGAACACCGGTAATATTTTATCAGTAACATAATTCTTGAGCTTTCTTCACGAAATTCATTACCAATTTCTATTAAATCCATGTCTAAACGGCGCACGAAAGGTGTGAGCAAGAAGGTCGCCATATTTTCATGCAACTTGACTGCCAAATCACGCCAAATATCACTTGTTTTTTTATTACATCTTCTAAAAGCCTTAGTAATTCTTGAAACTTCATTTGTCATACGTAAAAAATGTTTGTTCATTTGGGAGGATCTTCTACTAACAATTCGGTGTTCAGCATGTTTGTAATCTTCTGTTGATCCAAGGCTTCACCCATTCATCCCGTCTCCGCTTGCTGCGTTTATAATATTAACTTGCAATATTATTATTGTTGTTAATGTTGTTGCAACAGCTCCTAATACAATATTAGTGTCTGTCATCGCTAACGTTGATTATATAAAATTTCCAAAACTAATAATTATCCTATTTTACCGACACGTAAACCGTATAATATTATTGCGACACGTAATAGTATATTATGCAACAAGCACAAAATGATGCACATTTTGCACGAGTTTCAAAGTTTGCAACACGAGCCGAAGGCGAGTGTTGCAATTGAAACGAGTGCAAAATTGCTATTTTGTGCGCGTTGCATACTATACTTTTTCTACGACAACGACAATTATAAAAATATATACAAATAAATATGAAAATATTTTCTTTATTGCTTTGGATCCATGAAAATACGAAATTACCTATTCATTAGCAGAGCCTGGACAGTGCCCAACCATTTAAGAAGAAGAACTATGAAATAACTTCCTACTTACGTATTTTATTTATTGTTAAAGTTAAATGCAATTATTGAAAATCATTTTTGGAGAACTTGTGGAATGCTGGATACTAAAATTTTCTTGATATTGACAATTTTCCATTGTCGAAGTAGATGGCATTTCACGATTTCCTATTCCTGAAGTCGATGGTATATTTGAAATGCTCTGTATTGCATTTACAATTTTATTAGTTGTGTCAAATTTATTTTTCTCCGATTTATCGATATATCCCTCGGCGACTGTCGTGGACTTCCAGCCACCGTGACGCTTCAAACTAGTTATGTCACCACCAGCATCAACAAGAATTGTTGCTGAAGATCGACGAAAGCAGTGTCCGGTGTATAATTCGTAGTTTGGCAAATTTAAATATTTATAATAGGTTATAAGTCCGTTTGTACATTTTCTTCGATGTTTCCGGCAATAAATTTAGTGTTGTTAAATTTGCTGCTCTGTTATACTTGGAGGTGTTAATTCCAAGTCACTATCACTATCACTTTCCATATTAATTATCTGGTTTCTTTGAAATAACTACGAAATTATTTGTAATGCACAAACTGTAACGAACTGATGACATTTGTCGTTCGGCGTTATATTCTCTAAGCCACCTTACTTTTTGTTATCAAAAACAGCAGACCGAACACGAAATATTTCAAATTGCATTTTTTGTCTAGCAACTTGCCTAGCAACCGATGCAAAATGAAATTCAGTACAAAATGTAGCTTCTTATGATTCAATTTACACTCTTGATATGAACATTTTTCGATGTTGTCGTAGAAAAAGGTATATATAGATGTTATGTTTGAGTTTGTGTTTATGTGAAAATGTCAAGCAAGTGTATAAAAATAAATACAATAGAAGGCGCATAATGTTCTGCGCATCGAAAAATTTTACTGTCGCGTGGATTTCTCTGTAACTTGGACAAATAATATGATGTATGTGTAAAACTTAAATTTACAAGATGTCATAGGAAATTTGCTGTATAACTTACCAACAAATTATATGGTAAATTTTCTGGCAAAATAGACATCATCTAAAATAGGCTCTTTTGAATTCATTGTACCAATTACAAATTGTTGACTTAAATGGGACTTGTTCCCTAAATGCATTTCTAAGCTGATCTTTACATTGTTTAGGCGTTAATGAATATTTAAAATCGTAAAAAATTATAGCCTGGAAATGTTCTCTCGTCAAATTCATTTTTTGATGAACACAAAATCTTTAAATTATGATAATTAACAAACTATTAGAGCAATTCGAAACTACACGGCAATCAATTCGCAAAACATTAAAAAGTAGCTGTCTAATAAAAGAAAACTTCATTTTTTTTTTTAAGCACAACCAATCTAAAATTTTTCAGTGTTCCCCTCATATTTATTTTCGAACTCTTAAATTGTTACCATGTTATAATGAACTACATAGTAAAACGGAATCAGTAATCTAAAATAATCTGTTTTATGGGTGAATTACTTTCCACAATATGTTTTATGTGCATACACATACATTTACTGGAATTCTCTTTAAACCACACAATTTTTTTTACACACGTGTGGTATGTTTCAGGTGTACTGACCACGTGCAGACGAAGTTGATGCACGAAAAAACAATGAAATATATGCATATTTTTTGTAAAGTCTAACACCTTATCAAAATTAGATAACAAAAAGAAAGACCGTTTGAATCTGTATACACGTTATGCTTTGTTTAATACGCGACAGTTTTCATTATTTCTTTAATAAAATATTCATTTATTATACCATAAGTAGTTAAAGTACTTATTATCGATTATTTTTGGGGTGCTATCACAAATGTTCATTGTGTTTGCGTTTGAATACTACGAGTGCGCCAGCACGAGTGGTATTCGCAAACACAGTAAACATGAGTTGCACATTTTGCACATTGCACATATGCAATTACCTCTTCTATTACGTACCGTAGTTCTTGCAAATTGTATGAAGTTCCGAAATATTGCGTCTTTTAGATAAAGGAATAAAAATAAATCCAGATTGTGATCTGCTTATCCATAAACTTGCACTTATAAAACGGTCTGCGCGAAATTGCTGTAAATAATGCATAGTTGTATGTAGAGTATGTATGAGGCAGAATTCTGTTGTAAATAACCATTAGTTAATTCTATGTTAAACAGACAGAAACAAGAAAAGATTTCAAGCCACAGTCTCCACCAATTTGTATAATTCTATATCCATTTGATTTATAAAATATTGGTTCCGTATCTTTGAACGTTAATTGTTCTTGAAAGAATATTAGCCCACTAATTCGTTGTCTTAATATTGCCAACCAAACACCAATTTTAGCTGGATCCAATGGTACTCCCATTAAATTGTGTGGCTTATGTGCCTACCAAGTTCTCTAGTTCTGTGAATTAACATAACCAAGTAAACCCATGCTTCATCGGAATAGAAAGTAATATTTTGGTGATCAATTATGCGGATAATTATTATACCACTGATAAAACTGGACGAATAAACGGATAAATTAGGACGTAAAATTTATAAATTTAAATCTAGAGAAAAAAATGTGCTCACTAGACAAGTATCTGAATACGGACAGAAAATAATATGACTTAGTCAAAATTATATTTAAATTATATACAAATTTCTATTCACGTGTTTCCGTGTAAGCGGTCGAATCAAACCAATTAAAGTCTTTGCGAATATGATAAAATAATACTACCTTATGGTGAACTTCACTATCATTTGGTACAGAAATTCCCACGTGGTAGATGCAAATCGACCAACAGCTGCTTACATCCAAGTTCTAATTAGCTGATTCGGAATTAGCCCCATACAAGTCCTAATTAGCTGTTTCGGAATTAGCCCCATACAAGCTCTCTCGTTCAATTAATTTTTAATTCCTATAAAGTTAAAGACTTCCCACGTGGTCGAAGAATGTATCCATTTAAATCCATGTCATCACGAGGCAAACCAACCTTAGAACAACTTCAATGTTGCTTTGCAATGCCCAGTAGAATTTAACACCCGCTATAAGAGAACACATACCATGTTTTAATTAAAATTCTGCCAGTCATATACTTCACAATCCTGGCAATAAAGGCTTAACCACAAATACTTTAACGAAAGATTAGTGAGAGCGAGAATGTCTTGTACGCGTCTTTCATACACAACAATACAACGTCATACGGTAAAAACACTATATTTGGAAGAAAACTTTTAAATACCCAATATTTAATTATTTTCAAAAAGGAAATCGACTGCAAAGAAAGCATACGCGTCTTTTATAGACAACAATACAACGTCATACGGCAAAAAACTATATTTGGAAGAAAACTTTTAAATACCCATTATTTATTTTCAAAAAGGAAATCGACCGCAAAGAAAGCATACTACTAATTTACAACCTCTTTCCTTCTAAACTTCGCTAAACAAAGGCAAAATTGACTAATTAATTCAAGGAGTTTCCCAAATCGAAATACCAAATAACTGATATACTAATTAAACGCAATATCGGACCACTTCAAAAATTTTGATAAATAATTAGGATACAATCCCAGTAGAAATACTATATTAAAACGACGTGTATTAATTTATAGAATCGAAATGACTTTGCAGAAATTAAGTAAACGCACACATATGCAAATTCTATGTCCATGGAATCTAAATCGCATGTACGGCGCATATCTTACGAAATGTCAAAACATATTTGTAGGTGTAGGTTTCCGCGGTCGTTCTCTAAATGTAGATCTCAGTTTCCGGGTTGGAACCGCGTCGAGTTAGGCGTAATTGCCAACGTTTCGTCCACTGTTTCAAGGGACATCTTCAGGGCTGTACGTAGATGTTCGTCGTTTCGCAGTAGCTTGAAGAATTCTTCAAGCTACTGCGAAACGACTTAATCCAGCAGATACTAAAGTGTACAAGTGTCAGAATTGACGTATAACAATATCCAAATATTCTATGTAATAGCATAGAAAAGTTTAGATTCTTCATTAAGGATATACAGGATATCCTTGAAATAAAAATACAACATATGAAAAATGGAAATATATAGAATACGAATCTATAATTTTGTGAATCAATTACGACGCGAACCCTAAAATTGAAAACCTCTTGAAAATTGTATCGTGTTTCACCAATGAATTGAAAATAAATACACACTTACGCTACAGCATATGTTTACATAGGTAACAGCTGTCGATGTTATAAAAACTGTATGCTAAAGACAATAACCTAGTATAAAATCAAGTCGTTTATACATGCGAGTGAATTAAAATTAAGATGTGTGTTACATTAATTTACAAACCTACTTCTAAAATCATACTAAAAATAATTTGTTAACTTTTAGAACTGAGATCATTTCATCTGTATTTCGTGAATTTACGCACTGCAATGTTTATGTTTATAAAAACGCTAGAAAATAACATTGTGTGTAAGTTTTGTTATGATAAGACTTTGATAACCAGGTACGAATGTCAACTATTAAAAGTTTCTGTAAATTTTTATAGACGTGTATTAAAAGAACGAGCTCTATGGGTATTTAACGTCGTATTAGATAGCAATCTTTATCTATCTTTAATCGAAGAAGTATCGTATCGAACGTACGTAACGATCGACAACTGGATGAAACTTAAAGCGAGATAGATAATAACAAAACTATTCCTTATGTTATTGTACGTCAGCTTTAAGATATCGTCTCTGATATTGTTGATCGCGCAATAGGAAGACAATTTTTTAAAAATATTTTGTCATTTTTTGTTCTCGCTTATGAGAGGAAGTTTTGGGAAAAATATTCTGGATTCATATTCTATATAAGTACATACATGTTTTCATTTTTCACCAGTTGTCTTTTTATTTTAAGAGCACCCAGTATACCCGTTTGGAAATCTTGCAGATACCACTGTGTTTATATTAGAAGCATCTTTATATATGGCAGCATAATTTGGAGCCCGTACTATAATAACTTTGTCTAATTTCGAAGAGGTACCATGTTAACTAGTTTGCCTTATACTCTCGATGCTTTAATTTTTTTTTTGTTAAAATTAACCCATAATTAGCGATTGTTTATTAACTTCTGTCAAAATAAAAATATATTACGTATTTTATATGCGAGTTTGGTTCTTTTATTTTTCTACTTCAACAACAGGAATAAAGAATTCCAAAAACTTAAAAGTTGTATATTGCAAATATGTACGTGTCTACTTTTAATTTCAAAACATTGAGCACTTTAGACCCATACAACTTTTCTGCTAAATAAACAGACTGTATACGTATGTATGTATACGTATATAGATGTGATATGTATGTTTTGTTATCTGGTAATTTGGCACGTGGACACGATACGGGCGCCAGTCCATCCATACCGACTCTGCACTATAGCTCGTGCCCCACTCGTTTACAACATACATCGGTCGATTGCCTTTAGTCAGTCCATCCGCACTCCAACAGCACACGACCACCTAAACATGTATACCTGACTGACCTACACACCTGGGCGCAGAGGCGTATACGTCTGCAACGGAGCGAGACGAAAGTAAAAGCTCGCGCCGGTCGCGCGACATCCTACATCCCAGGCCTACCGCAACAACAAAACAAACGGTTCCACCGAGACTGGTTTTGTCAACGTGAAGCGTGAACTAGTACCTTGCAAGTGGTTCAGTGGGATTTCTTCGGCGAGAGTTCTACTTCTTTTGCAGGTCGTGAGGATGATGCGTCAAGCTTGAGGGAGTTCCACTCATGTCCAGTGTATGGGCAACAGGTGGCGTTGGTGTCATCAGAGAACGCCACCGGATGTTGTCCTTTTTCTTTTTTTGTTATTAAAGACCTCCCATTTATTAATACACGAAGTAAAAGAGACTTGACAGTCAATATAAATATTGAATCTTTAGTATAATACGTAAGTAAAGGTATGTATGTATATTAATGTATAAACATAAATAAATATGCTGTAAATATATTCATATTATTCATACCTATCTTCCTAATTCTGTACTAGATTCAATATAAGTTCAAAACTCGTTTTAGTTGACAACGTATAACAGAAAATTTAGACAGATATAATAAAACACAGTTGTATAGTTTCAAAATAATATATATGCACTACATATGTTTCACCACACTGTGGCTTCATCAGGTGGATGAATATACTAATTCAAAATATTAATTAGATCTTATATATATCAATACAAAGTACAGAACTAATCTTATTCTAAGAGGGGGGGGCTATAAAAAACAACAAAGATAAAACGGACAATAGATTAAACTCAGGGGTTTACAAGTTGACATGCGAAGATTGTAAAAAAGTGTATGTCGGACAAACAGGACGGACATTTGATATTAGAATGAAGGAACATGAAAGAAGCCACAGAGACAAGAAGACAGACTCAACTTTTGCCAATCATTGCCTAGAACATAATCACAAATTCAATACTAATTTTAAAACTTTGCATGTTCTAGATAAAAGTAAAAAACTTAATATGTTAGAAAGTTTAGAAATTAACAAATATAATAAATTAGGTATAATTTTAAATGACCAACTAGACATAAATAACTCCCCCCTACTAAACTTAAAACTCATACATGTCCACCCCCTCTTAGAATAAGATTAGTTCTGTACTTTGTATTGATATATATAAGATCTAATTAATATTTTGAATTAGTATATTCATCCACCTGATGAAGCCACAGTGTGGTGAAACATATGTAGTGCATATATATTATTTTGAAACTATACAACTGTGTTTTATTATATCTATATAATGAAGTTTCAACAAGTATCTCCTTCGTCGATTATTAATTGAAAATTTAGACTTTCATTAAGTCGTTTAATGGTGTTACAATTTTATTACAATGAGAGATTTTCGATTATCTTGAAAACAATTATTTTTCGGAAAATTCTAGAATTATCTTTCAATCCCATATTTTGTTCAAATTAAATAGATACGACACCAAATCTTATTCCATAGCTGATTAACGTTTTGCTATAGACTGTGTGGTTTAAACTGTCGTTTAAATACCCTTAGTTGTTTGTCAAGTGCGAAGTAAACAAGAATGTGGCAAAATTACCACTTCGACTTTTTTGTTCCACGAAATCTATCGATCCTAATTTTGAAAACAAATATTTAATTCATTAATACCTGTTTCCTTCACCTCTAGAAAAAGTCCCTCATAGCTATCCTCAAGATAAATATATTTTGGATAAAATCCATTTGAGTTTCTTCACTAAAAGTTACAGTTCCCTATCCGGTAGATAAGTATCTAGCGGATAATGCAATAGAAGAAGTGTTTAAATTTTTGCTTATTGGCTGAGTGAGTAATATGATTGCATCGATGTTATTGGACAGTGTTGATTAACAACTGCTAGAAATTAGATTCATCATAAAACTTCCAACATTCACAAAAATAATAGAATATTTCTAGCAATATTAAAACCATCGACGAAATTATTAATTATAATTAACAACGTAACTGGAAGCAGGTTTTCAGAAGGGCCTGAAATCATCCGCTGCTCTTGTCGATCTTTCCAGTGCCTATAACAGACTCTGGAAGAATGGAATGACTTTTAAATTCCAAAAAATTATCCCATGTGCTGAATTAAGCAAACTTAACCAGAATATGCTGAGTAATCGCAATTACTCAGAATATGCTGAGTACTGGAAAATCCTTGAAGAATGGCCTTCCTCAAGGCTCGGTTCTGGTTCTTCTAATGTTCAACATGTACATTAATGACCGTTCACCCACAAAATCATGAAAATTTCTATATGCAGATGACCTGGATTTATGCTCTCAAACTAATAAACTAGAGAATGGAGAATTACAACTTGCTGAAGATCTGCAAGTTTTAGACGAATATTATAAGAAACGGCACTTACAACCAAACCCTTCAAAATACAAATCATGTGCCTTTCGTTTGTATAACAAGGAAGCTAACACAGAGCTGAATATTGAATTTTGTGTAGTTGAATTAACCATATTCCCCACCCTAAATATCTGGGCGTAACGTTCGACCGGTCTCTGACATTCAAGCAGTACCTCTATAAAACTGGTCAAAAGGTGAAAACCAACCATAATAAATTACATAAACTTGCCAGCAATACATGAGGAGACCTTGCAAATGGCAACTATTGCGCTGGCTTACTCTCCTCCTGAATACTATGCTGCTATCTGGTATCGAAGCTCGTAGCTAGTAGATATTCAAGTTGACCGATACAACGAGGATGGCCACCGGTACTATTTGATCCAGTCGTAGTCTCTGGTTGACGATTCTTTCGAACATTGCCTAACTGGATATCAAACGTTTCGCTGCAGCACAGAATGAATGGGCTAATATTTCCAACAACATAGATCTTCCCAACACGATGATTTGGAGAGCGTCCCCACGGCCCGACTGAAATCTAGGAGACTGATTTAGCTGGATACGGAAGTTCAGCACCCCATCAATGCCAATGATTGCTGGATGGCCCTCCTCGAACAACACACTGAATTTAGGAATAGTGATTTAATTTCCAATCCTTCAGAACCACTACCGAGCGTAACCCACCCACGTAGGCAATTGTTTCAATTAAATATGTTTCGCTAAGACCATGAAATATGCAACTCTATGTTTTAGAAATGGAAACTAGCACATACTAGCCTCTACTACTGCGGAAATATGGAACAAACTATGACCCACATAGTAAACGACTGCCCCCGAAAAGTTTCTCTGGTGGCATCCATGAGCTGAGCTAGGCAACTCCTGCAGCTCTCGACTGATTAAAAAATTTAGATATTAGTGTATAAATTAGTTTTACGGCTTTTTTTGTCATGAAAGTGATTTATACACTAATATCTAAATTCCGATTTCGCTTTACATACGAAATAAATAAGATATTCTGTATAGATAGAATATTCTGTAGCAATACACTCGAAGCTGTAATGAAGTAATTTCCCATTGATTAGAAAGTGATTGAAAAAACACTGATTTTTTCACTATGTTCCTCTATTTTTTTAAATAAAATCGGTAAATTATTTTTTTTTTAAGAAAATGTGAATAAAAATCTACGGCGTCCAATTATGTGGATATTTGATTGTATTTACCATATCTATCGTGGAGGAACAATTTTATCAGAACACATAAATATTAAGAAATTCTAATCAACATCCATTTCATCGATATATTAATGGCAGATCAATGAAAAATGAAGGCACTTTCCTAACCTAGGAACTTGTCCTCGCAATGAAATATCTAAAAGATTATATTTATTTTTCTGCTAGACAAATTTATCTTATAGATAAAGTCTGTGTAGAAATGAAGAACCCCATTTATGTGTTTCTCTTATAGTCAACTAGAAAATAGCTTAAATCACTAGAACTATGTAGGTGAAAAAAATGGACTTACTATACGTGTAATATATTGTAAAATTTTGAGAATAATGCGATACAAAAAATAATAAAACTGCCTCAAATCATATAGTTACTAATCATCAAATGATATTTATCTAATTTTGACACATAAAGTGACACTTTTCAAAACTGTATGACGTTAGGAAACGGTTTACTTTTCGTAACTAGTTACGAAAAGTAAAATATTTCGTAACTAGTGTTGAAAAGTTCATTTCATCACTAGTTACGAAATATTTTGAAAAAATCATTTCATCTCAAGTTAATAAAGGGGAACGTTAAATGACACAAACTGGTTAAATTTTTATTTTATGCATTATACATTTATGACACAATGTGAACAATTGGTGAGGTTAATTCCTGCACACGTAGAATTCATGGCAGGTACTCTGATGTTATGAATGTGCATTTGAGCTTGATTTACCAAGAATATCATTGGCAATCCTTTTCTTATTTTCTATAGAATTCTCTACATAGCCCTCAGCTACAGTATTGGACTTCCAGCCTCCATGTCGTTTAACCTTAAAAATATCCGCACCAGAATCTGCCAAAAAGGTAGCCGATGGCCTTCTGAAGCAGTGTCCGGTAAATAAGAAGGGATTTGGTAGTTTCAAAAACTGAGCAATTCTTTTCGGTAGATTACCGATTGTATTAATGCCAACTGGCTGTGCCCCGCATTTACCATTATTATATTTGACGAAAAACCTATCGTGATTAACGTTTTGTGGACGCACAGAAATATATTTTCTAATAAGATCAAGAAAATTTTGCCCTTCAATATTTCCTTCTGTGATCACAAACTCGCGCGTTACTTTTGTCTTTGTATTAGGGTTTTTTATTACAAAATGAGAAAACTCGTCTAAAATATCCCCCACACGTAGAAAAGTTAGCTCACTTTTTCGACAAGCACCAGCTATTCCAACGATCAATGCGACCATTGTCATTAAATGTGTTTTATCCTCAGCTTCTGTCATAAACCGGGAGACATTTTCCTTTGACAAAATATTAGACTTTTTTGCATGGTATCCCTCTGACTGCCTCTTTAGAAATGCATGTAAACTGGCATATTTTGCAATATCAATATTCTTCTTCAAAGACAATTCACTTCGTAACATGGAATAAAGAGTCCAGAGTGTTGAAGCTTTTTGATTCTTTCTTCCCTCGAAATAGGCTAATAAAACCTTCTCATTAACACATTTAATTTTTTTGTCTTTAAGCCACTTCCCAAATTTTTCATAAGCCAAATCGTACTGGGCTTTCGACTTTTGTGGAATCACAGTCGATAATGCACTTTGTGCAGCCTCTTCTATATCGCTTGGTAGTCCACCTGAATCTGAATCCGACATTTTTACTCGTACAATGCACCGAAATATTTAGCTAATAAAAGTAAATACTTAAATTAACACACACCTGTCAAGTCAAATGAATTATTATCAATAGCATGAAAACTGTCACTAATTATTTAATACGACTTATGACGTTTAATGTCAGATCAACTGGAAAATTATAAATCTATGTTTTGGTCAAAATTAGATAAAATCTTGTATGAAACACGTTATGAAATGTTATTTTGTGTAACTCATGTCATTTTGCAGGATCTCGCTCGCTACGCTCGCTCGTCCTGCAAACATTCCATTTCATTACACAAAATAACCCATTTCATAACTGGTTACATAAATAGCTATTACTATTGATAAACACGTTTATGTCTGATAATAATCATGAAGCTAAACCGCGAAACAAAAAAAATAATATTCATGGTCTTATATGAATGTCACACCATTATATCGCGTAACAAAATCTACGTAAGAAATTACTACAATTATAGAAAATTTTGCTATAAATTGGAATGAAGTATTAGATTATTACAACCACTACCAATTTATATATGCCAGTTGGATGTAAGTAACTGTAGTAATAGCATTTATATAGAATAACAACCTTGTATAATGCAGAGTGCGTGCGTCATCAGGGCCAACTATGGAAATAAAATTTAACCACATAATATTATTTGTCGTGCCTTATTACAGTACAAAACATATGGCTGCTGCACCGAATGGCGCTTGTTCATCTATGATTCTAAATTCAGCCGAAATAAAACACAAAACAAATAATACACAATAAAAATGAAAAGCCAATCATTTCAATCGCCAATGCGGTCGAAACCAAAGAAAGCTACAAAGCAATCAAATCTTAATCAAAATCAAATACATGAAGACCTGGGAAATTTGTGGCAATTTAAAGGTTTGTAGCTATAAGAACATCAATTTTAATTAAATCTAAAATATTTATTGATTTATTTATTAATTAAACCGATGATTGGTCTCCTGACTGAGATGCAATCGCATTCACAAAACCCTACTCCTTTTTCTGTCTGTGGAATAGTTATCCACTTCCATTATTTATTATTATATAAGAAAATTATATAAGAAATCATTGGTCAAGTCGTAGCAATTTTGAGCCCGTGAAAGAAAATGTCTCTGCTGCACTACTTAACATAGAAAAACGGTTTACTACCACCTCTACACATCAAACTTGGCTCGAAAAAGAATTTCGTCAAAGCCCTAAATCATGAATGGTCGGCTTGCAAGTACATATTCAAACAAGCTCTTTCAGAAAACTTCATACACGAAAATAAAAAAACGACTATTTGTCGGACATGATAATAGAAAGCTAATGGACGACAACTTTCCAATGTTTTCAAAGATAGGCGAAGCAGCTGCATCTTTTAAAAGTATTATTCACAGCTTTTTCCGCAAACGAAAATTTCCGGATTTTAAACAAGTAGGCGTCAATATTTTGAAAAATTATCGTAATATTGGGGCTCGAATGTTTTTAGAGATTAATTTCTTGCATCCTTATCTATATTTCTTTCCGGATAGCTTGGGCGAGACAAAGGACGAGCCAAGAGAACGGGTACATTAAGATTTTACGAAAATCGAGAGACGCTACTAAGAACCTTGGGACTGGGCCATGATAAGCGACTATTATTGGACTGTAATGCTTGAAACAGACACCCAACAAAGCAAGCACTTCTGACATGTCGCGTTTTTTCAATTGAATGCTTATAAACGGTAAAAATAATAAGAAAATTGATATATTGTTTATTTCTAAAATAGTGCCAATTATGGAAAACGTGCTGCCGACTAGAATTCAGTGTCGAAAATTACCTTAGGAATACATTTCGGTTGCTCCAGTCAAAAACCGAATATACTTTTGATATCAAAAAATTAATTATCTGAAGAGTAACAGAAGAACTAATAAAAATAAATTGGTGTAGGTGTAGTAATCGGCAGTCAAAGACAAGCTTTTGAGTTATTTGTGACTAAAGTTATAATGGCGCCGCAGCAACTTAGAAGCAGGACATGTCTGCTATAGGAATTCAAAAACGTGGACTGATGTAGCTGTTAATGAACTTCATACATTTTGTGGATTACTTATTTATGCTGAAGTTGACAGAAACTGGGATGTTCCTGCAAGGGAACTTTTCTTTGATCAATTTATATCGAGTCACGATGTCGATATATCGGTTCGAAGAAACACGAGGATTTATTAAATTTTACGATAAAAGAACGCGTTTAAAACCGATAAATTAGCACTGGTATCTTATATCTGGGATCTGTTTATTCAAAATCGCAAAACATGCATCATGCCAAATACCAATGTAACAATTGATAAACAACTTCAGAGACAAATACCAATTCGCCAAGTAAGCCGCTAAATATGGATTACATCTAGCTTTGTTCGTTCTTAATGGTTTAGTTTATGTTGGTCGCCAACTTGGAGCAACACAGGAATCTACGATTTAAAATAGCGCAAACTGTAGTACGTAATATTCATAATTCTAGTCTGAATCCAACAATTGACAGTTTTATTGTCAGTGTTCCATTGGCAGGATACATTTTACCCTTGTTGGTACGCTACGCCAAAATAAGCGAGATATTGCAAGGGAGATGAAGTCATCGAAAAATCTTTAATTACATCTTCTTTATTTAGTGTCAAAAACAAAATAAGCATGGTAAATTACACAGATAGAAGGAGCTATGCATTATGACATAGCTGTCAATGACGGCTCTAAAAAGAAGTCCGAAATTATTTCCTACTACAATAAAAGGAAAGGCGGTGTCGACGTTATGGATCAAGCGGAATCCACATATGCATGTAAAAGGCAAAGTAAGCGATCACCTATGGCGTTTTTCTTCAATATAATTGACGTGGTAGTTCTAAATGCGTTTATTGTTTTTACCAAATGACATCAGAATTATAACGCTGATGTCACTCACAAAGGCAGAATTATTTTAAAAGATTTAGCAAAGCAACTGGTGATACCTTATATGGCAAGAACATCAACGAAGTCTAATATACGACGTAGCATTGTGGACTGTACGAGAAAAATCTATTGATATCTCAGATCAAACAAAAATAATATATGTGATGTACAATATGCACTTCTTGTTATTCTAATCTATTAACAATTTTTGTCATATAATAACTAGAGGTGGCTAATAGCGCCAACAAGCAGTAGTGAAGGTTCGTCAAATAAGCGGTGGGGAGGTGGTAGTGATACAACTTTCAGTATTACTTCAACTCTGTACTACATCTGTTGTATATACAGGTATGCTGGTTACGTAAATACCATTTCCTAGTTTTACGTTTGTTTTAAAAAAATCGCAGTTACATACATTATGAAAACGACCAATGTCGGACACGGTTAAAAATTTTATAGCAGCAATGCCGGATTTATATTATGACTCCAAAATTTAATGTCTACTTTGAAATATCCGTTTAATGTATTAGTCCCAAAGGGATTGTCAACGTCAGGTCAATAGCAAACTCCATTGTTCGATAATAGTGGCAAATAACACTAGGATTTAAATTTTAAAAAATAAAAGTATTTTAGACGAAGATTCCGATTTTCTCATATTAAGACAAATTTGTGAATGTGCGTCTAAAGATCCATTAAGGTGTTTCCAAATTTATTTTAAATATGAAAATATAACGTCGCTACAAATAGAACGGTCGTTTTCGGCATTAAAAAACATTTTTTTCCACACGTCGTACTAACTTGACTGAAGGAACTGTGGAAACATATCTAATGATATGTTACGAAATATTTAACAGATGATATCCGCTTTGTGGTTTCACTCCTAATACGGCAAGTGTTTGAGCATGTTTTATAATTTATTTCTTATCATTTATTTTATGTGTAAACATTTATACGACCGCCACTGGCTGTTGTGCCAATTTGTCAGTCCTAATAATACATTTGTTTTTTTGTGAAATGATATCTCTTGAATTTAGTTTTATTTCAATAAATTAGTGTTGTCGCCTTTTATAATGAATTTTAATATAGGCAGGCTTGTGAGACCCGGTTTATGTAAAAGTAGATATTGTACCAGATATGCATCCTCGGGTTAAGAATAATAAGATTGAGAAACAACGAACACATATACGTTAGAAACAACAATAAGCAAAAATGAAGAAGAAGAAGACCTAAATGAAATGGAGAGTAAAATATTGAGGACAATATTAGGACCAAACAGGATAGAAATCAGAGAAAGCATATAAAAAAAAACAAGAAAATATAATAAAAACTAGGAGGAGATGCCATCCTAAGATATATAAAAGTGAAACGATTAAAATGTAATTAAACGAAAACCAACACATACGCTCTCTTTCTTCCTCCTGGTTTGAAGGAAGTCGGTATGTGTAGACCGAAGTATGTGTTGAAATAATACAATATTTTTTCTATTACACTAATATATTTACAAGTTTAATCTTGGAGTTCCGTTAAATAAATGCTAAATGCAGTATCTGGTCTTAATACTAAAAACCGAGAAAAACTGGCTTATAAATAATATTGCTCCTATTTAGATCACTGAGATCTTAGTAGGAGCTGTTTGTTAGATCACTGAGGCCTAAGCTTTAACTCGAAGAGATCGTACTTGTAACTGTAGTGAGCTCTAAGAGATCTTGTTTGGAACTACTTCTTCATTACCTTATTTTTCGGCAAGAAAGTTTTCTCCCCGCCAGTCAAAGCGAGGGAGAAAACAATGAAAAAGAGCATACGCAAATTTCCATATAACCATTTTTACATTTCCAAGAAAAGTATATGCTGTAGTTTCCGACGTCATAAATGTATTAAAATAAACAATATACGCCGGAAACCCTTAATTATAGAAAATAGTCTTAAAGTAATAAATATACAATGCACAGAGATAAACTAATATTTCGTAGAATCGCCTCGAACTAAATCATTAAATCTATTATAATAATATATAACAGGAAATATGTACAATAAAACTTATTCTATTATAATTATGCTTATTCAAATACATTATTTACCTAATGGATGCAGAGGTTTGGCCTGTAGTAAAAATAAATAGTTTTTATGACTGTAGAAAATAAGACAATGAAGAAATGTAATACCTGACCAATCCTAAATTAATTAACAATATTAAATATCTCTGAACTCCAAGACCTTTTCTATATACAATATATAATATTTACAATTTAAAAACTAGAATTAAATATATTATACCTACATCTAAATAAAAATAAAAATACAAAATTAAATCTATTTTGCCCGAACACGCTCAAAACAGCAGGCGCAATAAATTCTACTAGAGAGGTAGATTGGAAAATAAATTTTAAGATGCAAATTTAAGAGAACACCAGAACAATAAAAGATGGAAAGTAAAATGTAGAGATAAGAATGAATGAAGGAATGTAACAGAAGCAGCCAAGACTCATAAACATCTGTAATAATAATTAAGGAGGCAATATTTACTTCAGTAAATGGATTTGATAACACTTGGCAAGCAAAGACATGAATCAATCATTTATGCATATTCATATATGAAATTCGTATATGCAATGTAAACGAAAATAAATATCTTATTGCATTAACTAAAATTAACAAGTCAAAGTAGCACATAGCGTTATTAATTATATATTAAACTATATAATAATAGTCCTGTTGAAATGATTGGTGTTCGTTCTTGACCACTACTATTAAATGATGATAATTTTACAACTATTTTCAATTACCAGTTATCCGTCCTTGAAAATTCTTGATAACCCCTTTTCACTTCTCCGAAGACTATCCATATTTACATTGATACTTCGAATCTTTTATATCTAATAATTTACCATTTAAGAAGAGAAGATATTTTAATGGGTACTACATTTTTATTAATCGTAAAATTGTTTCGCTTAATAACATAATCTAATAACGTAAAATGAAGGAACGTTGATATTTAAATACGCAGGTGCAGAAAATGTTTCTTTTATAATGAAATAAATAACAAAATGCTATTGTTTACATTTCAAATTAAAAAGAAAACGAACTATCACGTTGTTTGAGTTCTTACACGGAATTTGCTAACCTTCGAACTGGAACGATATAGTTAGCATTACTACTAGTATTGACGTTCGTTGCCTTATATGGTACATCTTCAAGGCTTCTTCTAAAATAGTACTAACAATAATAGCAATAATAATTCACGCCTCAGCATCCCCAACAGCTTAACTCTTATTACAGGGAGCAATGGCAGACTATAAGTTATTATTACGCCCGTGGCCGTAAAATGACTTAAGATATTTAGCTATCAGCGTTCACCTCAAACGAAAAGGAAAACCATGAAAACCTTCTCAAACAGAAGATGCTATATATTCATTTCTAATGAGTTTTTGATCATCTGTTAAATGCTATAAATAGTTTAAGCATTTCGATCAGTGAAATTGGGTCGTTATCAGGATTTAGTGGACTAGATGGATTAATATTTTCAAAATGTTGTCATTTACGTAGATCCTCGACTTTTACGGTAATAACAATGAAAAATTTTTGAATAAAATTTGCATTTTAATTAGTATGCGTCTTGTGTTCATTAAATGGGGGCCTAACTACTGACAGAACTCTTATATTATGCCCATGCTTTGTAACACAAGTATTGTTACGATATTTTGGTGGGGGTGTATACCCGTAGCGGTTTCGCTATCCGTTCGGACGTGCGTGACTGCATGTCCGAACGGATAGCGGATTTTTGAGTTTGCGTGGGACTTCGGACACCACCGTTGAGATTCTCGGTTAGATTAGTTGTATTTTTAATTGTTTGCTGCTGTGTTGTTATTTGTGTAGAGTAAATTTACACCGAAATAGGTGCTTTATTTGGCTGCACAGAGTGTTTGTTGCACCTCAATTTATATGATTGGATTGGCGCTGTTGTCTTGCCGCAGGTTACCTTTACCCTCGAACCCTGTAGGTGAGTGGCTTTCCCGCTAATTTCCTTTGTTTTACATTTTTACTATTTTTAATGCATAAAATATCATCGGTAGGATTTTAGTTTCAGGTTCCTGCTAGCGGCGTCTATACCTACTTGATGATGTGATTTGCCGTTCAAGTTTAAAAATCATCGGAACTGGAGAATCTATTGAAGGAGTGAATAAATCCACGTGGACCAGAAGTTTCACCGATGACCACGTGTGAAGCGAAAACGACTCCATTTGATGTGGTTTATCTTGGAACTTTATCTACAACTCGAAAAGTAGTGATGTACTGACGATCCTGAAAACAAACGGCAGTCAATGGAATATCATCTTCCTGATTCTCTAGATACACGAAAATTCAAAAGAGTTCCATCGCCGCAGAAACTCATGGTTACCATTTTCTAGGATGCAAAATAAACGATTAATTCAATAAGACACTGCAAAAACAAAGACAGTGATAAGCCAGAAATTCACGGTTGCTTCGTATAGTCCTGATTTGGTACCTTGATATTTCTGGTTGAAGGAGGCATTGAAGGTTCTACATTTTTCATCAGACACTGAAGCTCGGGCTGATGGACAAATGGATTAACAGTAAACAAGAAAGTTTTTTCATGAACGAAATGTATGTATACCCGTAGCGCTTTCGCTATCCTATCGCACATGCATGACTTGCTTCGCAGAGCGAATACAAATTTGTGGGGGACTTAGGTGAGAACCTCGGCTAGACTAGTTGTATTTTTACCATTGAGAATCTCGTCTAGACTAGTTGTATTTTTGTTTGTTTGCCGCTATATTATTATTTGTATAGAGTAAATTTAAACCAAAATATGTCATTTATTTGGCGGCGTACAGTGATTGTTAAGCCTCACCTTATATGATTGGATTGGCGTTATTGTCTATGCCGCAGGTTAATTATGCCCTCGAACATATGTAGGGTTCTTGATTCCGATTCCTGCTACCGGTTTCTATAGCTATTTCATGATGAGATGCGCCGTTTAAGTTTAAAATCATCGGAACTGGAGAATCTGTTGTAGGAGTGAATTAATCCACGTGTTCCGAAAGTTTCATCGAGGACTACGTGTGAAGCGAAAACAACGCCATTCGAACATTATCTACAACTCGAAAGGTAGTGCTGCACTAAATTACGCCATTTCTACTGATTAATTATTTCTCAAAACTTGCATTTTGTCGTATTTAATAGCGTTGTTATCGTCACATACCAAAAAAAAGAATAAAGAATCATTAATTTAACTTTGAAGTTGCCTTGAGCAGTTAGTACTTTCTTAATAGATTAATATAGTTCACCTTAATTTATCCTTTTCTTTGTATTGAACCTTTAATACCTTTAGTACATCAATACATTATGCACGTACTACGCATTTGTTACAAATTAAACAGACATGCATTACATTGTTAATTGAGTTACACCTATATATGTATTTTTTCCCCTTCTGTACCTGCATCGCTAGACGAGAGAAAATCGCTATTTTCGACGTAGTCTCTTTTGTCCGTCAGATGCCACTAGATTATCTAGTGCCACATGATAGGACAAAATTTGCTATTCCTATGATGAGGCCATCCATCAAACTTTACTTCACTTGCCAAACTGACGAAGTCTATTGAGACAGAAACACGTGCCTCTGGCTGAAATAAACGTTGGAAAATACGAGGTATATGTCCATGTGTACAGATACAGATGTGTGTTATGCAAGTCTGTTTCACACTAATAATTTCTTTGATCAATTAAGAGTTTAGAATTGTTAATACCGATTTGTAATTAATATTGTGAATTTATGATTAGCGATGATGCATTTAGTTTATATAAAAATTTGTCGTCTCAATTTGATTAAGAATAACGTACGAGCCTAAGGGTGAATGTATTTTTATTTCTATTTATAATGATGTATTTCTTTTTTTTTTTACTTATAATTAGCGTCATAGAATATGTAGTAATAGGATTTTATTCATAAAGCTTAATTTCGATTGTGAATACGTACCTGAGATCTCACGTAATCCTATACCGCTTACGTTTTTTTTTGTTCACATGATATATATAGTCTGATGTTACTGTGGCACATACAAGAGTTCTGTTTCTTTTTGCATTTCGAATTTATAAGTAGAGAGTGTTGATGTTTAATATTTATATATTTATTTAAATTATTAGATATCTAAACTTAATTTTATAGAGGGCTTCACCCATTCACGTATGTTGAAACGAGATACGTTTTCTTTGTTTTCTTTTCTACTTTAACTGGTAAATTTTCTTTTCTACGGAAACGTTCTTAATAAACTTGGTTCTTTTGTTCTATGTGGGACATTTTCTTTTACTTCATATCATCTCCTGTATTCGACCTAACTATTGGTAGTGGGTACGTCAACGCAACTACGTTTTCCGCGTGACGTATAGCCCCTATGCAACCAGCTCTGAGTGGCATCCTTTTTAAATTATAATCAGCTTATCAACGTTTCGACATCTTCACTGAGATTTACGACGTCGACACTAGCTGACTGTCTTGTAAATTTAACATCATCCCGTCCATGCTAGGTAAGTCTGACGAGGGTTGTTGGATTGGGCAAAATTTAATTAATGCCAGTTTGCGTGGTCTGTTGTTGCTTGAACCTGGTGTAGGTTACAGTATGTACAGACTGCTTCAATTTCATGGTATTGTAACGAAACTAGCTCCTAAAGAATTACGAATTTGAATAATTTGAGATTTATAGACAGCGACTATTCTGAATTTCGAAAAAAAACGCAATGTTTAGTTGAAAAGTTTTGATGTTTTTAGTGTAATAAAAAGTGTAGATATGGAGATTATGTATGGAACACAATATTTAATAAATTGCCACCTCGTTACTGATGGCACTCGTTCATCCTTTTGACCAAATTTTCGATGGCATTTTGGCATAGTGCCGGCTGAATTTCATGAATCTCGTGAATCTTTCAATTCAGAAATTGTTCTTAGGTATATATATATATATATATATATATATATATATATATATATCGGGTTACAACGTTTTACGTCTTCCGATTCCTAATCGCCATTCCCCTCTGTTCATCCATAGGCCCTCCTCCAGATCCGTCTCTCGAATTTCTTTATCCACTCCGTCTCTCCAGCTTCTGCGCGGTCTTCCTCGTTTTCGGTTTCCTTGGGGGTTCCAGTTTAGCACTTTCTTTGGGATTCTGTGTTCTGGCATTCTTTGGACGTGCCCATACCATATTAGCTGTTTGGTTATAATGTCATCTATAATGTCATGTTGTATTCCCATTTCTTGTCTAATGGTTTCATTTGGGACTCTATCTCTCCGGGATTTTCCTGCCGCTCTTCTCCAGAAGTCCATTTCTGTGGCTTTTATCTTTCTTTTTGTTTTTTCTTTTATCGGCCACACCTCCGAGCTATATGTTAATATACTTTTCACGATGGAGTTGTAAATCCTTTTTTTATTTTCTTTTGTAATGGTCTTGTCCCACAGAATACTGTTCAGCATGGAAGTAGCTCTTCTTCCCTGTATATTTCTGTCTGATATTGCCTCATCTAGTGTCCCATCCTTGGATATTTTCATTCCTAGGTATTTGTATATATTGCAATGTTTGATGATCTGTCCCGTTGCTAGGTGTAGGTCTTCTTGCTGTCCGCCTATGCACATATACTCTGTTTTTGCTATGTTAACATCCAGGCCCTATTTTCCGTATTCTTCGATGAGCTTTCGGCTCATATATTCCATGTCATGTATATCTTGTGCAATAACTACTTGGTCGTCCGCAAAAGAAAGGGTATATACTGTCGTGTCGTCATCCACTGGCATTCCCATGTTATTGCATTTCCGTTTCCATGTCTTTAGTGCATATTCCAAGTATATTTTGAATAGTGTCGGAGATATACAGCAACCCTGTTTAAGACCCTTGGTTATTGTGAATCCGGATGTTAATCCTTCGTTGGTTTTGACTCTAGATGTGGAACCCGCATATAAAGACTTCACGGCTTTTATTATTTCCGTGTTTATGTTGGTAGGTTGAAGAGCCTCCCATAGTTTTACTAAAGTTATACTGTCGTAAGCCTTTTTCAGATCTACGTACAGGAGATGTACCTCTTGATTTCGTGCTGTTTTCTTTTCTAAAATTTGAATTAGCGTAAACAGGTGATCAATTGTAGATTTTCCTGCTCTGAAGCCTGCTTGTTCTTCTGCCTCCATATTGGCATATTCTTTCTCTTTCCTGTTCTTTAAGATTTTTTCTCTATCCTGTTCTTTAAGATTTTCCCATAAACTCTACTTATAGCACTTGTAACGGCTATTCCCCGATAGTTGTCACAGTTTACTCTTGTCCCCTTTTTTATGTATCGTCGTAAGGTGTGATGTCTTCCATTCCGTTGGTACTTCGTGCCTGTTAAGGCATCTTTGGAATAAATTCTTAATAGCCCGTAGAGTTTATCTGTGCCGTATTTTAGCAGTTCATTAGTAATATTACCTGGTCCTGGGGCTCTTCCATTTTTTAGGTTTTTACAGACTTCTTTAACCTCCGCCACAGTTATCCTAATTGGGGATCCTTGTATAACAATCCCCTGGTTTTCGTTTTGGATGTCTTTGAATTGAGGTCTGTCCTCTGTCAACATCTCTTCAAAGTACTTGTTCCATTTTTCAGGTGTTATAGGTGAGATTATGTCCTTCGTTCGTCCTCCTCTCATACTTTTGAGGAGCCTCCAACTTTCTGTACTCTTCCTTCCTCCAATGTATGTATTGATCTTTAAACACGTCCTTTCCCATTGGTTGTTCTTCTTTTCCCTTATTTTCTTCCGTACTCTCCTTTGCGATTCCTTGTATTTCTCCTTGTCTTCCACAGCTTTCGAACTTAAATATACGTGGTACCTTTTTCTTTTTTCTTCTATTTCGTATTCAACTTCTTCGTCCCACCAGTATGGTTTTTTCTGTTTTCCTCGTTTTTCCTCGTAACCCAATGCTTCCTCTGCCGCTGAGCATATACCCCTCTTTATGTATTCGTATTCTTCTTCTATGTTTGTGAATTCTGTATTCTGAATTTTGCTGTCCAGTCTGGAGTTGTATAGTAGTTTTGTACTTTCGTGTTCGAGGCTGTTAATTTTAAATCTTTTTGGGGTTTCTTCGTTTATTATTTCACCCTTTTTTTTTGGATTGTCCGGTTCTTCTTTTGTTCTTATTGGTGACATTAGTGTTCTTTTAGTAGGTAGTGGTCGCTTCCACATGAGGCACCTCTCTGAACTCTTACATCTAGGAACTTCAGTCTGGATTTTTGTTTAATTATTATGTAGTCAATAACGCTTTTTAGATTCCTTGTTGGCTGTGTCCATGTGTATTTATGGATCTCGCGATGTTGAAAATGACCATTAAGAATGGTCAACTGATTTTGTTCACATATTTTTATTAACCGTCTTCCATTATCGTTGACGACTTCTTCTCCATACTTTCCCACAACCAGGTCCTTCTGCTTTCTTCCTGTTCTGCCGTTTAGGTCTCCTAGAAGTATTATTTCTCTTGATGTTCCTATTTTTCCTATTTCCTCATTTAGTTTTTCATAAAATGAGTCTTTATTGTAGACTAGTTCGTCGTCATTAATGGCATATATTCCCAGGATAGTCACATTATATCCAAATATTTTCAGATTCATCTTTATCATTCTTTCATTAATCGGTTCCCATGTGGAGATGTACTTTCTCATTCTCCTGTGGATTACTATGGATACTCCTTGCTTGGCTCTGCTATCCTTGTACTCCGCTGTAAAAGTGGTCGTAACTCCCCCAATTTTCCGATCCTTTTCCTTTCTTTTTCGTCTCTGTTAAAACCGCGATGTCTACTTGGAGATTTTTCAATTCGCTGGCAACTTCGTTTATTTTGTTGGATAGGCCCCGTACATTCCATGTACCGCATATCGTTGTTCGTTTTCTTAGCTTTGTTCGTCCTTGTGTGTTATCCGTCCCATTCCGAGGCAATTGATTAGGTTTTTTAGCAGGTATGTTTTTTTCCGTAGGGCAGGGAGCTGGCCTACCGCTACAACCCTCCTCCTTCATCCGGGCTTGGGACCGGTAGTGACAGCTATGGAGCTTGTTCTTAGGTTATTGGCATATATGTTTCCTTTCAAAAAACCTCAGAGAAAGAAATCCAACAGCGTCAAATCGCATGATCATGGCTGCTAATTCACACGAGATAATTTTACCTTCAAATTTTGTCTTCAACAATTCCATTGCTTTGTTCGCTGTGTGGCAGGTTGCGCCATTCTGTTGGAACCACATGCCTTCGAGATCAATTGCAGCAATTTGAGGCCAGAAGAAATTGTTTATCATTTCACGGTAAGGAACACCGTTAACGATGATCGCAAAAGCATAATTGTAGTATGTCACTTTTTTGGAATACGCTGTATATTTAAAAGTAAATTCAAATAATGACTCCTTACCGCCAATCTTCATGTCTCGAATTTAGTTTTAACTCGAAAATCACTGTAATGACTTGCGATATTATTACAATCTGAAACATACTGTTATTTACGTGTTTTATGTTAATTTCTGAAACATATTTATCTACTATTATCTTTAAGTACATCACGTTATATTACTATTGTTATTATATAAGGTGCATCTTTTAATTCACAGCTGTCTTAATTCTAAACATATTCTACCTACAGCACTGTTAAAATAAAACTAGCTAAATAAAATAGCAAGTGTACAAAGAGACCACCATGACTAATTTCACATTTCTTCTAGTAGTACAATAGCGCAAGATATTATTAGTTACGGTCCATACCTTGCATCGCATCTTTATGCGCACTTGTCACACTTGTTTAGTTTATTTTTCATTCTAAAAAAATATTTTTTTCTGCTTTCATGTATTTAAATAAAAAATAGTACCAAATAAACCTACGAAATAAATCATTAATCTACTGTGACTATAACTACTAACATTACCGCGATTAATTTCAACTAACTGCAATTTGTTACATGCAACTCTTTAGGTTAAAAGATTTTAATATTCATAGATTTACGACGTTGATTTTTTTAAATATCGTAAACTATTTCTTGTAATTTTTAATAAATATATAATGCCTTGTGTTATTGAGTTCTGAATTAAACAATTTACCTACATACATTACACTGATTAAGAGCGTTTTTGGTTCTTAAAGAATAGCTTCTTGGAATATATGCATTTGAAGTTCCATCGACAGTGTAATTATAAATATTATAATCACATTCTTTATTTACGAATTAGCGATTATAAGAAGTTTTGGAAACAATGCCGCAAGCCACTCTGACAAATATTTCTATATCCGAGGGCGATTCGTAAAGTAAGTTTCGTTTCTGCCTAGTGAGCAGAGGAATGGGGATATCGGCGCGGTCGCAACGCTGCGGTGTAGTCTGGATCAGTATGAGTCCGGCAGTGCTAGTGACAGAATCGGTCGGACATTATTTCGTGCTATTTTGGTAGTTCAAAATGGCTACTGCAGCTAAAAATCCCCCCAACTATGAATTGCATGCTGTTATCCAATTTCTGTATGCAAAGAACAAGAAGGCCTCAGAAATTCATCGTGAACTTCGTTTTGTTTATGGTGAAAATGTCATAAGTGACGATATGGTTACAATTTGGTGTCGTATATTTCGGGAAGGATGAACTAATCTCCATGATGATGAACGGAGTAGAATACCAACTGTTGTGGCGAACGAACTTGTGAGTAATGTCGAAAAAGAATTCGTGAAAATCAGCGATTCACGATCACAGAACTGAGTGCCCTTTTACCTCAAATTTCAAGTACAGTTTTGAACGAGGTTGTTACTGAACATTTAGGTTACCACAAACTTTGTTCACTATGAGTGTCAAAACTTCTTGCCGAAGACCAAAGAACAAAGAAAATGGGATCTGCACTAACTTTTCGGACACGCTACGATGTTGAAGGTGAAAATTTCCTCAGGCATATCGTAACAGATAATGAGACTTGGGTAGCCTATGTCAACGTTGAGACGAAAGACAGTCAATACAGTGGGGTTGGTCTAACTCGCCTTCGAGGAAACCATTAAGGTGCCGTCAAACTTTTCTGCGAGAAAAGAGAGTTCTATGAAGACAGCATTAAGAAGCTGGTTCATCGCTATGACAAAAGCCTCAATCTTAATGACAACTATGTTGAAAAATAGCTGAAAGTAGTAGCTTTAAGTTATATATAATAAAAAGCTCTTCATGTATTGGTGTTTCAACCAAGCGGAAATTTCTTTACGAATCGCCCTCGTATTATTTCAAAGTTTAAGTAAAGCCACTTGTGTGTGAACCTGGTATTCAAAGATTAACATGTCTAAGTGCCACAGATGCGATAAGAACAACTCCTACCGCTGAGCTTGAAGTGATACTAAATTTACCACCTCTATATATCCATATACAAGCAGAAACAAGGTCAGTAACCTAAAGACAAATGCAAGGCCAAATACCTATAAACCAAATCCACAGCACTGACCATCCTAGGTTTAAAGAAGAACTCTAGACAGAGACTATTACAAGGAAACCGAGCGATGCAGTGGTTCAAAAATTCAACTTTTTTTAAGAAATTTATTATAATTCGGGCTTGATGTACCAATGTTCCGGTTGATGTTGACTCGTGAATCAAATGTTTGCGAGGAATCCGGTTTCTGACGGTAATGCTTCAATGTCAGTTACTAGAATCACGACCCTTATGTTGTTTCAGCGTGCACAGGTTGTAAGGCAGTCTATACTTTACTTTTTAAATCTTTGGTGACTGTTTGTTAAATGTGTAAATGTACTTTCATCTAAATATATTTATTTACACTATATACATTTATTTTGGAACGACTGATATTAACATAAAACTGCCGTTAAGACTGGTGTCTCTTAAAATATGATTGTTTGATATGAATGTTATGAAGAAGACTGTGTGACTTGCACTGATGTTGATACTGTGTTTGAGTTCATACTGTTGAGTTTATTGTTGTTGGCATGAGACTCTGAATGATACTGATCTATTCTGGGTTATTTTACAAGTAGGTACAAATATACCACTACCCCTAACTATTACATATTAAAAGAGTATTTGTTGAACAGTGCATTGTTTGACGTCATAACGGGAAATTTGGGTGTGATGTAATTCGTGGAAATTATGCCTACAAGCACTAATACCCAAGGTTTACGATAGCGTCCTAAATATCTAATCTTAACTAATAAATAATAAAATATCATTACTAATGAAGTATTAGTTGGCTGGTCCTTTGTTAGAGTAATAAAACTTATTATACATATCTAAGAAACGAGATCTTAACAATTAATATCCAAATTAAAGACTTTGTTCACTAATGGATTTTTATGGTATATACATATTTAGAAATCGTGAGCCTATTATACATATTTAGTTAACAATGGAAGGTATATTAAAGGTCGTCTTTAAATACGTTCACTGATAACCCTAAGTAATAGATAAATGGTCTGACGTATAAAGCAATAAATAAATTTGGCAAGAGATGCCGATTATTAATAGTCCTAGGTAATAAACAGATTTACGAATGTAAAGGATATCTCTTTCTTAGAATGTAAAGAACGTTTCTATAGTTGGAAGGTGCTAATAAATCTATTTTATACAGTTGTTTAAACTTGAAAATGCACGTTGAATATTTTATAAAATTGGAAATGCTTATATTTAAATTATATCTCCTAGATTCACTTATGAATGAAAATATTACAAAATGATATTAAGAATCCTAAACAATTTATTTATTTATCGTATGGTGTCTACAAAGGTAATTAATTTAACAATATACAGATGTAATCAGATGTAATACTGACTACGATTCTATACCCAGGAATTTTTCCTCTAGCTTCTATCTGTGCGTCGCTTTCTAACTATGTCTCCTGTAGTGCTATAATATCTTATTGTCCATTGCAAGTCGTCTACTAAGGTGCTCGTATTTATCACTACTTAAGCCTTCTATGTTTAAGTACATAGCGCGAACCTGAGGCCCGATATCTTTAGCCTGGGGGTTCTTATAAGAACTATCACTTTTCAATTGTTGTCTTCGACTATGAGAGATGCAATATCTAGTGTGGTTGTCATTTGTGTAGACGTTGAGCCGTTCTGTTGAACAGAACGCTGCCTGAAGTATAACATCTTGGAGGTTGTCTACACTACATACTCTCTACATACATATATCAAATCATTGTATAAATAAGCTACAAGATATATAAAATTAAATATGTAAAAAAGCTGTCAACTATGACATATATGACATATCTGTATCACAAGAAATATAAAATTGTCTTTCCAGATAGGTAGGAGCAAAAAAAAGGCCCATCCATCCAGGCGGAATCTACCTGGTACAATGATGGCTCTAAAACAGAAAAAGGTGCTGGACTCGAAATGTATGGGCTCAAAGAAAGGACAATGATCCAAGTAAGTCTAAGTAGAGATACTAGGATATTTAAAGCGGAAGTGGCCGCATTGCATCATTGCGTTGGGGAAATTAACAGACGGGGTGGAGCAAATCGCATATTTCGGGGCATTCCTTTGGCATTCCAAAAGCAATTATTAAAACAGCCATGTAAAAGTGGGCTGAAAATATATATAGGAAAAAGTTGAAGAGCTCCCCAGAAGAAATGGTATGTAGATTCTGTCAAAAATAGTAATTCATATACTACGTCAATACAAAGGTTTAACAAGAACGCGGTTCCTGCAAATATGAGTTCAATATCCTAAGCAGAACTATATTTAACAGAACCGCCTTCGAAGCAACTAAGCTTAATTAAAAGAGCAACGGCTAGAGGAACTACTCTAATGAGGCATAAATTTAACATCATGATGTTTTACTGCACTTATGAAGAAAGCTTTTTATCTGTACTTTGGATGCTAAGTTAGAAATCAAGATAAGAAATTGATATCACATATTTGTTGTGTTCCTTATGCGAATCGCAACCAACTTATAACTTCTGCATAACAAATACATCTAGCTTTTCTGAAAGGAATGAAACATATCTTGTGTGCCCTAAAGTAACACTAGCGATAAGACCCTTTGACCTTTGTATTGATCTTCCCGTTACTGTGCTACACGAAACATTTGCAGAAATAAATGAACGTAAATGTTGACCTTCTTTCTAGCCTAGTTTATTCCTCAAGATTCACTGAGCTACATTAGAATACACAAAAACAAATGAATGTGCAGTGGGAACTGAACACGTGCAATAGAACTGCTTTTAAACTAAATTAACATAATTCTTTCAATGGAGACTGTGGTTAAATAACAATTTAAAAAAAAAGGTATATAACCCCTTACCACAATTATTAGTCGTATCCTAAATACGTATTTCGACAACTAAGTTGTCATCATCAGTAGGTAAAAACTACTAATTAAAAGTCACACATGGGGCACAGTAAAGTAAAATAAACGCTTCCGCACAACTACTATACACTGCAACCCTGTAAAGACAGTCTTTACAGGGTTGCAGTGTATAGTAGTTGTGCGGAAGCGTTTATTTTACTTTACTGTGCCCCATGTGTGACTTTTAATTAGTAGTTTTTACCTACTGATGATGACAACTTAGTTGTCGAAATACGTATTTAGGCTACGACTAATAATTGTGGTAAGGGGTTATATACCTTTTTTTAAATAAATTAACATACATCAATGAACAGTCGCCATTCTTCGGGTCTGTGTTTACCTCGAAGGGTTTCCATCAGACCATCACCATCACTGCAGTAGGTAAGATTGTCGTCCATAGAATCATATTCAGAGAACTTATTGTTGAGGTTACGGAAATTACTAATTTTGCTATTGTGTTTCAATTGCAACTTTTCAATTAACAATTAAGTAACTCGAATTGTTTTTGCTTAAGTTCAAAACTTGAATCCTTTAGTTACGTAAAATAATCTTATGAAACTATGAAATACCTTTTAACGAACATAGACTATAAACGATGAGTGGAAACTCTGTGAAGATTTGATAACTAGAGCTTGTTATTAGAAATGCAACTGAGATATAGATAGTTGCTTACTGTGCCAGTGGGACGATAGAGTTAAATTGCGTCATTATTAGAGCTGAGGATGTTTGCGGTATAACCATGGTTATATCATGTAACCATAGTAAATTACTATGGTTATATGATATAACCATGGTTATACCGCAAACATCCTCAGCTCTAGTCATTATATAGTGAAAAGTTGGCCAAGTAGATAGATAGCTATGGGAGAAGTAAATATTGCACTGACATACTCTCCTGCTGTACACTGTGCTGCTGCCTGGTATCGAAGCTCCCACACCAAGCTAATATATATTCAACTTAATGCAATGAGGATCTCCACCGGTACTGTTACATTCACTCCTAATCTGTGGTTACCGGTTATTTCTAACATTGCTCCACCAGATATCAGACACAGAATGAATAGGCTAATATTACCAACAACATTGATCTTCCCATACATGATGATTTGGGAAGCGTCCCTAGGTGCCGACTGAAATCTAGGAGACCGATTTGGCTGGAAACGGAAGTTTGGCACTCCATTAATGTGAATTATTAGTGTATAAGTCTCCTCGAAAAACACCCAGAATTGAGGAATATAAGTTTAATTTCTAACCCTCCCGCGTAGGCAATTGAATCAATTAAATTATGGAAGGTGCAACTCAATGCTGTTTAAATGGAAACTAGCAGATGCTGGCCTCTGCGACTGTGAAAATGTGGAACAAACTATGTCCCACATAGTAAACGGCAGCCCCAGAAAGAGTTGAGCCCACGAGCTGAGCAAAGCAACTGCTGCATCATTGGACTGGATGAAGAATTTAGATATGGGTGTATAAATTAGTTTTCTAGCCCTTTTTTGTTATAAAAGCGATTTATACACCAATATGTAATTTTCGATTTTGTTTCTCATACGACATATATATATATATATATATATATATATATATATATATATATATATATATATATATAATAACTTCGTGACCTTGGTATGATATGGTAAACCTAATCAGTAGGCGATTAAAGGTCTGTATATTACTTCAAAATATATGTATTTAAAAAACTCTACATGTTTCGGCTGTATACGCCTTTTTCAAGAGAATACAAAATATGAATGATTCATATTTTGTATTCTCTTGAAAAAGGCGTATACAGCCGAAACATGTAGAGTTTTTTAAATACATATATTTTGAAGTAATATACAGACCTTTAATCGCCTACTGATTAGGTTTACTATATATATATATATATATATATATATATTGTTTTCGCTCTAATTACGTATATACAGATGTTACCTAGGAATAAGAAATGTGGAAATCAGTAAAGGTAAAGACAAATAGGCAATACAATTGTATATGAAAATTAATGTCAAACTGTTAATAAATTAATATCCCGACAATTTCTGGTACTTTACACATAATCATAAATAATTTAAAATTTACTTTTCATCTTTCCATCATTTATTAAATTCATTAAATTCATTAACGCGAAAAAAGAAAAGTATTTAATTTATTAATATTCAAAATTGTATAGAAATTAGTTTAGACACGTCCATCGTTTAACCAGAAAAAGCGCGAGAATTTTAAATATGTATTACGCCCAGCATAATAACCAACTGTTAAAGGTACATTGATAAACACTTGTAAATTCTTAAAATAATTTTATAAACCCAATTAAATGATTTTAATATTCAAAAACTAATTTAAATAATAATATATTTCAAGGTAAAAATCAAGGCTTTGAAATAAACAAAGGACAACTGGCGTCTATTTTCTAAATTTGATACCGTCCACATCGGAATTTTACGTTTAAATTTCTTTGAAAAAGGCATCATATGCCGAAACATGCAAGATTGTTTTAAATATATACATATTGAAGCAAAACCAGACCTTAAATCGCCAACTAATTAAATCTACTATACAGTGTGTATAAAAAAGATGCGACAATATTAAAGGGGGTGATTGCCCAAGTCATTTTATACAAAAAGTTCCTATAAACATAGGTCCTCATACGCTTCGTTACCGATCTACAGCGTGTTGAAGTTTAATTTTAAGAAACAGTAAAAACTTGATTTTTCCAAAGCGGCTTGAGATATCATAATGAAATTTTAGGCGGGTTAATAGCTGTGGGAGACACATACTTTGCAATACAACACGATGTTTCAGTCGTACCTGTGGCGCGCGTATTTGCACGTCATAGGCTATTTTTCAAGAAAAAATAGGACGCCTCTGATTTCTCTAAAAATACAAATATGCTTTTATTTATTGTTCAATTATGAAGAAAAAAGCTCTCTTAACTTTTTATCGTACGACGTACCGTTTTTTATTAAAAAAAAACATTTTAGTGCATGTCCATTTATTACAGAAAAAAATATTAAAGAACAAGGTTTTATTCAAGGGCAAAAACAAATATTTTACCAAACCAACAATTTTATCAACCAAAAATTACAAAAACTGTGTAAAGTGACCACCTCTAGCTCGGATGCAAGAATCCAATCTTCTCCTCATTGACTGGCGAACTCTCTAAAAAACACCAGGATCGGTTTTAATTGAGTTGCACCCAGCAATGATTCGGTTTCTTAAGTCTTCTACGTTTTCCAATGGAGTAGCGTACATCAAGGACTTCAAATGGCCCCACATGAAAAAATCCAGGGGATTTAAGTCCGGGGATCGGGTAGGCCATGAATGAGGTCCACCTCGGCCTAACCAGCGATTTCCGTATGCTTGTGTTAAGAAATCACGAGCTACTTGACTAAAGTGGGCTGGTGCGCCATCGTGCATATACCACATTGCATCTCTAATTGCTAATGGTACGTCCTCCAGAAATCCAGGGAGCGTGTTTTCCAAAAAGTTGCGATACACCTCTCCGGTAAGTCTCCTTAGTAAAAATACCGGTCCAATTATGCAGTCACCCACAATCCCAAGCCAAACGTTCAAAGAAAACTTATGTTGAAAACGATCTTCAACAATTTCATGTGGATTTTCGTCACACCATACATGGTTATTATGGAAATTCTGTATTGCATTTCTTGAAAAATTCGCTTCATCGGTGAACAGAATCAACATCAGGAGTTGAGGGATTTGAACCATTTTGTGCAAAAGCCATTGACAGAATGCAATGCGAGGAGGAAAATCAGCAGGAAGAAGTGCTTGAACGCGTTGTATATGGAATGGATACAACAAATTTTCCTTCAGAATGTGCCAAATAGTCCCATTACTTACATCCAAAGCGTCAGCAATTTTTCGAGTAGAAGTTCTCTTCTTCCAGCTCTACCGTTCTTGCTGTCCTTGGCCTTCCTGCTCCTCCATTTCGTCTTAATGTGCCTGTTTCATAAAGACGCCCATGAATACTTTCGAAAGTTTTTCTATCAGGTACAATACGGCCAGGAAATCTTTCAGTATACAACCGCCTAGCTTCTAATGCATTGCCATCAGCACGCCCATAAATGTAGTGCATGTCGGTCATCTCGGCATTTGTATAGCGATTCATGATAAGGAACTTCAACAAATTCGACACATACAAAATTATTCATAACGAGACTCATTCAATATGTCATTCAATATGTCAGTGAATAAAACAGGACTGTGGTTTGGTAAAATATTTGTTTTTGCCCTTGAATAAAACCTTGTTTTTTTATTTTTTTTTCTGTAATAAATGGACATGCACTAAAATGTTTTTTTTTACTAAAAAACGGTAAGTCGTACGATAAAAAGTTAAGAGAGCTTTTTTCTTCATAATTGAGCAATAAATAAAAGCATATTTGTATTTTTAGAGAAATCAGAGGCGTCCTATTTTTTCTTGAAAAATAGCCTGTGACGTGCCAATACGCGCACCACAGGTACGACTGAAACATCGTGTTGTATTGCAAAGTATGTGTCTCCCACAGCTATTAACACGCCTAAAATTTCATTATGATATCTCAAGCCGCTTTGGAAAAATCAAGTTTTTACTGTTTTTTAAAATTAAACTTCAACACGCTGTAGATCGGTAACGAAGCGTATGCGGACCTATGTTTATAGGAACTTTTTGTATAAAATGACCTGGGCAATCACCCCCTTTAATATTGCCGCATCTTTTTTAAACACACTGTATATATATATATATATATATATATTTAATGTAAAGTCCCTGGAATTGCGGTCGCTTTTGTAATAAAAAACAAGGTTTCATTCGAAAAGTTTCGACTGAATAAAGTCAGCCTTATTAATTCGATTTTATTGAATATTAATGAATTTAAGAGCACGACACTCATTAGTTAAAATATATATATATATATATATATATATATATATATATATATGTATATGAAAATAAAGCTTTGAGAAAACATTGCTAGGTTAATATTTAAAAAGTAACACATAAAAACTGTACAATTGAAGACAATTACTAAAACATATATATATATATATATATATATATATATATATATATATATATATATATAATTTAAACGAAATTATCGACCGTAATATATTGATAAAATAAATTAAAATCGGGTAAGCGGTCTGTCAATTAAAAAACTCCTATATTAAATAACCCTATATTTCGCAATCATTTTTATTTTTATTGTACGTCAATTTTATTATTTTTCAACTCTACATTTTTATTTTTACATTTTTTTGAGTGTTTTTGTTACCCTACAATGTAATCACAAGGGGCTGAAAAAAACAACCCCTATAATATTTTGCATCAGAACTTTTTAATGCGCCTATATTTTCCTATTTAAAGAATTGATTTAAAAATACAGACTCAATCTGCAATTTTTTTATGTCTTGACTTTTTATCATAAAATTGTTAGTTTGATCACAAAAAAATAAAATACTGCTCAGACTCTTTTCCCATAAATTCACAGAGAGGTTATTATTTATTAAAAAAAAAATCAAGTAAGCTGCTGTCAAATGAAGTCATATGACAAAGAGTTTTATTGTCCTGATTTTATCTAATTTCTAGACAGTTTTATAAGGATTTCAAACATTTTTCACAACTAAATAAAACTTTATTGAAAGAATGGCATTTTTTTATTTAGTTGAAGAATATTGTAAATTAGAACGGATTGAACAATAATTGTACTACTAATAACAATTAACAAATTACAAAAAAAAACTAATAATAACGTGGACATAATTTCAATTACAAAAATAATAATAAATGTTGAAAATGGCGCCCCTCGACCAAAATGCAGGACTCTACTCTTCGTCTAATTGAACTCCGTATTCTTTGAAATAATCCTGGTGTATTTCTAATAGTCTCACGTGCTACGATGATACGATCCCTTAAATCATCGATATTTTCAACTGGAGTGGAATAAACCAGTGTTTTTAGAAAACCCCAAATGCAAAAGTCCAATGGATTCAAATCTGGAGATCGGGCAGGCCAATTATGGGTGCCTCCTCGTCCTATCCAGCGATTTGCATAAACTTCGTCTAAGTAGCGACGAGCGTTATTACCAAAGTGGGCTGGAGCGCCATCATGCATAAACCATAGTTCTTGCCTAATTTGCACAGGAACATCATCAAAAAGTTGGGGTAACTCTTCTTCAAGGAAATGGCAGTATGCGTCTCCATTTAATCTTATTGGGAGAAAATATGGCCCAATTAAATAATCATCAATAACACCAAGCCACACATTCAATGAAAATTGATGTTGAAATTTAGATTCAGCAATTTCGTGGGGGTTTTCATCTGCCCATATGTGATTATTATGGAAATTTCTGATAGATTCCCGAGAAAAGCTTGCCTCATCAGTAAACAAAATACGAGATAAGAACTGCGGAGCTTGTGTGATCATTTTAATTATCCATTGACAAAAAATTAAACGAGGTAGAAAATCTCGAGGTAAGAGCGCTTGGACTCGTTGGATATGGTAGGGATACAGCATTTGTTCTTTTAAAATTCTAAATACTGTGCAATGGCTCACATTTAACTCTCGGGCAATTTGTCTCGTACTTGTTCCTGGAGATTCTTCAATTAAATTAAGAACAGCCTCCTCTAGTGCTACAGTTCGTACTTCTCGAGAACGTCCGCAATCAACGGTTGTTCTTGAAAAATTTCCTACTTCTCGTAAACGTTTATGAATACGGGCGAATACGCTATGATGGGGTAATGTTCGTTCTGGATATAACTCAGCGTAAAGCCTCCGAGCTCTTAATCCATTTCCATTAGCACGACCATATAAAAAATGCATATCTGCCATTTCGGCATTTGTGTAATTTGCCATTTTATTTACTTAATTAGTTTTAGTTCTTCAGAGATTAAAGAATAACACAGAGAAAATCAGGACAATTAAACTATTTGTCATATGACTTCATTTGACAGCAGCTTACTTGATTTTTTTTTAATAAATAATAACTTGAATTTATGGGAAAAGAGTCTGAGCAGTATTTTATTTTTTTGTGATCAAACTAACAATTTTATGATAAAAAGTCAAGACGTAAAAAAGTTGCAGATTGAGTCTGTATTTTTAAATCAATTCTTTAAATAGGAAAATATAGGCGCAAGTTCTGATGCAAAATATTATAGGGGTTGTTTTTTTCAGCCCCTTGTGATTACATTTTAGGGTAACAAAAACACTCAAAAACTGCCATTTTATTAGCATCAGTTATCTGCCAAATTTCATTCTTCTAAATTTTTCCAAAGTGGATATATTAAATAAAAACTATTTTTTTTACCTAATTTTAAAGGACTGTATCTTGGAGGGAAAAGGGTGTTGAATAAAAAGTTATATGAAAGACCCCCTAAATTTTTGCTTTGAAATCTTGCGTATAAATTCAGAAACACACTGTATATATATATATATATATATATATATATATATATATATATATGTAGCGTTTTAGTTCGAAACAAAATCAAGTTTAGCTCTAAAAGTATACGTGCAAGGGAAAACTACAAACAGATTTAGTTCTACATAAAAATTATTCAAAGTCACATATTTGTAAGTAGGAACCAGAAAGAAAGTTTTGATTTGTTAATCAGTTAATCAGTTATATCAAATTAATGTTTTATTGTCAGTCAGAAATTAGAAATGTGTGGGAGAGTACACAATATACCCAATGTGTCATCATTACCAATCCAAACATTCTATTGTAAACTACGACACTTGTTATGGCTCAGAAAAAGGCTGAGCTGTGAAAATGACAGACAGTACATGTATCAATGATATCTGCATACATGAGCTAGTTTTCAGTATTATGTGCATACAGTCAACTCTGTTCCACTTTTTTAACACAAATAACACATAAAATGTACAACTTTATTTGTTTGTGTAGAGTTTATGTTTCTAATTTCTGTTTATTAAGTAGATGTATTGAGGTAGCTAGGATATCAATCGATATTTAATCATAAGTCTGTAGAAATAATATGCATTGCGTATGGTTAATGATGAAGATAACAGCTGTTGCTTCTTAGCTATGTAACAAAAAATAAGTAAATTCTAATTTTAGAATAATAAAAATACTATTGCTCGACATCAAATTATAATGTGAGGCAACTGGTTTGACCAGCAAATGTCGCTTCCTTTCGAAGAGTATCGTAGAAAAAACAAATAATGAAAATCAAGTTTTATATTAAGTTATAAATTTCAAATGGAGAAAGAAGACATTTAATATCCGCCAACGTAGATCGTTAATTCTAATAAGATCGCCGATAAAAATTATTTCGTAATTAGTATATTTATTTCTATTTTTATTTTTGTTTTTTTATTTGCTTAAGATACTCAACTTCAAAATATAATCAATTCAGTAAAACATCTAAAGTCTATTAAACGTTCAGTTTGAAGTACGAATAGGTTGAAAATGCCACATATAATATGTTCGTTTTCAATAAATTACAAATTAAAATACAAGAAAACTGATTATAAACGGATGTAAAGAAAATAAATGGCTATAATTTAATTTATTTTCTAAATTACAAATAGTTGTGAAATATCACTTTGAAAGAAATTAAATAAAGTGAATGAAGTATTAATTAATCAAATGTAGTATAAATAGCATGAATAAATCAAAAATAAATCAATACAGATCGTGTTTTGAAGCGCGCCTGGTATATAACATGATAATTTTATATTAAACACATGATGTAAATAGACAATAATATCCCATTAGATATAAAAAGCATTCTTTACGCACCAAGACTGTATAAGAAAAGATACAAAAATAGGTTTTTCTTTATGTATTAATCACATTAATAGTAATATTTATCTGAGATTTGTTAATATTGTATGAAAAATGTTAATTGGTTTGTACGAACTTGCAACGTCAAATGCATTTAGAACGCATTCAGAAAAACATCTACCATTAACAACAGAAGCAGAGCAACCTGAAAAACAATAAAACAGCCGTAACAAGTGCGAACAAAATTTTGTAATATTAAGAATAGAAATTATAATTTCTTACATTCGAAAATATAACCAAAACATTTCAAATAAAAGTAAAAGTACAAAAGAATGCGCATGCGTAAAACGTTCAAAGGTATGCAATTTAAAACGATCAAATATAGGCCTGAAACAAACAGGGGAGAAGCACGAAAAATATACTGGAGAATCTCGTACAAAACATGGAGGAATTTATGCAAGTTGGAACACGAAAACTAGGTCAAAATAGAAAAATTCGTAGACACCAAAGAAGTAATACATATACTCTCGTAAATAAAAAGATAAATTACAGGAATTACCACAAACCACAAACGAGAATTTCTATAAACAAAATAGCTTCAGACAAAGAAAAAAAAATCAAATTTGCATATAATAGGTGGATAAATACAAGGTTTAAAACAGAAGAAAACACAAATAAAACTCAAAATCAAAATTAAATAAGAGAAGTGGGGAAGCTTTTTTCCGAGAAGAAGTAATGAAGCAATATAAGAGCGCTGGACAGAGTCAGAAGAAGAAGATTCGACGTCCAAGATTCATCGATCCTTCATCGTTCCTTCAACATTTAACATTCATTTAGATTTTAACTGTTTGAATAAACTTCGATTTATATTATGAAAGTTTATCAATAATCAGTTATATTTACTTAGAAGCATTTTTGATTTACAATTATTAATGTTGTATAAAACATTTTCCTTATACAATTAATTTAATTTATAATTGTATTGAAACTCTATTCAAGTAAAAGTATTACGAAGAATAGGGGCAAGAGTTGAGTAAGTAAAAATAAAGCACTATGTTATTTGGAGTATATAAAACAAAAATAAAATAGTTTAAAAAACATATGGATTATTAATTTGCACAAATTAATAATGTATGCACAATATCTGAGTAAGCATGTAGAAAGTTAGGTTTCCACGAGTGATCTCATAATATCTATCTAATTAAATTTTGCAATCAAACTTTCATTGGTAGGTATAAATAAAACTTATATGTATATATATATATATATATAAATATAATAACTTCGTGACCTTGGTATGATATGGTAAACCTAATCAGTAGGCGATTAAAGGTCTGTATATTACTTCAAAATATATGTATTTAAAAAAAACTCTACATGTTTCGGCTGTATACGCCTTTTTCAAGAGAATACAAAATATGAATGACAGGATATAAATGTACATTTATATCCTGTCATTCATATTTTGTATTCTCTTGAAAAAGGCGTATACAGCCGAAACATGTAGAGTTTTTTTTAAATACATATATTTTGAAGTAATATACAGACCTTTAATCGCCTACTGATTAGGTTTACCATATATATATATATATAGACTATTAAGTATTATCGACCGTACTGTATAAGTAAAAATTCATTAACGGGTGAGGTTAATGTCAAGTAAAAATAAAACTCCTTTATTTCACTCTATATTTCATAACGGATTTGTTACTTCATCAGGAGTGTCTACATGTTTAACAAAACCACAATATATTAAACAATATAACAATAACTAAATACTTACAATTGAGAGTTAAAATTTAGCAAACAACGGCACTAAACATGTTAAAATTCGTCAAATTTAAAACATCAAATCAATATGTTGCTAGTTTGTCGTCAACCTCTTAAAAACAAATATACATAAATGTTAAAATATAAAACTAAACTTACGAAACACACACAAAAAAACTGATGTCATAAAAAATCGAAACCAACAACAACTACAAATCAAATGATACAAGGACTGGTTAATAAAACTTGGCAGGTAAAATTAACCGCCAACGCCGAGTATATTGCAATAGATTATACTTAGTCCATTAGTATCCGACTTATAATTTACGCTATTAGTGTCTCCGTTGATATGCACCATTTCTAAAAAGCATCTTTTTTTGTAATTATTTTCAGCGTCCACAATTCTGACATCTCCGAAATTAAATGTATGGCCGAAATCAAGTGCATGTTCCACAAGAGCACAAGATTTCTTACCAATACGGACTTCACTTTTGTGTTGTGTGATACGCTGTTTTAGCCATTGTGACGTTTGGCCTATGTACACGCCACGACAATCCGAACATGGTATCCTGTAGATGACATTACTATTTAAAAACAAAGGTTTACATCTTTGGTCTTACTATACAATTTTTTCACAGTAAATGTGTTGTATTTAGCTATTTTAATGTTCCTAAATTATTTGAAGTGTGATATAATTATGTGAGTAAGACCACCAATATACGGAATTTTTTTTTTTTTTGGAAGGTCACACTATCCGCAGGGACGTCTTCAGTAGGGCCGTCGTAAAAGTTGGAGCTGTATATCAATTTATTTAGTATATGCCTAGGATAACCGTTGTTAACGAAGATGCTAAAAAATTCTCTAAGATTATCGTTTAAGAAGGTAGTGTGACTTATGTGTGCTACTCTTTCATAGCTATGACGGTGTTATATTTTTGATTGAGAGGATGATGGGAATAGTAATTGATGAACCGACCAGATGAAGTTGTCTTTCTGTACCAATTTAAAATGATCGAGTTGTTCTCATCCCGAATCACTGAAACGTCCAAGAAGGGTGCACTGTTACTGTCTTCTTTTTCCACAGGAAATTGTAAATTTTTGCTATAGCTGTTGAATATTTGTAGCGTCACATCTATTTTATCATGTGGTACAGAGCAAACAATGTCATCAACATACTTGTACAAAAACGGTATTTGAAATGGTAACTTAACCATCACACTCTCCAACAACTCATCCATATCTATTTGGGCTAAAATGAGACTAATAGGTGTTCCAAATATCTGACTGTAGAATTTTTCGTTGAACGAAAAATATGTATTATTGAAAATGAAAGTATATAATCTGTGTCAGTTAGTTATATGTCTGATGAAGCTCAGGTTGGGGCGAAACGATCGTTGCAGTGTCAATTAAAAAGTGAAATTCATGAAAGTTTGTTTTATTTTATCCTGATAACAGAAAATGAAAGTAATTAGTAACAAAAAATTTATTATTATTAGTTGTAATGGTATGTTTGTAAAAAGTGATATGACATCCAACGAAATCAGCACATAATTATCGGGGAGTGTGACACCCTGCATCTGATTGACAAATGAAAACGTGTCTTTTACATTGGATGTATTGTCTGTCTCAAAAGCGTTGGTTAAAATTTTGCTGAGGTACTTGGAAAGGTTGTATGTTATCGAGTTGATAGAACTAATGATTGGTTGGACTGGTATATTAGGTTTATGAATTTTTGGCAGTGAGTAAAGTTTCGGATGAGTGGCGTTGTAGATTGTTAAAACTTTTACTATATCATTAGGTAATTGTCCACTAGAATGAATCTTTTTGATCAATTCATTATATGTTTTTTGTATGCTCACCGTAGGATCCTTCTGTAAAGGTTTGTAAGTAGAATTGTCTTTCAACAAATTCTCTGTTTTACTTACATATTCTGTCCTGTCCATAGCCACCGTGCAATTACCCCTGTCCGATTGTAATATGTATAGGTTTGGATTAGATTTTAGGTAACACCTTTGTTTTTAAATAGTAATGTCATCTACAGGATACCATGTTCGGATTGTCGTGGCGTGTACATAGGCCAAACGTCACAATGGCTAAAACAGCGTATCACACAATACAAAAGTGATGTCCGTATTGGTAAGAGATCTTGTGCACTGGTGGAACATGCACTTGATCTCGGCCATACATTTAATTTCGGAGATGTCAGAATTGTGGACGCTGAAAATAATTACAAAAAAAGATGCTTTTTAGAAATGGTGCATATCAACGCAGACACAAATAGCGTAAATTATAAGTCGGATACTAATGGACTAAGTATAATCTATTGCAATATACTCGGCGTTGGCGGTTAATTTTACCTGCCAAGTTTTATTAACCAGTCCTTGTATCATTTGATTTGTAGTTGTTGTTGGTTTCGATTTTTTATGACATCAGTTTTTTGGTGTGTGTTTCGTAAGTTTAGTTTTATATTTTAACATTTATGTATATTTGTTTTTAAGAGGTTGACGACAAACTAGCAACATATTGATTTGATGTTTTAAATTTGACGAATTTTAACATGTTTAGTGCCGTTGTTTGCTAAATTTTAACTCTCAATTGTAAGTATTTAGTTATTGTTATATTGTTTAATATGTTGTGGTTTTGTTATACACGTAGACACTCCTAATGAAGTAATAAATCCGTTATGAAATATAGAGTGGAATAAAGGAGTTTTATTTTTATTTGACAGACCGCTCACCCGTTAATGAATTTTTACTTATATATATATAAATATATATATATATATATATATATATATATATATATATATATATATATATATATATAGTTCTACTCAAGTGTACGATCCATTTCTTTTTCATTGAGGAAACTGTAACTGGGTTACTTATATTAATATGTTGAAAACTTAGCCATATTGAACATGTTTAAATAAAACTTGCTGATTTGCTGAATTGTTTGCTTTATTATTGATTTCAATAAAATTTATACTTCCTTGGCAATTAAATGATATTTCTGTATAACTAATTTAGTAAGACCCTGTATTACTGCATTATTAAAGCAAAGTAAAATTGAAGTCTGTCCTTTTTTGATAAATAACAAAAATTGAAACGGGAGTTGTCATATGAATGTTTATGTAAGTTATTAGAATGTAATGATAAATCTTTCCATTTTAAAATGAAAATAATATAATAGAAAACAAATTTGGTGAAAATATAGGAGAACTAAATCGAAAACATAACCTAATCATTTAGTTAAAACTCTTAATAACATTAGATAATTATAATTATTTAATGTTATTAAGAGTTGAGTTCCAGTTGATAATTATCAACTGGAATTTATTGAAGGAACTAATTGATGAAAAATAGGTTAGTAATGTATAAAATTTGTTTTAATATAAACATGAAAAGCAGCGGAAAGTCATTTTTAAAAGTGGTTTGAAAATAAATTTCTGAACAGTTTTACAATAAATAAATCAGCAAAAAATTTTACATTTTATTAATTTTCTACGTAATTTGGATATTGATAATATAAATTATTATGCTATACTTGATGTCATTTAAGATAAATTAATTAAGAATTCGCCTGCAGTATTTTTATAAATAAAGAATTGAAGCGAAAAATATACGAAGGCGACTCGAAAAGTAAGTAAGTTCCATTTGGTTATTAAAAAAACACCAAAACTTGAAGAAGTTTTATTACATAAAACTTAAAGCTACTACTTTCAGCTATTTTGCTTCATAGTTGACATTAAGATCGAAATATTTGTCATAACGATGAACCAGTTTTATAGAAATCTGCCGCCTGTAAATTAATCCATGGTGAAACACTGTCCTTCAGTGTTTATTGTGGTCCATCGTTTCTTAAACTCTACAAGATAAACGCCTTTCTTGTCCCAAGAAAAAGTGACCATTGACTTTCCTCGCAGAAAAAGTTTTGACGACACATTAAAGGTTCTTCGTCGGCAAGTTAAAGCGACCCTACTCCATTAACAGTTTTTTCGTCTCAACGTTGACATAAACGACTCAAGTCTCATCATCTGTTATGGTATGCCTGAGAAAATCTTCACCTTTAATATCGTAACGTGTCAGAAAAGTTAGTGGCGATCCCATTCTCTTTGTTTTTTGGTCTTCGGTAAGAAGTTTACATTATATATAAGTACATTAAATTTGAGGGAAAACGGCACTCAGGTCTGTGATTATCGCCGATTTGCACGATTTTTTTCACAACAGTTGGTCTTCCACTCCGTTCTCCATCATGGACAGTAGTTTATCCTTCTCGAAAAACACGGCACCATCTTCTACCCATACCGTCACTCATGACAGTTCTATCATGAACAGAACAAAGTTCACGATGAATCTCAGCAGCCTTCTTTGCGCAATCGCCAGAATTTTCAATAGCAGCAGCCATTTTAAACTACCAAATTATCAAGAAATCATGTTCGAACGATTCTCTCTCTAGCACTGCCAGACTCACACAAAACCAGACTGTACCGCAGCGCTGCGATCGTGCCAATATCCGCACCCCAATTATCAAGAAATAATGTTCGAACGATTCTCTCTATAGCACTGCCAGACTCACACAAAACCAGACTGTACCGCAGCGCTGCGATCGTGCCAATATCCGCACCCCGCCGCTCACAAGGCGGAAACGGAACTTACTTTACCAATCTCCCTCTTTAAATATCTGGAATAGATGACTTACAGGAATATGATCATTTTGTTCAACAATTTGATTCACATTTTCCAGAACATCGTGTTTAACAACAGTGGCACGACCAGTAGATTTACCTTCAGCTACATTGGCGGTTGTTAAAAACCGTTCGATTATTCTAACACTATGTTGTGAGAAATAGCAATATTTTTAGATACTTTACTGATTAGAAATAAACATAAAATAGAAATCGATATTATCAGGTAAGAAACCAATGTTAATAGATTCATCATCGCGGATTCAAATTATAGTTTTCAACATAAGACAGCTTCTTTTAATTTCTTAGTCAATCGGTTATTAAATTTTCCGTTAACAAAAGAGAGATATAAAATAGAACTAGATATCATTAAAAATATTGCGAAATATAATTACTTTTACATAAAAATAATAAATAAATTAATTAGAAAAACAAAATTAAAAAATACAATCCGCGAATCCACAAGTTTGGTATCTCAAAGTATCCAGGAGAAAAAGTACATGTGTACCATACCACCCTATCACGAAAAACATTAATAAAATTGTGAAAGAACGAGGTCACCAAGTTGCCTTTCGGTCCGACAATACTATCAAAAGTCTCCTAGGGAATACCAAAGATAAAGTTAATTTTAATTCGAAATCAGTTATATACGAAATTAATTGCGATGACCAAACCAATCAATAATAACCCGGTTTAAAGAACACATATCACATATCAAATACAATAGACAAGAAAATCTAACGTTGCCAACCATGCTTTAAATACACTACACAATATGTCGATTAAAGGGTTAAAACTTGTCAAGGCCATCAATAATCCCCGCGATCTTGACGCATACGAAAGCATTCATATCGCTAAAAACAAGCAGAACTCGATGAACGGAGATAAGGGACAGATCGCCTCCAGATGTCTCTTTTCATTCTTAGAAAAGGAGGTAAAGCCGTCGTAGACGATTCAAAAAGAGTTTAAACACATGTGGATGCCGTTTCCTTAAGAGAAGTAATTTTGACGTAGCTTTCAGTCGATATATTTGTATTTTTAAGTCAGTGTATACGTGGACGCCGTGTAAAGTTGTTGAGTGATCAGTTGTGCTAGCTTTACTGTGCCCCATGTGCAACACCTTGATTAGGGTTTTACCTTTTTTAAATTTTTAGTTAACCTCAGTCTCCAAAGAAAGACTTCAATATTTAAAAAAAAGAATTGTTTTATTTACCTATCTGCTTGACGTTTACTTTGCCAAATATTTGACAAATTTGAATTTAAAAATAAGGCAAGTCACTAATAATTTACAAAATTATTGCCATCTTAATAAAGGTTTCAATCATTTATAGTCAGCCATTATACCGGGTTCTTCTTTTATCATTACACATAGGTACAATGCATTGATTTTTCTTCTTTTAGGTTTACACATAGTATTACAAATACAAGGGTGGGGCTAGGTATACTAATAATGAAATTATTCTAAGATAAATAATAAAATTCTATTTTAGTTATTTTGTAATAATTAAGATAATTTGGTGTGTTGGTGAAGTTCCTTCAAAGGTCCAGGACGTGCGTGGTGGTGGTTAATTAAAATAAATATACAACAACTTAATACATAAAATAAAACACAGCGGCGTCCTTAAATTTTGTATTTATATTTACATAATAAAAAAATTGAAACTTGTATATTTAAATGCAATTAAAACAAAGCAATATGTACACGAGGGGCGGCAATTACGTAACTAAAATTAACACATAAAAATACTCTGAAACGAACGTTAAATGGAGTAGTAAACTAAGGGTTAATTAATTACGATGAATAAAAAATAATCTCTGTATAGGACAATACAGTTACCTTAAAGTTGGCGATGGCGTCCACGTGGTCTGAAGATATACTCGAACAAGTATATGTAGGGCGATGTTTTTCCGGAGGAATAAGAAATTAATTAGTTTACATTAATTTGGATTCACTTAAAAGAGTAATGTATAGAACAATACAATTAATTACCTTAGAAGCGAAAGAACACCTGGTCGGTGTGATAGCGTCGTGACTTGGACAGTACACGAGGAGTTATGTGTGTATTCACGAAAGGTTCGAAAGCGAAGAAGGAACTGTTAGTTTTCGTCGATAGAAAAATGTCTAGAAACCCTTGGTTTATGATGTATCGAAGAGGGGGTCGATATCTCGAATAATAGTTAATTAAACGCGCGGCCTGAAGACTTGGTCTGTCGATGTCAGAAATATTCTTAAAATAACCCTTGTGATATAAGCTTCCTAACGATATCAAACAAGACATATAAAAGAAGATGTAAATAATATTAAATTTAAAACAATTTAAAATATGGAATTCATCTAGAAGAAATTCGATATTCTAAATTCAACATTTCGGTCACCGGTTGACGGTTCAGGTAATAAGGGTCGTCGGCGGTTGGGGTTATAACAAAAGAAAATACTTTCTCTTTGTAACGAAAATGAAAGTTTGTACAAATGAAGAAAAATGTCTTGAGTTTAAATATAATTAATATGAGATATTTAAAAAAAACGAATATATGTTTAATTAAGTGAATTAAACTTCTATACGCTATGTGTAACAATAGGGATAAATGTATGATGGCATAATAGGCAACCAGTTATACACCAGTGACGTATTTGAACGTATTTTCCCAATTGTCAAATATTTCTGATTTTTCATTCATACTTAAATCTTAAATTAAATACATTTGATTTAAAAATATATAATTTATTTTAACACAGTTAATTATCCCAACAGGATAAGACAAGGACAAGAAAATAGTTGTTTTCTAAATTTCCACAAACAAAAAAAAAAAAAACAAATCACGTGTTAACAGAACACATGAAGCTCAATATCCTGTGTTATGTAGAAGAACGGTCGCTAGGATCACTTTTAGATGTAGCCAGTCATTTTGTAGTATCGTACAGTTAGGTGTTCAGAAAGAATTCAAATATAAGCCAGACAAAATATCAAACCATCAAGAACTTTTTCAGGAAGATAAAGAAAAACGAACTGATTTTTGTGATATAATGCTTATATATTTATAATGATATAATTTATTTAGTGAAAACAGAAATTTTAAATAAAATAATTTTTATTGATAAAGTAAACAGTTCCGTGATAGATTTAAAGATTTTAACAAAGTACGTATGAAACAAAGGAGACGTACATTAAAAAACAGAGGTTACACTTCATCATGTCGAATAAAACGCATTGAACAAAAAGACGAACTTGAAATCGAAAAGACACAAGAATGGAGGACATAGAAAAAATGCAAGATGAAATTCATAGAATGGGTGATGAAATAACAACAATGAAATCAAGATACGATGCACTTATTAAATTTGCCACGGTAAACAATATGCCTATACCAGCTGATTTGGAAACCTTGTAACAAAGTATAGATATATATGCTAGAATTTTTAAAAAAATAAGAAATTTGATTTTTAAATATTACTTGATATGGTGATAGTTAATTAAGTTTATTGCAAGTGTTGTGTGTAAAAATTTGTAAATTTGTTTTTATGGTGTTACTGAAATGCCTCCAGTACGTGGGTTACGTTCGGTATTAAAAGCATAATGTAATGCGAAAACGTTCTACAATTTCATAAAATGGTAAAATTTATTTGTACTTTTTTGTTATATTTTCTACCTTTTTTTGATGCAGTGATTTTACAATCTCAGATATATTTCAACCTTAGAAGAAATACTATCCATCTTCTTTGAATTTGCTAAAATGTTTAAAATATTTAAAATTGTCTTCGCACAAGGTCTGTTTAAAATAAATTATCTATTTTTTCAATAAAATTAATTTAATTTAAAATTTAAGTAAGAATGAAAAATCAGAAATATTTGAACAATTGAAAAAATGTCACTGGTGTATAACTGGTTTCGTACTATGCCACTATACATTTATCCCTATGTGTAAAGGTAAGAGAAGAAAAATCAATCCATTATATTTATGTATAATGATAAAAGAAAAACCCGTTATATTTCTGAAACACAGGGAAACAGTATAACAAAACTTAGTGATTTATTTTTTCATTACATGCGAAAAGTGTTTTGACTAACACGATAATTGTCTAAAAATGAATATCCTCATGTAATAGTTACGAATCTCACTAAATTTTCTCTTCTAAGTCTTATTAAAATTTGGAAATTGTATTATAAATACTTCTGAAAGTTTTTTAGAGGTTCATGTATAGAGTCAGTTTGCGATTATCGTCTAACGTCTATGTAACAAAGTTTAAGACAATTTATCTTGAGAAATGTCAAAATTATTATTGTTTTATTATACAAAGGTATTTTTAATAATATAAAATATTATTAAAAATCTGGTGTGAAGAACACATTATTATATTTATTCTAGTAGTTTTATTACGTAAGGAAGATTTTATTGTAAATAATGTCTGACGATTATTTCACGTATAATAATTCTTTCAAAAAATACTTTATCCAAGTTTTTAATTGTTGCATAATACGAGGTGCATTCAAGTTCTAAGGCCTCCGATTTTTTTTATAACTAACTACTCACCCGAAAACTATGAAACTGGTGTTACTTCCCGACGTAATCTCCCTGCAGACGTACACATTTTTCACAACGTCGACGCCATGATTCCATGGCCGCGGCGAAGGCTTCTTTAGGAGTCTGTTTCGACCACTGGAAAATCGCTGAAGCAATAGCAGCACGGCTGGTGAATGTGCGGCCACGGTCTTTCATTGTTGGAAACAGCCAAAAGTCACTAGGAGCCAGGTCAGGTGAGTAGGGAGCATGAGAAATCACTTCAAAATTGTTTTCACGAAGAAACTGTTGCGTAACGTTAGCCCGATGTGCGGGTGCGTTATCTTGGTGAAACAGCGCAGCCTTTCCCGTACGTTTTTGTTGCAGTGCAGGAAGGAACTTGTTCTTCAAAACATTTTCGTAGGATGCACCTGTCACCGTAGTGCCCTTTGAATACAATGGGTAAGGATTACGCCCTCACTGTCCCAGAACATGGACACCATCATTTTTTCAACACTGGCGGTTACCCGAAATTTTTTTGGTGGCGGTGAATCTGTGTGCTTCCATTGAGCTGACTGGCGCTTTGTTTCTGGATTGAAAAATGGCATCCACGTCTCATCCATTGTCACAATCGACGAAAAGAAAGTCCCATTCATGCCTTGGTTGCGCGTCAACATTGCTTGGCAACATGCTACACGAGCAGCCTTGTGGTCGTCCGTCAGCATTCGTGGCACCCACCTGGAGGACACTTTTCGCATTTTCAGGTCGTCATGCAGGATTGTGTACACAGAACCCACGGAAATGCTAACACTGGAGGCGATCTGTTCAACTGTCATTCGGCGATCCCCCAAAACAAGTCTCTCCACTTTCTCAATCATGTCGTCAGACCGGCTTGTGCGAGCCCAAAGTTGTTTCGGTTTGTTGTCACACGATGTTCTGCCTTCATTAAACTGTCGCACCGACGAACGCACTTTCGACACATCCATAACTCCATCACCACATGTCTCCTTCAACTGTCGATGAATTTCAATTGGTGTCACACCACGCAAATTCAGAAAACGAATGATTGCACGCTGTTCAAGTAAGGAAAAAGTAGCCATTTTAAGTATCTAAAACAGATCTCATTCTCGACGCTGCCAATACAATTCCATCTGCCGTACAGTGCTGCCATCTCTGTGACGTATTGACAACGAACGCGCGCTCATTTTAAAACAATGCACATGCTTCTATCTCTTTCCAGTCTGGAGAAAAAAAAATCGGAGGCCTTAGAACTTGAATGAACCTCGTATAACGAGTGTAAATGATCGAATTTGTTTTCTTAAGCTCCCAACAATTCTGCAACTTTTTATTGACAGGCCTGATTTTAAAATTTCAATTTATCAAAAATTTGACAAAATAAAAGTCAAATAAGCAAATAAATAAAACTTTTTTTTACTTTATTTTTACTTTTCAAAATTAGCTTTATTGCCGAGCAATGATACACTTGACCACTTTTTCTTTTCACTGTTTAAAAGCTCCCAACCAATCTTCTTCCGGAATACCTTCAAAATAAGCGTGAACTGCGATATCAATCTCTTCTTCAGACGAAAACCTTCTACACCGCAAATTGCGTTTAAGCTCAAAAAATAGCCAAAAATCACAAATTGCTAAATCAGATGGGTACGGCGGATGTTCTATTACTTTCATATTTTTTCCAGGCAAAAACAGGAGAGCTAAAACTGCCGTATGGGGCTATGCATTATCATGGTGGAGCATAATTCCCTTGTCTCGAACTCTACTGAACACTTCAGGCAAACATTTTTCAATGTACAACTTAGCTGTAACTGTCTTTTGTCCATCTAGCTTAATTCCATTTACTAAACCCGTACTTCTAAAGAGTCCTGCATAGATAACCTTTTTCGTAGCTAACCGCTTCTCCGTCATTGCAGGAGTTTCTTCATGTTCGTGAATTCATACACGACCCTCTTGGCGGGTAGCAAGGTCGAAAAAGGGAATATAAGTTTCGTCACCTATCACTATTTTGGAAAAGATTTGGTGCCAGCCATTATTTAAGAAATTTAAAGCTTCATGGGCAAAGTCTTGCACGCTCTGCTTTTTAGATGTCAGAAAGGTGATGCGGCACGTTTTTAAGTACAGGTGATCGTGTATGATTGTTTTAACAACTGAGGATCCAATATTGAGTTGATGCATGAGTTTATGTGCATAAAGTGAATATTTTCAACATGGAATCGCAAATTTTTGATGAAACGACCGATGTTCGTGGTCGCTATATTACAAGTTTATTAGTTGGTATTCCAAAATGGTGTGCTAAAACTTTTTTAATTAGTACAAAAGAGAAAACCAATAACGTAGAAATTGTTCGCTTTGTTAATGAAAGTTTGATGACTTTTTGCTTCAGATATTCTGCCAACTATCAAAATGCTTCTTTTCGTCACAGATGTGGCAGCGGAGCAAATTAATTTTTTTTTTTCAAAAAGTTAATCCACATGACTTGTCTAACACATGAAATAAATAGAGTATGCTAGGAAATTAGAGGTCAGTTTCCTTTAGTTAATTCTTTAGTTTCGAACGTAAAAAAAACATTTAAGAAAGCACCTCTACGAATCCGAGTATATAAAGAAAAGTTGCCGAATGGCTCTCTACCTCCTGAACCGGTAATTACGCAATGGGGAACGTGGTTAGACGCAGCCATATTCCACGCGAATAAATATAATCATATAAAAACATCGTATTAAATTTTTCTGATTTTTTTATTTTTTGAAATCCAAAAGTTTATTCGCAAAACACGAGATTCTAGATCAGTTGACGTCTATTAAAGGCCATTATAGTTTTTTTAAGTGAATTTATTAAAAAATTAAAGACTGACCAAATATCTTCATTAGAGTTAATTTCTGTTGTAGAACATTGTAAAAATTTATTGAAAAATGTTCCAGGTCGAACTGGTAAAGTTTTACTAGTTAAATTTGATAGTGTTAAAATAAAGAATAATGGTTTTCAAAAGTTAACAGAAATGTCAAGGATTTTATCATAATCATTAACTTTGATTGTTAACGATAATAATTTACATTTAGACCCCAAACATCTGGTCATTAAAATATGCACTACCACTTCAGCTGAAGTCAAAGAAACGATTTCAACATATGAAAATATTTTAAGATATAGAAAATAAAATTTTAGTGTCGAAAATTTAGAAAAGCACTTAATTATTAATTGGTACAATAATAAGTTAAGTAGATCTCATTGTGAAAGTGAATAGTTATTAATAATAACTATACATATAATTCTGTGGATGTTAATTAATAACATAATAACTTATTATGTTATTAAGTAACATCCATAGAATTATATGTTTATAGCTATTAATTGTAATTTTTTACCATATTATTATGCAATGTTCTTATCTTATATTATGTAATAGTAATTATTTTTTATGTGTAAATGTAATTTAGACTACATTTTGTTATTTTACTACTCTTTCCTTGATTTTCAGTCAGCGAAATACATAAAAAATTAAGTGCATAAAATGCATAAATGGTAAAAATGAAGCATACATTTGACATATTTTTGCCAAGAACGTGACATAAAAATCCGAACTTTATTTATTAGGCTCTATAAAAAAGCAACCCTTGTGGAATAACAAAAATGTAATTCAGAATAACTAAGCTAATGTTATTAATACGAATAATAAATACTTGTGCATTCTTAGTAGGTAATTACGAATATAAAAATGTATTGTATTAAAATTGTATTATATAATTGGCATTCCGTTGCAATTTTTATTAATTCTGAATGCGGCACAACTCTAACACTGCATACAGAGAGAAATCAAAGATTGCAGATATATTACAAAATCACCACCCACTATATGTACTTTTAATATAACTATTTAAGTCTGTAGGCAAGACAATCCATGTTGCAAATGTATATACTTGCTATCTTCAAATTATCTAAAATGAGTTTATAGAATATGGTATTTTTAAACAATGGGTCGAAATATATTGCTGTTCACGTCGCTGTTTAATTAAAAGTAAACTTAATTACGAAAAAGTAATAGAGTAAGTTCTTTATTAATCCTTTCAAATAAAAAATTCAGTATTCGATATGGATATGTACGAGTATATACAACCTGAGCGTATTTATTACATTATATTTTCTTACTTTTAAATATTATTCTGACGTGTTGGAAGAAAGTTTGTCTGTTTTTTTTAAATGTGAATTACCGAAATATTTAGTATTGATTCGATTTTTTCGAGAATATCTAAAATAATTTATATACTATTATGAATATGTGTTCATCTTAACATTACTGTTTCTGAATTTAACACTACTATAAACTCCGTTATTGACAGGTGTGTGCCGAAATTTTCAACATCGTCTCGCCGCCTTCCCATATGGTACACCTGAACTTTAATCAGTATGATTAAGCTAAAAGAGTTTTACCACAAAAAATGTAAATCGTCAAGCTCTTGCATGTATGGCAGACATTTGCACGGTTATTAAAATCAGAAACGTTCCAGGGTTATAAAAACTACTTATCTAAAATGGAAGCTAAAATGGAGCTCTACAAGGCCTAAGGCTTTCTGGCGGTTTATTGGTCAGCGCTCGGGAAAATCAAGGATCTCTGGCACCATGAGACTAGGCGATGAAGAGATGGTAAATCACTGTGGAATTGTTGAAGTCTTTGAAAAAACACTTTCGCACGTTATCTGCCAGCTTCCCTCTTCCTCCCTTTCATCAAGTAACAAAGAGAGCTCCAATAATTTGAACGAGGTTCTGGCAGCTATAAAGTAGTAAAGATTATGCATCTATTCTATGTATTCCATACATACAATTTTTTACCGCATCCTGCACATAGCAACTTTTTCGTAAGTGGGGAAAATAACTAAAGTTAGTCCGATTTTTAAAAAGGGGAGCAAGCATGGCATCAAAAACTGTAAATCAAATTGCATTTTATTTAGTGGCTTTAAGATCTTTGAACATTCGGTATATGACGGCTGTATAACTGTGTGCAGCACCACACCTCAAAGCAACAACACGGATCCACTATGGTGCCAGTTATTTATGCTAAAAAGGTTTTACTCCATTACATTCATAATTTTGTTAGGCGTTCCACAAGATACGAATCTAGGTAAGCTACTATTCAATATTTACAATAATGATATCTTGATCTCCGTTGCCGTGTTCTTGTTTACGCCGACTATCTAAAAATTTATGAGAAAATTTCTTTTATTTGATTGCGAAGAACTTCAAAGGGATTTTAAGTTTAGTCGGCGACTGATGTTACAAGAACAAAATAATGCTTAATATTAGTAAATGTGTCGTTGGCGCTGATACAACTTACAACAATCCCTTAATATTTTCATATAGTCTGGATCATACTGTTATTCCCTAGCAAACACAAATAAAAAAAACTTGGCATTTTGTTCGGGTTTTCCGTGCTTATCCCTCACATCTGCAATTCCGCTTCCCGTACGCTTAGCTACTTTATAAGATCAGGTCGTAAGTTTTCGAATATGGAGATACTGAAGACACTCTTTCAAACATTGGTACACCCCAAACTGGAATACGCGTCGGTAATTTGTTACTCTTGCTATGTTTATCAGACATTGCTAATAGAGAGAGTTCAGAGGAGAATATCTAACGTTTGGAGCATCTGGAATTTACCCTTCAAGAAGTGTCGACTACGAAGAATTGCTTTCAGACTTCGACTTTCTATCTTTATCTGCACGCAGAGAGACTGCCAGTGCTAATTTTAAACAACAATTTTGTGCGCAGAATCTGCTCTCATCTGTAAATATCATAGTTTGTAAAAATAGGACTCGATCAAATGAATGTGGCTGAAGCCAAATTTATTAATCGTCCAGCTATTGTTATGCCAGATATTTCGGAAAATTTGAATTAAATTGTTGAACAAAATATATGAACCTGAAGGAAAATGTATATTTGCACGCATATAAATTTTCAATTGTCCATCAAATTCACTCACCTGACTTTACAACAAATCCAATTTTGTCAGTGGTATAATGGTCATCTGCATAATAACACTGACTAGCTAAATATTACTTTCTATTCAGATGAAATAGGGTTTCACCTGTATCTGGTTATGTTAATTCGCAGAACTATAAAACTAGGCTGACAGATAATCCACGAATCACCATTGCATTAGTTAAAATTGGTGTTTGGGTGGCAATGTCAAAACAATTACTTATTGGACTAATATTCCTTCAAAAGCAATTACTAACGTTGAAAGATACGAAACAAATATTTTAAATTCATTTATAAATCAGCCGCATGAAACCACTACATTTATTACCGACAACAAACCTGGACGGAATTGTAATGGAAATTGGACATGACGACTTTTGTATTGTGGAGTTCACTGCTTCGTAAATATGTATATTGTGTTCCAAAGAGCAACGAGTTTTCATTGTTGAACAATATTTTTCCAGTCGTTCATATGCACGTGTTGCAGAAAAATTTCGTAAGAAATATCCAAATGCCGCAGCCTCTAACAATTCAACAACAACAAGATTAATCGCCTGTTTTCCGCGAATCCGGATCAGTTGCAGACAAGAAGACAACCAGGAGGCCGGCCGTTTTGACTGACGCTAAACTGGTTGAGATTAGAAATCTAATGGTGCGTTCACTGTCAAGGAGCTTGAGGAGACTATCAACACACACATAGTAGTGCTCAGAAAGCGATGAAGAAGTTAAAATTTCGTGCTGTACATGGTTTCGAACATTCTTCGGCGATTATGGAATTAAAGAGCTTGACCGTGGTTTCTTCTGATGAGACTTGGTTCCACTACCTAGTGGATACGTGAATAGTCATTTGGTCAACCGAAAATCCTCATGTCTTTTATGAAAACTCCTTGCACTGTCAGAAAAGTGGGCCATTATTTCTTTAAAACTACGGTGAACAGTGTTGTGTACCAAGACATAATTTCACAATTTATTTCATTGCTTGAAATCGATGAACGTGATTGTTTGTTGCAGTAGGACGGTACCAGATGTCATACATCTCATGAAGCAATGCATTTCTTACGCCAGTTTTTAAACAAGCGTATCTTTTGTAACATTACATTCTCCCAATTTAAAGTACCCAGATTATTTCCTTTGAGGTTAGCTTAAAGGACGTGTTTACAAAAACAAGCCGCACATATTGGATGAACTGAATATGAACCTAACAATGGAAATTAACAACGTTAGTGTAAACGTGTTGCATAGTGTGACCTCAAACATGGTATAAAGTTCGTGCATAGATTACTGAACGAGGTAGCCACTTTGAGCATATGATGTAAAACGTAAAAATGGAACATTTCATGATGTTAACAGCATCTTAACAGGTGACGAAACGTGACTTCACTACTCTAAAGCATAGAACAATATTTGACTTTTCGAAAGTGAGGGCACCCGGTGTGTCTGTATAGAAATATCGATCTATTAAGAAGAAAATAATGACTGTGATTTTTACCGCGAGAGGAGTAGTGTAGGGCGGTGATCCATCACTTGCGCGCCTGGTCAAGTTTTCTTATCTAGCAATTAAGGGTTACTTTAATCTGTTATGACACTTGTGCGCCGGCATAAACTAATCCGCTTATCTAATGAGTTAGGGAATTCCAGGTACCTCTGCTTCTTAATATTTTACTAGAGAAAGCTTTTCTTTGGATATGAATGATATTGTTTACTTTATGTGATTAGTGCTGTGGTGGGGCTAGTGCTTTAAGTAAGTATTTGAAACCGCACTTTATGAAAAATTGTTTAGTAGTTTATAAAATTTTATACGGTTTTCATCAATTTTGCGTCTATTTTGTTTCTTTGCTAATATCAATATGGAGTCAATGTTGAGTAGTAAAGGAAAGAAAATGTTAATAGTGGAAGAATATACTTTCCGAAGGGATAAGGAAACTCTTCAAGGTGTGTCTTACAGGTGTTCGAGAAGAGGCTATATCGCATCTCTGTTAGTGGATAAATCTGAAAGAGTTTTATTAAAATCGAAAAAAGAACACAACCATCCCGCTCCCAAAAAATTATCTGTAAAAGTAAGTTTGTTTGAATTATATTTTTCGTTCTGTTTTATTTCTTGATGGTAACTTAAATTTTTTGCACTTATTTACATTATTATATGTTATGTGTTATGTGTACATTTATTTACAACTATATGTAATTAATTCTCTTGACAGAAACTACAAAACGGAATTAAACGGAAAGCCATGGATGATCCATCGGAACGTCCTATGAAATTAATAAATCGCTTGTTACATGAAAATTGCGATGAAAATATCACAACGCAAGACGTGGGAAACATAAGACAAAGTATATACCGAGCCAAAAGAAGTGTTCTACCACCATTGCCCCAGTCACTAGAAGACGTCCACGAAGCTTTGGAATCGATTCAGTGTCAGACCAACAAGGGCGAAAACTTTTTGCTTGTTAATAATCGACAACTTCATATAATCTTTTTCTCTTGTGCGACAAACTTAAAAATTTGATGCACATCTGATAAGATATATATAGACGGTACCTTTGATTATTGTGCAAAATTTTTTTGTCAATTATTTACTATTCATGCATTTAAAAATGGCCATTATATACCAGTGGCATTTATGTTGTTACCAAATAAGTCTAGTTCAACTTATTCGTCAGCCTTTAAATTATTAATTGAATGTTGTAAAGATATAAACTTAGATTTTAGCCCTTTTGAAGTAATTTGTGACTTTGAACTTTCTATTCATTTAAGTATAAAGCACGTATGGCCATCAAGTGTAATTAGTGGATGTAGATTTCACTTAACGCAAGCATGGTTCAGAAAATTGCAAAATTAGGGTTTGACATTAGAATATAAAAATTCAAATTCTGAAATTGGTTTATGGTTACGTTGGACTTTCGGTGTAATATTTTTGAATCGTGACGAAGTTGGCGACTGCTTTGTAGAAGATTTTTATTCTGTGATTTCTAATGACAGAAGAATAACTCAATATGCAGATTATTTAGTTAGCAATTATATAGACCAAAGTTCTTTGTTTCCGCCTCATTTGTGGGCATCATGCACCGCTTCTCTAGAAAAAACTACAAACTGTTGTGAAGCTTTCCACAGCCATTTTAATTCTTATTTTTATAGTCCCCATCCGGACATATTTACTTTTATGTCTGTATTAAAAGATTTACAATTGCATACTTACATAAAAATTAGAAGTGTAAATATTCCGCGCAAATTTACAAATTGTGAATCGACAAAGCGTATGGAATACATTTCCAACTTAATTAAAATGTATAAAAATTGACAAATTTCTCGGTTCCAATTTGTTAAAAGTGTTAGTTATAATTATTATAAGAAATAAATACGTTTAAATACAATATCAGTTTATTCTTACTCCACCTTCAATGCTTAACATATTTTTTTTTAATAGCTACCCTTGCTAATTAGGTACCCAAATAAATCTGACAGTCGCGCGCATGTGACATGCCAGCTTAAATTGCATTTTAATCCCTCGCGCGCAACTGACACAAGGGATTACGACTAAACTGACCGCCGCGCGCAAGTGATGTGCGGCCTGTAGGGCATGGTGCTGGAACCAAAAAGGACAGTTACTGCAAAATGCGGGCATATACAGTTTCGTCCGATAATCTTTGTTTAATCCTTTTCTGATAATGTTAATCTGCTTCACTGTGTTACAGTTTCGTCCGGGCCTAATTTTTGGGTATAATTTTGGTATACGAGCAGGTACAGTTTCGTCCGATAATCTCCGCAGAAGGAAATTGAAAAGAAAATTCTTCACATTTTTGACTTACAAATTTTAAGCAGTATTTATAGGTTTCTGAAGTTTCATCCTTAAGTAAACAAAACACTAGGGGTATATAGTGCCCGTTATATTGGCCATGGATGGAAAATAACTGTACAAAATATTTTCAGGAATATTTACATGTTCGGTCCATAAATATCTTTTTGCACTTACACCAATGTTCCAGGTTTGACTTACAAGAAAATATTACTGTACAATATTTGCATTCGTTCAATCAATATTCTTCTCCTCTGTTCGTACTAATTTCGGATTTTATATTTTCCAAAGTTTCAAATACTTCTTTTATATTTTTGGGCAAACTCGGAAATGTCTTTCTTCTTTCACCATAAATACTTCGCAAGTCGCCAATTGTTAATTCACTATTATCGCATTTTGTTGACAGCGACTGCATAATTCGTTTAGGTTGCACATTAAGTTCTTCTGTAGCTTTACATTTTGCCGCCGCTACAAGAAATTGATTTGTACTGCTGAAGCGCTTACTTAAGGACGGGAATGGTTCAAATTACAAAGGGATATCAAATTGTCTTCACCCATAACGTAAACAGTAGCAGTGCATTTTGATGTCCCACATCTCCACTTTTTCGCCACTTGACAATTGTTCCGCAAAACAGTATCGGAAGTTGTTCACAAACAATACTTCTTTGCCACGCTTACTAACACTTTTTCTCACATTTAAATTGCCATGTTGCACTTATAACATGTAATAATTAACTGAAATGTAATGTTTCCAAGTAATTACAGAATGTATAGGAATTTCCATTGGTGGGAAGAGGTAGCAATAGTAGAATACGATATTTGTTGGATTTCACAAATAATAAGTATCAACTGGGAAAAAATTTCAAAGAAAGTATTGATTAGAATATAATACCATTAGGGCAATTTTATGCCATTCTCAAGGAGTTTCTTAAAACTCTTTGAGAATGGCATAACAGCCGAAACATATATGTCAGAGAATATAATAAAATTTGTGAAATATATCCAAGTGTGTAATTCGTACCAAGTACATCAATAATTACTAAAATGTTTCACCAAGAAGTTTCTGCGACATCAATTAATGAAAAAAAAGTATATTCTTTTGTTCAGGAATATACTGAGCTCTGACAGGTCAGTTTTTAACAATGCAGTGGAAATTTATTAATCAACTGTCCCACTAACAAATAAAACAGAAATTCTTTGTGTACCTTACTTGTAAACCGAGTAGAATTGCTACAACTTTGGGATCTGCACTCATATACCATTTGTACATTTTGTAATTCATTCTGTTTAGAAGAAAAGTCATACTTTTGTACGTTTCTTTTACGTGGATTGCGTGGCCAACTGGTATAGATGGATAATCGTTTCCTATGTGAAGAAAGACAGCTTTTAAATTCAATTTCGAAACATCGATAAAAAGACGCCATTCTTCGGGATGGTGTTGCTGACCTAATGCCTACATCAAATCGTCGACATTATTGCAGTATGAAAGACCCTCGTCGGTTGAAAAATATTGTGATAATTTTTTTCTGATGATTTATTAGGTGTCGTCCGTCCTCTTCAGATGGCAAATACTCATCATCGCTAGTCGATAACTTGACACTAGTTTCTTCTGGTTCCATAACATCATATTCTTCACTGGAAATACCTGTGGGTCTTGGTACTGGCAAATCTTCCGAATGAGGTACTGGATGAGTAGCAAAAAGCAGACTAACATAACTAATATTTTTCATATTTTTGTTGGAAAACCCGAAAATTTTTCTGTAGCAAATGGCATAGCGCTTTTCTTACCGTAAGCCAAAATAGTGAATATATAACTTTTCTATTGAAGGCGTAATATTCCGCTTATGCTGGTGGGTAGTGAATTCTCCACATACATAACAGAAACTGTTTGGATTATTTATACACGTACGCGACATTATTGTGATGACTCATCCAAAGACGCGTAGCGCGTCATACTAGTCTGATATTCTCTGGAGCGTTCCACATGCGTTGAGAAAATATAAGCCACGATATAAAAGCCGTCGAAGAAGGGATGGCGACATTCAATACCTGAGCTTCGCGGAGTGAACATAAATACAGATATATAAATGTGCTTATTTAGTAATTAGTTTTTATATTGTCATTCATTTTATTATTAATATAGTGTGTGCCTAAAGTTATTCTTAGTTTTATTTAAGAACCCGAAAAGACAAACTTTACATTATGAAATAAAAAAAAAGCTATTACAAACCGACTTACATTGAAGCGTGGTATCTTTTTGTGTACCCATATAGCCCGATATTTACCAATTCTGAATTTGATTGCTTCCAGAGCAAAAATGAGCATGGTTTAAGTGCTCTGGCGTAGGAAGCAGCAAGGACATGTTCAGACTTGTCAACTCAATGTTCAACAGAAAAATATTTTTTATAGTATCTTTCTTATGTAAAAGTAACTGTAACGTGCAAAGTGCAACTTTTAAATCAGATTCAGAATCAGTGTGACAAGAGACGTAAATAGAAGTTGTTGACGATAGATGATTAATCAACTAGTTGTTGTTTTTCTCAGGGCTACACTGAAGACAGCAGTAAATTGACTGCCGAAACGCCCGATTATTCAAATCCTACAAACGATGAAAATAGCACAATCAACTTCTTGATTAAAAGACGTAAACTACACATATTGTTGTATAAGAAAACCAAGCTGTGTTGACCAGTGTAATATAATAACGCACCAATCACTTTACTAAGAAACTATTTTATATAACACTGAATAAAATTAACAAATACGTTATGCTTCTTGTCAGTCTGCCGGCATATGAAATGCGTTCCCTTATAGGTAAACATACTAATTGACTTCGATGAAAAATATGACAACGATTAAAGAGAATTAACTTACAAATGTACTTTAGTTTACACATATATTTGTCCGAGAAAGATATTTACTTGTTTGTCAACTTATCAACATAAGATATTAAGGATTTATCTATTACAAAAAAATCTCATTTAACAAAATAGCTTTTATTGTGATTATTATAGTGAATAGAAACGATAAAATAAAATACATTTACTAATAAATTACGGAATAATAGGTAACTTACACTATTACATGTATATAATAAATATTTCTTCTCTGGAACACATATAGCTATTAAAGCAACACATGTCTTCAACTTTACTGTAGTTGATTATTGAATAAATATTACTTTTAGATATTTCATTTGCATAATAATTTTTATAAAAATTTAATGTGCTATATTGTTGCATAACATATTATTATATAATCAATATTTAGTTTTTATCATAGGTCAATACGAAACATATTTTCCCAAACTGGAGACAAAAGTCAGATATTTAAAAGAAAATATAATTATTTCGATTATTATAAATTCTATTCATGTCAACCCAAAATACTGCGAAGTGGTTAATGTTATCCTACCGATTATAATTAGTTAACCGTAAATATTATGGATAAGAACAATTAAAAGACAAGTCCGCACAACCAAAGCCACTGTTGCAAAGACTCTTATTAAAAACTAATTTCTAATACTCAATGTATGTGAAATACTGATGTTCATAATGTTAGTAACACATTTATAATTATGTTAAACTTTGCCTCCAAATATTATTTACGATATATTTACTAAAGCATCCACATTCAATTGATATATTAGCATAATGTAAGAATGTGATATTTTGGTTTTAATTGATCAATATAATGCAAGTGAGATATTTTTTAATTATTAATCTAAGTAACAATGATGGTGTACTATAGCACACCACCATTGCAAGTAAACTAAGACTCACTTTCCTTTGGTATCGCTTTTCCATGGTTGTAACATATTAGTGGAACCGTTTCCCATGTTCATCGCTATGTTCAGTTTTGGGACAGGATGTTCTTCACTATGTTCGACGGACCGTACAACTGACGATAAATTGGGGTATTGTACAGTATACAGTGTGGTCATAAAGTTTGGAACCAAGCTTATAACAGCATTATCTTACATTTTTTGGAAAAACGCTCGGACAGGTAAATTTTCTTTTTTAAAACGCCATCTTGTGACATACAATTTTTTTCAATGACGTCATTGGTTTTCGAGTGATGACGTTATCAACACTTTCTTTAAATGGCAACCATATTATTTTTTTCTTGTTTTTGGTAGATCTTTATATCCACCAAATAGTGATATAAAACAATTGGTATGTTGCATCACAATTTTTTTGAAAAAATGATATAAATTTAGAAAAAAATACGAAAATTTTATTTTTGTACAAAATTAAAATTAAATTAAAAAAAAATCTGAACTTAAATTTATTGTAACAGTTAACGTAAATTTTCAAAATGGACCCCACCAACCAACTGACACTGTCCCAGCCGAGTGTAAAAGCTTTGCGATCAATAGTAATCTGCATTATTCGCTCCAGGTCAAAAGAAATTCGTCTTCCCAATCGGCCAATTACTTATTAAAAAATCTTATTTAACATTAAATAGTTTCACAAAAAGGGCCAAAGAAGTTTAATTTATTTAAAAAATTGACATGATGTGGCAGACCATTTCTTAATGAAAATTATCGCCCAAAAATTGAAGATTTCAAAAACTAATTAAGCTTACAAAATTTACTGAAATATGTAAGTAAGTTTTTTTCACACTTCTGTCTTGTGTGAGGACTTAAATATTCTTCTTGAACAAACCGGATCGTCAAAAGCACATGTACTCATGTTACTATGCAAAAAATTTACAAAAACAAAAACACGCACTTTTTTGCAAGATATGACATTCTTGCTTCTTTTTATACAATTTATGTACAAAAATTTTAGTTTGAAATTGTTTCTATGGCTACAACATTGTTGAATTATTTACTTCTATTTTTGACGTAAAATTTTTGAGATATTGCGTAAAAATTGTTCATTTTCGCTAATATAAAAAATGGCACATTTATCTGAGCGAGAAAGAATCGAAATTTTAATTATGGTTTGGTATGGGGACCGACAAAGAACGCATGCAGAAGCATGCGATTTGTTTAATCATGAACACCCTGATAGACCTCCAATTACCAGGTCTACGGTGACAAAACTAGTTGGAAAGTTTACCGAAACTGGATCCGTAAAAGATCGACCACGGCAAGGTAGACCTCAAGTAGGAGAAGATGTGAAATTAAATGTGCTTCTAGAAGCAGAAGAAAGGCATCATGTTTCCACCAGACAACTTGCGTTAGCCAATCAGGTGGCTCAGTCATTTGTCGTCAACTTATTTAAAAAAGAACACTGTCGTCCTTACAAAGTTCAACTTGTACAGGAATTACATGAGGATGACGAAGATCGTCGACTGCAGTTCTGTGAAGACGTAATGTTACGTTGTGACCAAAATCCAAATTTCTTGGAAAACATCGTCTTCTCAGATGAAGCTACGTTCTGCCTAAATGGATATGTTCACCGCCATAATTGCAGATATTGGTCGCAGAACAATCCGCATTGGACTCAAGCGTGTCATACTCAGCGCAGAGCAAAAGTTAACGTATGGGTTGGAATGATTGGACGACGCATTTTAGGACCATATTTTTTTTAAGGAAATTTTACTGCTGTGCAATATTTAGAACTTTTAAGATTTGAACTGGTTCCAGCGCTCGCTGTTATTTTCCCAAATCACGAGGATGGCGATGTACCCCATCCAAATATTTGGTTTCAACAAGATGGGGCGCCTCCCCATTATGGTGTAGAGGTTCGCCACTATCTTGACGAAATATTTACCAATAAATGGATTGGACGGAGAGGCGCCATAAAATGGCCACCTCGTTCTCCTGACCTGACTCCGTTAGAGTTTTTTTTGTGGGGTTATTTGAAATCGAAAGTGTATTTTAACAAACCGAACAATTTAGAAGATTTAAAAGAACGAATTCGCGTAGAACTTACCCAAATATCCCCAGATATAATTGAGGTGAGTATACGAAGTGTTTACACTCGGCTGGGACAGTGTCAGTTGGTTGGTGGGGTCCATTTTGAAAATTTACGTTAACTGTTACAATAAATTTAAGTTCAGATGTATTTTTTTTAATTTAATTTTAATTTTGTACAAAAATAAAATTTTCGTATTTTTTTCTAAATTTATATCATTTTTTTCAAAAAAATTGTGATGCAACATACCAATTGTTTTGTATCACTATTTGGTGGATATAAAGATCTACCAAAAACAAGAAAAAAATAATATGGTTGCCATTTCAAGAAAGTGTTGATAACGTCATCACTCGAAAACCAATGACGTCATAGAAAAAAATTGTATGTCAAAAGATGGCGTTTTAAAAATGAAAATTTACCTGTCTGAGCCTTGTTCCTAAAAATGTAAAATAATGCGGTTATAAGCTTGGTTCGAAACTTTATGACCACATTGTATATACTCTAATACCCAGTATGTTACGAGATAAGAGTATGAATCTGTGGCATTATCTTTCGGTTCTCTCCATATCATTGGAACTGCAAAGCGCATTTTACATTATGTACTGTACTTGGGTGCATACTTCTAGCATGTAATAGACAGAAATGAAATTTTCTTAAGATGGTACGTTCGTCACTGTCGATGCATTCTACAAAGTGGTGCAATATCCATGTGTTGTTTTAAGTAGGTCTGTTGGGGCTACTCAGTTTTCGCAATCCTGTACCTATTGTTATGACTTCCGCAAAGCTAATTATCCATAAATTATTAATTATCCCAACAATTTTGATTGGTCCATTCTAGATTCATATTCAGATGTTAATTTAGCTCTAAATAAATTTTATGATTGTCTCTATGATATACTTAATAAATCAGTCCCTAAGTATATTCCTACTAACTCTAATTTTCCTCTTTGGTTTACACCTGAAATAAAGACTAATCTAAAAACCAAAGAACATTATAGACAGAAATGGCGTACTAATGGAAGTGAAATTTTCTATCAGGAGTTTAAAAGAATGAGGTCTTTGGTTAAGGAGCAGATCAAGTCTGCTTCCATAACAACTGTTCCATGTACTCCCACACACATATTGTCCTTTAGATTTCTCCCTGTATTTCTAATTGAAATTGAAAAAATATGTCTGCTTTTCCAGATAAGACAACAATGGGTGATGATTTGATACCCAGTTGCTTTATTCGTAATACCAGTAAAATGTTAGCAAAGCAAACAATAGGGTCAATTTTTCTATTTACCACAAAGTGGCTCATACAGATACTACGATACATAATAAATCTAACCACCCGGTTCAACACAAGGTAGCGGCTTTCCACAGCATGACACATAGACTCATTAACATCCCGATGTCCAATGAAGACTATAATAAAGAATACAATATTATAAAACAAAGCGGTCACAACAACGGATATGACCCAAATCTAATAGATAAATTAATTGTTAAAAAATCTGTCAATAAATTATTAAGGGAGGTGTACCCGATCATTAAAGTGGAGCCAGACAAGCAGTTCAAATTATTTACTTACATAGGTCAACAGCAACTTAAATGATCAAAATTCCTTAAAAAAGAAAACATTAATATTGCTTATAAAACTAATAATAATCTAGCAAAATATATTAAAAATAATAAAGAAAAAACTACCAAAGACAATAAATCAGGAGTCTACAAGTTATAATGCGGATTAAGAATCCTACGAAGACTTTTTTCAGAGATTTGCAGGGATATGAATGTGTTTCGCAGATCGCATCGGACTTATGTTGACGACGACACCAACCCTTTCAATGTTTTCTGGTGTCCGCCGAAAATATTTCAATTTTGATGCTCCACTCCCTCTTTCATTAAAATCATTCACCCACCTTAAAATTGTTTTCCGCTATGGAATTCTCTAATTTCTTTTAACATTAAATTTCCGACGAAAAATTCTTTGAGCTTTGATAACGGAACCAATTCTAACAAACTCATTCACTGCATAAATTCGTTGGTTTAAAGGAAATTTCTCCATTCTAATCAAAATTGCATGTATAGGCAGTGTTTCTTCCTCCTGGTTTGAAGGAAGTCGGTATGTGTAGACCGAGGTATGTGTTGAAATAATACAATATTTTTTGTATTACACTAATATATTTACAAGTTTAATCTTGGAGTTCCGTTAAATAAATGCAGTATCTGGTCTTAATACTAAAGACTGAGAAAAACTGGCTAATAAATAATATTGCTCCTATTTAGATCACTGAGATCTTAGTAGGAACTGTTTGTTAGATCACTGAGACCTAAGCTTTAACTCGAAGAGATCGTACTTGTAACTGTAGTGAGCTCTAAGAGATCTTGTTTGGAACTGTTTCTTCATTCCCTTATTTTTCGGCAAGAAAGTTTTCTCCCCGCCAGTCAAAGAGAGGGAGAAAACAATGAAAAAGAGTATACGGAAATTTCCATATAACCATTTTTGCCTTTCCAAGAAAAGTATATGCTGTAGTTTCCGACGTCATAAATGTATTAAAATAAGCAATATACGCCGGAAACCCTTAATTATAGAAAATAAAATACCTCTTAAAGTAATAAATATACAATGCACAGAGATAAACTAATATTTCGCATAATCGCCTAGAACCAAATTATTCAAACCTATTATAATAATATATAACAGTAAATATGTACAATAAAACTTATTGTATTATAATTATGCTTATTCAAATACATTATTTACATAATGAATGGATTAACCAGAGGGTTGTACCTGTAATAAAATAAATAGTTTTTACGATTGTAGAAAATAAGACAATGAAGAAATGTAATACCTGACCAGTCCTAAAGTAATTAACAATATTAAATATATATGAACTCCAAGGCCTTTTCTATATACAATATATAATATTTACAATTTAAAACTAGGATTAAATATATAAACATAAATATACCTACATCTAAATAAAACCAAAAATACAAATTTAAATCTATTTTGCCCGAACAGGCAGTATATATGAAGTTTAATGTCAAACTAACTGACATCACATTATTTGGTTTTTCATAGCAGCCTATTCAAAATGTGTCGTACCAGTTGTCGAACCCTGTATAACTTAGATATTTATGAAACATTGCTGCAGAAGTTGTAGATAAGTTGAAGTAAGCAAAAGAATATTAAAAATAATTTTTTTGCGAAAGTTTTTTTATATAGGTGCAGAGTACGGATTATTTTTTTATTTTTCTTTAACGTACAAATGCTCCTCACAGAAATATAAAGGTGTGTATGTTTCACATTATTATGTAAATAACAGGAAATTGTCTTTATTAAATAACTATGAAGTTATTTTTTTTGCTTATTCGAAAATAGCTAGAAACAAGGTATATATATTAATTCGAGTAATTGAAATGTTTCTGTATTAGGAAACTTGCTATGAACAAGGTATAAATTGGTATTTCGATTGAATTAAAATATTGAATACAGTATGAAACTGTTCAAAATTAATTCTTTAAATGGTTTCGTTTATCTTATTTTATTTCGATTTATATTGAATTGGTATGGACTAGAGATGTCGATTTTCGGTACTTTTAAGTAATCGTTACAAACCTTGAGTAATCGTTGAATATATTTGTTACTTTGACTACTTTGATTATTTTGATTACTTTAATAATTTGATTCATATACATATCTACTAGTGTGCGAGTTTAATGTTAAGTGCCAGCATTCATCTTATTGGCCTTATTATATCCATAATAATCGGTGTCATATGCCTCGCAGAATTAGTAATGCTATACGTAACTGCTTTTCACTGAATCTACGGAAATATTAAAACAAATTTCATAAATCATATTATAATATATTTATTATAGGTATTATAGCGTATATGATGTGTGATGAAATATTAAAAAATTTAGGCAAACAAGAAAATAAACTTTAAAACAGTACATATACACGTTTTGCGACAGCATGTAACAACAGGTAAAGTGTAAACCAATCAAATGATGTTGACTGTTGATGGATAAAAAAAACATCTTTTAACTTATTATCTTTTAACAACATTGTATTTGTTGGCAATTTACTTACTATAGGTATGTTGTTGTAAATCATATCCTAACATTAGTTCAATTTGTAAGTATATTGTTATTGTATACCTAAATATTATATAATATGTTACATTAGGTACAACTTAATTACAGCTACCTTACCCTGATGAAGCACACCAATTGAGTGGCGAAATATTGACTAAAAATAGGTAATTAGAAGTCGAATTTTTTCCCAACCAAATTTCTAGTCGAGGCTCCTGATGTTATCAAATGAAATTATATTTTAAATCCCAATAGTGTAACGTATTTATTACAATTTTATATTTGTTTGCAAATATGTAATTAATTACAAAATAATCGCTGGTAAACATTATAAGTTTATTTGAAATTTATTTACTTATAAATCTTATATACAAAAAGGTTTTGTAAACAAAACCTTTTTGTATATTTACCGCCATCTGGCTGGTTGTTAATGGACTACATCTACATACGTATTTTATCGTTTCCCGTAGCAGCTTAGCTGTTCGAACGATAGGTAGCCCTCCAGACAAAGTCTCTTTCGCCCGTAAGATGTCAATTATTAAATAGTTGTCTTCTTATAGGACGGAACTTGCTTGATCTATGCGGGCTATTTCAGTAAATTTAAATACAGATACAAACCAGTTGTTTATAACAGGTTTGTATTAATTTGTATCCATTGCTTCACTAGCTTAACTGAGGACGCCTAGATGGCAGAAACATATTGCAGTGAATTGCGATTTTTTAATTGCTTATTGACTTATGTTCACAATCCACAGTAGTTTTGCCGAACTAGACTCAGTTGGGTGGGCACCTTCCTTGAGCTTCTTAATCTTCAGGGTTTATTCTCACGAATATCGTGGTATGGAAGAGAATAATAAGGATTAATTTAAGAAATAAAACTAACGTTGACGCCACATACATATAATTCAAAAAAAGAAAAGAAAAAAAAACTACTTTAACAAGTATAAAGCAGGATTGTGACTTGATTACGCCGCAAACTTAGAGAAAAACTCATGTAAAATATGACTGATACATGAGATAAAAAAAACTCTTAAATGAATCCCGAACAAAGATCTAAATAAATATAAACAAACTTTATCAAACGTCAAAATAGAACTTTCTCTATTTTCGCACGCATTCACAATTGAATCATGCGTAATATCTCATGCATGTGACAAATAAATTTTCCAGCTTCCTAACATACTGCGATAACTTAATATGAACAAAAGCTATATTTAAAAAAAAACAGTCTAATAAGTTTTGTTAATATTTTCAATGATTACAAAATATTACAAACTAAAATTATAAATTTAAGAAGCTTCTGATTTCAATAGAATTATTACTACAAATATAGATATAAATATAATATTAAAAATACATACATTTAGTTTTGTATACGTCACGTCACAAAAACTATTATCAGAGAGACTCCAGATAGGTTATTTAAATCAAACTACAAGTTTAAAAGACTTGTAAGAACACGTAATTGAATTTTAATTACATAAACACACTAGCAAAATACAAAACGAAGTTATCCAAAATACATTGAACAAAATTAAGTTCTGTTCAATATCAATGAAAAAAAAAACACCACCTATCTGTTAAAGAACTATGAAATCTCTAAAATGAAGAACCAGGAAACGCCAAGATATCCCTACCTAACATAAATAAATCAACATAGCGACAATGTATGGATTTTTATATGATTATAACTTCCCCATTGGCGCCAATTTCAAACATCATGCAGGCCCGTGCAATCTACAGACGTGGACCAAAATACACATTATAATAAATTATTATATAAAATTTTAAATTTTCATAATTATTTATCTGGAATAAAAATACACATAAATATAATAATTCTCAAATCTTCTTTTATTCTTTCTTCTGCAGGGAAAAATCCACTGCAATATGTATTAAGCAGAAGTAAATGCTGAAAATACGAGGTGTATTGTCCATGTGCATAGTTACAGATATGTAAATTATTTACATGTTTGTTTCATATTGTATAAATCTTATAATAAATTAAATTGAATAGAGTATAGATAATTATAATCAATGAATATGATATCTTGTACCCGTAGATTTATACTATACACATATAATACATATGTACGAACGTAACAATATGTGCAAAAATAATCAAATACAAGTGTAACGATATGTACCAAAAGTAATCAAATACAAGAGTATCGATATGTATCGAAAGTAATCAAGTACGAGTGTAACGATATATACCGAAAGTAATCAAGAACGAGTGCAACGATTACATTTTCAAATAAGTAATCTTTACTTCGGATGCGCTTGTGTAACGAATACTAATGGACGAATAGTTACCTTTTCGACATCACTAGTATGGACCCTTTGAATACGAAATCTCTATTATCTATTATATCAATCGTATGTATTTCAACAAATTCTAAGTTTTATAGTCTTCTACATAAGTATCTTTTGTCTAAAATTTGTAATATAATAATTACAAATGTGGCATGTCTAGACTAATGCCTAGTCATGCCCCTAAAATTAAGAAAATTAACAAACTAAATTATGCACTATTTTTTGTAAGTACATATTAAGATTTCAAAGTTAAATCAATAAATTTTAATACGTACACACAAACATTAACATTTTTAATCGTCTATTTCTACTACATTTAACAAGTAAACGTTCTTAATATAATTTGGAGAATCTAAATTGTACAGAGAGTGCGTTGTAGTCTAATTTCAAAGCTTTATAGGAACATGCACGAGTAACCAATGACTCCTCACTCAGGTATCAGGTGTTAGATAAGAGAAAATAAATGGGTGTTTCCGACAAATAATCTAATGCCCTATTGGTGGAATGTTATCTCTGTTGGAAGAGGGGAAAATTGATAGGGTGTGGCCTTGCTATTGGGGTTGGTATCCTCATATCCACCACTCAAGTCAGTACGCATTGCGTTGTTCTAATGTTAGGGTGCGTGTATTAGTCGTCCGTTTATTGTGACAGTGTTTTGTTTTACGGCATATAGTCTCATACCAGTACGAAAATTTTATTTTGTGTTCCGGATTTTTTTATTTTTGTTTTTTCTTTTGGAAGACGTCTATGAACTGCTACTTTTTTGTTGTTGCTAATTGCTGAGAAATTCAACAAAATACATTCGTTGAAGATATGGTAATATTGTAAGTATTCTAATATATTATTATTCTAATTTATTTAAATAAAGATATATTTTTAAAAAATTATTTCTACATCCGAATAAAGGAATTACAACAACTTTAATCATTGTAATCTTGAATAATAGAACTTTACTCTTACTTACATAAATTAATTTAACTTGTCATCTTCTTATGTAAAGTATTGCAATATATTAAAAAATGAATTATTAATGGCTTTCATAAATTAGATATGTCAAATGCCATGCTTGTTAAAGTGATTATTTCAAATTTTTTTATACCTAATAGTAGTATTCCATATTAATCGCTACGATGATGAAATCTCTAAATGATGCGTTCAAAATATATTTCAACGCAACTCTCGCGCGATATAGTGCGAAATCTGATAAATATCCTCATATAGGTACATTCAATAGAAGGAGTAACAAAACCAAATTAGGCAAGAAAGCATTTTATAAATTCTAAACTATACAAGGGGGTATTGATGTCTAGTTAGCCTAGGCCACTTTCCTTGAACAAAACAAGATCTTGGTATAATGACAACAAATAATGACATTTTAAATATGTCACTATACAATTTTACGTCAAGAAGTTAAGGTATTGCTATGCAGTAAATTTTGAAAGAAAACACATCGAATGCAAATGTGAAAATCAATAAATTGGAGTATCGAGGTATCATGAAATACTTGTATTTGAAGAGGTTAAGTGGTAAGGAGATTTACGGAGATATGCTTAGCACACTCAGCGATCAATGCCCATCATATGCGACTGTCAAATATTTGATTGGATCATTCGAAAGAGGTAAACTTTCCGTTGAAGATGAGAAGTGATCAGGCAGACGGATTTCGGTGTCAATTTCCGAAAATATTAACGCAGTTCATGACATGATATTATCAGACCGTCGAATTGGGCCGAAATCATATAGTTCACGTCGATTTAGATATGAAGAAAATTTCTGCAAAATGGATTCCTAAACGCTTGAACGCCCCAAACACAAACGAGCTGGAGCTAAAGCATCACGATTAATCTGTGCCCGTTTTGAAGGAGATCCAGATTTTTTGGACCGTCTTGTGACTATGCATGAAAGATGGGTCCATTTTTAGGACCCATAAACAAAACAGCAATCGATGGAGTGGAGGGATCATGGTTCTCCAAAGCCTAAAAAGTTTCGAGTTAAAAAATCAGCTGGAAAAGTTCTTGCTTCAGTTTTTTTGCGATATCCATGGAATAATTATGATGCATTAAGTAAAAACGGGCCAGACCATCACTGGAGATTCTTATTCTAAATTACTAACCACCCTGAGAGAGAAAATTAAGGAAACAAGACGTAGCATGTTAGCGAAAATTTTGTTGTTTTTGGAGGATAATGTGTGCAGGGCACAAATCGCGCATTACCGTGAATACAATTCGGGATTTAGGGTCCGAATCACTATTCCCCAGACTTAGCCCCATCAGACTATTAGTATCTGTTCCCTAGTTTGAAAAAAGTTTAAAAGGACGTAATTTTTTGTGTAACGAAGGGGTAATAGTAACTGTGGAGGACTGGTTTACAGGCCAAGAAGAATCTTTGCTTAGAAGTATTAAAGGCGTTGCAGGATCTCAGTATTAAGTATATTAACGTATTTTAGAACGTTTCAGGTATAAGTTAAAAACTCTAATTTTAAAATTTGTATATTCATAACACTTATCAAACATCGCGAGTTTTGACTTTTCTCAAACCATCGTTAAGCTAATTTAGTCAATGATAATCATATACGTCAAACTGTAATTAATTTTTAATTATTCGAACAGCTCCATCGGAACCTGAAACAAATTTACAATCAATTGCAAAATTAAGAAGTGCTCTAGCTAATTTATTTTTACTTTTAAATGTAATTTAACATTTAAGTCTAGATATATTTATGTATTTATACTTAGATTAAAAATTTGATTTCTTCAAACTTAAGTCCCTTTCGATGTAAATATACTACTACACAATAATATAAAGTCGATCCAGATAAATCCACTCACTCTCTAATGTTAACTTTAGACAAATCTATTTAACAGTTAATCTATAGCTTGTAATATTCATAAAGAAGAATTCTAAACTAATATGGAGCAGATAGCATGCATTAATACCTGTTTAGTAAATATATTTTTGTGGCATATATTCGTAAAAGCTGAAATCTTAATTAAGTTTAAAACTTACCAAGATGGTAAGACCCCCCACAGTTGAACAAATTCTTTCTGTCGAATCGCAGCTTTCTTTATCAATAGAGCAGACCAATTTCCGTGCGCGCCATGAGCGCCGGTATGGGAGTATAATTCGTAATATATTAGAATATGCGATAGAATAGGGACGCAACATGAGCTTGTTACCGATATAAGTATAGAAGTAGAGACATTTATTCTATCAGAAATAATTAAATATACATTTGGTTTTCTGTTATTAAAGTAATATGCATAAACACACGAAAAATAAGAATAGTACATATTATAGCAGCGTTGTATGTACCTATAAATAAAATGGAAAATGTATGAAATCAGTGATTGTGTGCACGACAGAGGATTTAAAAAAACACTTACCGTTTTAAGCGTCTTCCAAGGATTGACAAACTGGAGAAACTCGATTGTACATTTTCATGTATAAACTGTTGTCGATTAATTTTGTTATTATTGTGCTTCGAACTGCTTACGTGTTCTTTACAATGTATTTTTGACCAACACATTAGATATGTATTGTACACTAAACATTTAATTTTTGAGCCATCGTATATTAAGTCCGAGAAATCCATAATAAACTTATTCACTTCGTCTGACAACGGTCGTTTTCTCGATTTATGTGTCGACGTCATTTTATTACGTATGCTTACACTTACATGCAGCCTAAGCAAGTACCAAACACATACTGAATGCTTTTTATTAGTTCTGATGCAATACAATCATCCTCACATCGGCGCACATGGCGTGCACGGAAATTGGTCTGCTCTATTTATCAATAACTAGTGTTCATTGAATTTACGAAATTTATCATTGAATAAAACATTTAATTCAATTTAAAATTTGACAGTCTAAAAACAGGATTATGTGGCGCCACTATAAGAGTTTTAAGCATACTATTAACGAAATATAATTCTAATATTATTTGAATATTATTGACTATGCTTGTTAACAATTTAAAAATTTATATTATCAATTAAAGATTTTTTAAATATTATGAAACTTATTTTTATCACGTACAAGCAAGTATAACCATAATTTAATCCTTTGCATAAACACTTAATAATGAAAATAATAAAGTATGTGAATATCCAAATGCAAGGAACCAATATCCAGCGTCACGACAGAGCACCATGATCCCTCTCCACTTAATTACAACTTAAATAAGTTTCTCGATAAAAATCAATTAAGAGAATAAATATGTTTTCTTAAACAATTCAGAAAAAAATAAGACAAAATATTGTAAAAAGAGCAAAATTCTCTTCCAAAGTAAAACTTAAAAAAATTTCTAAAGTAAATATACATATCAATAAGCAGTAGTGACTGCATGAATATTTCTAATGACTTTTACATTAAAATATTAATTATCAACGAATCAACTGGTTATTATTATGACGGCAGATGTCGCTAGTTACCGCAAGTCGGAAACATACATTAAAGAAAACTGAAACTGCTAAATAATGATAATTATCAATAAAGTTAGCTATTGTTACTTAAATACTTTATGACTTCGTTGTTTAAATTTTCCCGCCATAATAGAGGAACGGTCGCAACAGATAAAGGTGACTAAAGCGAACGCCGATTACGAAAAATTAAGCACTAACTCATTTGATCTGCTTGAGATTCAAATTAACTTCACATTATCTCTTATATCGAGCAATTAATGAAATCGTAAGCGGAAACTTTTGTGAAAAGTTGTGTGAGGCTTTTGTTGCTATTAATTTCTCTCTACTGAAAGTAAAAAAACAAATTCTGTAAAATTTCTTGGTCAAATATACCAACAGATATATTAAACATCTATCCACATTAGGCAAATACCTAATGTGGATAGATAGTTTAAATATCACTTACTTTAATGTCGATCCAAAGTCATGGACCTAGTAAAAATGGATAGATAGATTTAGTATACTTCATATTTTCCACGGATCATAATCTACCGCTTTTTAGGTTTGTTTTTTCCGGTTATATAAAATAAATAATAAAGAATATTATTATTATTATTTTGCATTTTAATTTTGAAAAGTCCGGTTGAACGCTATAATTATTTGGTGGCGCCATCTTTAATCGAGTGGTTTGGTTGTACCTTTCCAGAGAACTGCACTTGTTAGACAGGAAAAATGGGAGGAATCACTAACTTTTAAAAAAGACTGCTTTTAGTTTCAATAAATCGGTATTATATCCAAGATTATAAAAGGGATTCCGTCCGAATTTTGAGTCATTTCATTTTACCATTTACCTATTCCAGTTGTAAGTAACATTGGTGTGTTTAATAAAGTTTATTTTTGTTGAATAAACGGTAAGTTATTACAAGCATAACGTTGAGTATTCATTCCTTAATATTTAATTTAGAAATAGCAAATTATAATGTTTGTATGGCTGACACAAAACCTTTATCCAGTTCTCGACGTCCAGAATGCTCGAACAAAGAGAAAGAAAACTCGGATAAAACTGGGACACCCCCGAAAAAAATGAAATATGTGCAAAATTCAGTCATCGTTGGAAAGATGAAACAGATTTTCGAGGTTGGCCTCAAGCTAGCAAGAAGGTATGTTTCAAATTTTCTTTTGGGTGTAAATATTTATTGCACTTTTTAGGGGCCAGATTTTGGACACTGTACTGTATGCAATGTTGATATAAATATAAGAAATTGAAATCTTTAGATATTTCAACATGCGTAACAAGAAAATCGCAAAGTAGCCTGCCGATAAAAACTTCAGCAACGATCCTTAAAGGATATGATGCCCACGACATTGGACACCACGGAACTAAAATTGTCTGCTTTTATCATTGGACACAATTTACCTATGGCTGTAATGGATCATCTGCTACATTTACTACAAGCGGTATATCCTAATTCGAATATTGCAAAGTCTATCAAATCAGCGCGGACAAAAACTACAAATATAATCGAAAATGTCACTGATACTTATTCTTTTCGAACTCTGGTAGAAATATTACCAAATAATAAGTTTAGTCAAATTATTTATGAAACAACTGATAGAACTATCATAAAACATTTATGCTTAGTTGGTAAGGGTTATGTTTAATAATAATATATCAGATTGTTTTTAATGCTAGAAAGTCTAGAAAGTGCCCAAAAAGTGTTATATCAACAGATAATTTCATTTTTTACTGAAAATAATATTCCATATATTGATAAACTTCTCGGTTTTGCTGCAGATGGTGCATTAAATATGATTGGGCGCCATAATTCAGTGGTTTCAAGATTATTACAATCAATTCTCAATTTATTTATTTTAAAATGCATTTGCCACAGCTTCGCGTTATGTGCATCAAATACCTGCAGTAAGCTTACTAATTTTGTAGAAGCTCTTGCTAGAGGTGTACATAATTATTTTAGTAATAATCCGAAACGAATTATGGAGTTTCATGTATTCCATGACTTTTATAACATTAAAGCTTATAAAATATTGCATCCGTGTCAGACGCGGTGGTTATCACTAATGAGTGTGGTTACAAGACTTCTAGAGCAATATAATGCTCTTGTTTCATTTTTTACTGGCGCTTCTTTCAATAATAAGGATAATATTCAAGCTGATAATGTTTTATACTTAGGTACTGAAAAAGTTAACTTCTAAATTGTATTTACAATTTTTAGATTATATTTTGCCATTATTTGTAAATTTAAACAAACAAATTCAATCTGAAAATCCGCAGATAAGTAATATTTATAGTTCAATTATATGTATAGTTAAAAATATTGGAGACTGCTTCATTAAGGAAGAAGTTTTAAAAAACAATCTGATTTGTGACATTGGCTTCAGAAATCTTGGCAATGTGCTACCTATTGAGGTAATATATTTCGGCGCTGCAATAAGTGCAAGGCATGTTAGAAGGACATGAGTTACATATTTTAAAAACAAACTGTCTTCCCTTCTATATCGAAGGAGTTCAACAAATTTGCCAACGCTTGCCGTTAAAAAATAATGTACTACAAAATTTATCGTTTTTAAATCCACAATATGTACTAGTATTGTCCAAATTGCGAATAAATGGCCGAATATTGTAGATAAATCAAAATTGCTATCCACAATGAAAGGCGACTTTTACGAAATTTAGATTCACTTCCAGATACAGAGAATATTACCGAATTTTGGTCCGATACCGCTAAAATCAAATGTGGAGACAATATAAACATGTTCGGCAATTTGACCGATTTTGTTTTTAATTTATTGATTTTACCCCATCAAAGCGCCAACGTGGAAAGGGTGTTTTCTACTATAAATCTATTTAAAACAAAGCAAAGAAATAAGTTAGGCACGGACACAATTATAAGCTTGTTTCATAGTAAGCGTCTTATAACCGGGACACGCTTTAACTTTGAACCAAGTAGTGATTTACGTAGTCTAATGAAAATTATTTATAAATAAACTTTTTGTTCTAATTATACCTAGTTATTTTTGTTTACATATTTTTTGTTTTCTAAAATTACTATTTGTTTTTAAAATTGTAGGTACTAATTGTAGTTTTTAAATAAATATTTTGAATTTATTATTTTCTTTTTGAAAAACCTGATCCTCAAAAATAACATTTTAGAGATAAATAGTTAAAATTTTAAATCCTACTGCTCTTGTGCTTCCATCTACCGCTATTTTAAGTGCGAATCTATCGCTATAGTATTATTTCATCTGGCAAAACTGCATACATCACTGAGTAGCGAGTTCGAATCCCCCTCTCTACCAAAGCCAAAGCTGCGCAAATCAGTGTTGATCCCGTTGATCTAAGTTGCCACGGATTTACTTGACTTTAACATTATTATGTGTATTTGACTTGTACCACTTATTGACTATTGAAAGCCTCAAACATATTTTGAAATTCAAAATGGCAAGGTATACTAACAGAGAATACGTCGATATGACTAAAGTTTTAGGCGCTTGCAATGGCAACACCCGCGCTACCGAGCGTTCATACAGAGAACGATTTCACAAAACAATAAAAAATGTAGAAATATACAGGATATATTACTCCAAAACTTTCTTTGCATGTCGGTCCGTCTCGAAAACTTACATGGCAAAAGGAGGAACAGTTATTGCGGAATATCGAAAATAATTCTAGCAACACTACACGTTTGTTTTCAAGAAATAGGCGTCACACCCGATCCTCAGTTCATAGATGTCTTCGAAGATACAACTCGTATCCATACCACCAGTCTGTTCAAAGGCTGCATCCTGAAGATGACCTATTGAGAGTAAATTTTTGCACGTGGCCATTACACAATATTCAGAGCAATCCTGATTTTTTCCATAACATTTTGTTTACCGATGAAACTCATTTCAACCAACAAGGAGATTTTAATCACCACAATGTCCATTACTGACACTATTGGAAAAGCAAAGGTGTTGGTCTGTACATGTTTGGGCAGGTATTTTGAGAAAAAGAATAATGGGCCCATATTTTCTGCCAAGAATACTGAATGGTGAAAATTACAGTAATTTTTGCGAGAACGCTTTGTCAAGTTTGTTAAAGGATATTCCTTTACAAGAACGTGCAACAATATTTGTTCATCACGATGAAGCGCCTGCATATGCTACATTACAAGTGCGAGAAATTTTGAATCGCAGTTTTACTAACAAATGGATTGGTCGGGTTGGACAAATAGCGCGGCCACCCCGGTCTCCCGACTTAAGTCAAAAAGATTTTCAGCTGTGAGGGTACATAAACGAAAAGGTTCACTTTATTGTGCCTGCCAAAGTGAACGACGTTCTTGCCCAAATTTATGAAGCAATAGCAGATATAAACGAGGATAATTTCAATTCTGTTGGCAGAAATTCAGCCATAGGTTACATACGTGTTGTTCGGGCAAAATAGATTTAATTTTGTATTTTTAGTTTTATTTAGATGTAAGTATAATATATTTAATTCTAGTTTTTAAATTGTAAATATTATATATTGTATATAGAAAAGGTCTTGGAGTTCTGAGAGATATTTAATATTGTTAATTACTTTAGGACTGGTCCGGTATTACATTTCTTCATTGTCTACAGTCTACAGTCATAAAAACTATTTATTTTTATTACAGGCAAAACCCTCTGCATCCATTAGGTAAATAATGTATTTGAATAAGCATAATTATAATAGAATAAGTTTTATTGTACATATTTCCTGTTATATATTATTATAATAGATTTAATGATTTGTTTCGATACGATTCTGCGAACATTAGGTTATCTCTGTGCATTGTATATTTATTACTTTAAGAAGTATTTTATTTTCTATAATTAAGGGTTTCCGGCGTATATTGTTTATTTTAGTACATTTATGACGTCGGAAACTACAGCATATACTTTTCTTGGAAATGTAAATAATTGTTATATGGAAATTTCCGTATATTCCTTTTCATTGTTTTCTCCCTCTCTTGACTGGCGGGGAGAAAACTTCTTGCTGAAAAATAAGAGAATGAAGAAGTAGTTCCAAACAAGAGCTCTTAGAGCTCACTACAGTTCCAAACAAGAGCTCACTACAGTTCCAAACAAGATCTCTTAGAGCTCACTACAGTTACAAGTACGATCTCTTCGAGTTAAAGCTTAGGTCTCAGTGATCTAACAAACAGCTCCTACTAAGATCTCAGTGATCTAAATAGGAGCAAATATTATTTATTAGCCAGTTTTTCTCTGTTTTTAGTATTAAGACCAGATACTGCATTTAGCATTTATTTAACGGAACTCCAAGATTAAACTTGTAAATATATTAGTGTAAATAGAAAAAATATTGTATTATTTCAACACATACTTCGGTCTACACATACCGACTTCCTTCAAACCATGAGGAAGAAACACGTGTATTAACAAAAATGATATTAATTTTTTTTCAGGTTTGTTAAGGAATTAGATATTTTGTTTCCATTTCGGTTAGCTCGACCCAGATAGTTTTTATTTTGGAATATTACATTTTTTTTTATATTTGAATTTGTTAAGGATAAACAAAAATTTAAAAATGTTATTTTTTTTTATTTAATTTTACCTATAAAAACCGCTTCGCTTTCGGGATTTTAGTATTCTTAATTTTTGTTTTATTTTAAATTGTAGAACATACATCCGAGGGCTGGGGAGTGAATATTACTCGCCCTGCATATACGAGTATAATCTTCTACTACATACATTATAACGAGAAATACCTGTAACGCACCATCGTCAAAATATTACGCAATAATATCTTGTAATTCTCGTGTACCAAACTTGAATCGTCAATATGTTCTTGCGTATATCTCATGCACGCCTTACTGATGTTCCGACAGAGGTTATGTACATGTGTATTAAATATGCTGTCTTGCTAGACCGACTACTCTTCTACTTTTTGCTACTTCTGAATACTATTAGAAAACAAATTAATTTCACATTCCTACGTCTCGGATAATTTACTTCAAATCATCAATTATTTCTAGGTTACTACAGGGTTTCTAATTAGAGCTAGTATTGAAATCTCCGAGCGATTTCAATGTAAAATTGTCTCATAATAATAAACAAGGTTTAGTTTTACGTTAATTATTACCGAACGACTTATAAATATGAAGATTAATTAATAGTATTTGTTTTAGTTTGAATATGAATAAATCTAAATAGTTATTTAAATGATGTGTAATTTATATTTAAATATGAATACTGTTATAGGATATACTGCGATAAATTTAGAAAATGTGTTTGAAACTAAACCTTTGTATATCATAACGTCACTAATAGGTATTGAAATTATTTAAAAAATACTAAACAAAAGACAAAAAAAGATAATAGAAATAATGGGTGATTCAATCGAGTTTTCTAAATTGGGTACACTGTAAATTAGTCAGTTGTCCTTAATAACGCATGTTTGACACATCAAATATATGCACACATTTACAAAATGGATCGCTCAGCGCATTAAAATTGATACACAATACATTGAACAACGACGTTTACGAGAAGACTATGGTCAACTTATTCGTCCTACTGAGCGAACAGTCCGCAACGTAGTAAAAAAGTTTGACGAAGGTGAAAGCATTGAAGATAGGGTAAGCCGTGTGTATCATAGAGGCGCACGTTCAGTGGAAAATGTTACCGCTTTGAGTAATAGTGTGATTGAAGACCCGAAATTATCGATTCGTCGCCGTTTACAGACTTTGGGTCTTTATTATGGCTCCCTTTGACGCATTTTACATAAGAACTTGCTCCTACACCCGTATAAAATTCAGTTAGCACAATAACTGAAACCCAGAAATCATGGACAGCGTAGAATTAACGCAGATTGGATGTTAAAGCAGCAGATAGTTGAAAATTTTCTTGTCTAATGAGACATATTTTCAACTCTTTGGGTTATGATAATGGACAAAATTGCCACAAAAGGGACAAGTAAAATCCTTACGTGATACGTAAGACACCATTGCATGCCCAAACAGTAACTGTGTGGTGTGCATTGTGGTCAGACGGCGTAATTGGGCCTTGCTTTTGTGAAAATGATGGTCAGCTAGTAACAGTCAACGGTTAACGCTATAGAAGTATGCTAACCGATTATTTTTGACATGAAATTTAAGATGTTGATGTTAAAAACATGTGGTTTCAGCAAGATGGTGCAACTTGTCGCAAATCACGTGCAATGTTAGATGTTTAGCGTGAAAAGTTCAGAGGTCACATTATTTCATGTAAGGGTAACGTGGACTGACCGCCAATCCAAAAGCATTACATCATACGATTTTACGCCATTAAATTTTTGTGGGGTTTTTTGAAGGGTCGCGTCTCGGCCAACAAACCTATAACGTTGGAGCACCTAAAAGTTAACATCCGCTAAGCTATAACTGATATAGCCCCCAAAACTTACCAAAAGTCATCGAAAACTACCTCGAATGAATCAACTGCCTAGAAAGTCCAGAAACGGACATTTTCCTGACATAATTTTCCCTAATTAATGAATAATAGCAAATATTCGATTAATAAAGAAAAAATAAGAAAAAACGATGTTATATTTTGTGTGTTTTTTCTTAAATAAAAGTTAATAAACTGGAAATGGATCACCCATTATAACCAAATAAGAGACACTGGTATACACGAAAAAAGAAACACCAGAACCCAAAGCAAAAAACTTAATACGAGGTAATTTGACTAAAGAGTGACTTTTCAACGAACTATTTCTTTAGGGGAAAAACATATTTATTTTTTCAACATAATTCCGATTCAATTCTGTACACTTAGTCCAGGGACTCCTCATTTTTTTAAGCCGTCTATAAAGCAATCTTTCGCAAGATCGTCTAAATAGGCATTCGTTACGACTATCACCATCCCATTTCTCGCAAATCTCTTTCCACCAAGCCATTTTTTCAGGCTTTAAAACAATAAAAAATCAGTTGGAGTCAGGTTTAATGGAAATAATAGATAAGGCAGCAATTCGAATCCTAATTCGATATATTTTGTGGTTGTCATGGTGGACGAATGAGAATGAACGTTATCGTGATGTAACAATTTTTTTTCTTGAATAAGTGTGGTCGTTTTTCCTTCAGTTCGACATCGAAGCATATCAGTACATCAGCATAATATTGGCCAGTTACTGTATTCCTCTTCTATAAAATAGTCAATAAAAATTACACCTTTGGAATGCCAAGTGTCGTAATTTTATTAATCGAGGAAACTGTTTTTGCCTCCTTCAAAGCACGTTCATTAGAAGAAATCAATTGTTTTGACTGTTGTTTTACCTCTGTTGTATGGTGATGTATTTGAAATTGGAACACGAGGTCGCCTTTACTTAACAATAAACAAATGCGGCACCCAATGTCGATGCAAAATATAGTGTACCCGATCGATTGAGATGTTTTTTGCATTAGCTATGTCACAGACTTTGTTCGATGGTCGCTCTTACAACGATATAGACGTTATTAATAATTTCTGGAGAATCTACTGTAAATGAAGGACACAGACGTCAGCATCTTCTCTGATTAAATGACTACTTTGGAAAGCAGCAAACATAGAGCTAGTTCGCGTCCGTGATAGAATACTACACGTGCACCCTGGATAAATGAACTAGCACAAAAGGTAGCCAGATATTCCGGAATTACCTGGATTTATTACATAGAACTACATTATCCAAATTACTTGTATTAACACCAAACCAGAACTGGTAAATTCAGGTCAACCTTAAAGAGAATTAGAGCAAGCAGTGGAAGGTACACGGACAGCTTGCGTAGGTGGTGCAAGGTTTTTGACTCGGAACATGACTGCGGAGTAGCGCGTTATATAACTTTTCTTAAGATTCTTTAATGATTTTTCACTTAGAAAATGTTTAGTTAGTTCACGAAATTCGTTTTTCTCCATATTAAGACAAAAACAACAAATAGTTTGCTTTAAATGACTGTGAAAACTTATCTAAATGACAAATTTTGGCAAAATTTAGTCAATAGGCTTCTAAACAAGGCTGAAGTCACCCATATACTCATGGCATAAATATTGCCAGCTTTTGAAAAGTCACCCTGCCATCAAATTACCGTCGTACATTAAAACAAAATTAATAGACGCATGTCAAAAAATAAGAATACGGACCAAGAGCATCCAAGAGACTGTTAAAGGTTATCAATGTGGCTTAGAGACAAAAAGTGATACCTACAGAATGAGGTAATGTAATAACTATTATCGCATTAGCCCATTCCTATATACGAGAGTCAGTCGAATTTAAACATAACTTTGTTTTTAATAATTTATTAGGTCAAAATAAAATTACAAAACGAGTTTATTGTTTTTCTACATAGTCTCCTTCAACATTTACACATTTTTCCCAGTGTTTAAGGAGCTTGTGGATCCCGTCTTCATAAAAAGTGTGAGGCCGTGTGAACAGCCAATTTCGCACACACTCCTCTACTTCTTGATCGCTCTAAAAATGGTATCCGTCTAGTGCTTCCTTCAGTGGCCCAAACAAACGAAACTCGCATGGGATTAGATCTGGGCTGTAGGAACGATTTTCTAGAATTTCCCTGTGGATTTGGTTGATTTTAGCTCGTGTCGGTGCGGCCGTGTAAGGTCCTGCGTTTTCATACAACAAAATAACATTTCTTATTGGTTGGTTGCGCCTTTTGTTTTTGTAGGCGGCTTTTGCCATCTCCACTAGCTGACAGTAATAGGCAGGATTCACGGTTCGACGTTCATGTAAGAAATCAATTGGCAAAACACGTTTCCAATCGAAAAAGACAGTTGCAAGAACTTTCCCAGCTGATAAACGTGTTTTGCTTTCACAGGGTGAGGTTCTCCACTCCTTCGGTATTTCAAACTCGCCATTTTAGATTCGGGTGTATAATGATTAACCCATGTTTCATCACATATCACTATTCTATGCAGAAAATTGTTTGTTTTTCGTTGAAACCAATTCAGGAGTCTTTGACAAGTGTGGCTTTAGATCTGTTTTTGATCATTTGTCAAAAGCCTTGGAACCCATCATGAACAAATTTCGCGAAAACCCAGACGCTCAGTAAAAATGGAATACGCACTACTGTAGCTTATTTGTACTTCACTAGTGATTTCATCAATCATAAGGTGGCGATTACCTTCAATGAGGTCACAAATCGGTCGAATGTAGTCGTCAGTCGCAGCTGTCCTGGGGTGCATATTGTGCCTCTCATTTTCTACAGTTTCACGGCCATCCTTGAATTTTTCAACCCAGTCATACACTTGTGCACGTGACAAAGTTGTGTCACCGAACTGTGTAATCAGTCTAGCCAGAATTTTGCTGGGCTTGATGCCCTCGTTCATAAAACCGTCCGTAAAACAGGAAATATTAAAAGATGAAAAAATTATATAGAAATATTTATGTTGTGTGTGACGGCAAAAGTATATAAAACTAACCTAGAGCCTCTAGAATGCGCCTCCTAAAGACCACACCCTCCCAGGTTTGAGAATCACTATCCTAGTCCCATTCGACAAACGAAACATTCATGACCTCTTTACTCAACCGATTATAGCTGGCATTCCACCCTTAAGTACTATCTTTTATATCAGTTATTATCAATCGGTGAGCCGTACCTCACAAATTTAGATTTAGAATCACTACCTTAGGTCAAGCAATTATACTTCATATGATTTTCATATTTTTATGCAATACTTTTATTAAAAACTAAACTTAAAAAAATATCAAAATGAATATACGAAATCACTAGATTAATGAGTAATAAATCCACTAAATGCATACAAATATCTTTCAACAGATAAAGAAAGGGATAAGTATATATAAAATGCCTAAAACCATTTTCCATGTTCGTTTCTCTTTCACCTCTGTAATAGCTCAAAGGCAATATGCTTTCGTCCTACATACACTTAACAATGACTAAATTATATATTAATGGACAACTACATAATCTTGCTTGCATATTTATCTTGGTATCTATAATAGAAAAAGAGAAAAATCAATAAGGTAATAAATTTCTAGATATCTTTGTGATTGTTAAATGTATTCAATTACATGAATAGTTTAAACCGATAAATAATATTTTCAGACACAATATACAGAGTTTCCATAAAACGCAATTTTAAAAGTATGTATTAGTAAAGAAATAAGACCTTGGTGAAACGTCAAAGAAGATACAATGCTCAATGTTTTCGAAGATGGTTGGTTTAGAAGATGTAAGGCATAGTTCTTGGTACTCCTCAAAGCAAAAACACATTCGATATGTATTTTAGGCCACATCGAATTCGCTTTCGGTTTAAGGACTACGCAAATACTTCCATTATTCTGAGAATTCTCTTAATAATAGAATAGCAATTCCAAAATAATTACCACGTTTAATAAATTTCCACGATCTAATGAATAGGGTTTACAGCGATTACTTATGAACCGAACATTTATGACATTTGAACCAAAGTAAAATCCAATAAAGTATGATAATACGTGCTATTATATTCAAACATCAATTTTTCCCTCTCTAGCTATGGTATATTATTTAATCTTTCAAGTGAAATATAAAATATATAATAGGGTTTACGAAAACCTTCAAGCCATAAATAAGATATGTGTATTGTAAATATAAGTGAGTTCTAAGTTAAATAATATTTTTGTCGGGAAACTATTAAAATGACTGGAGTAAAGCTGATATAGATATGTATCATATAAGTTATTCTAGGAAGTAATTCTGAAGATCTGCGTATGAAATAAATAAAATCAATTAGATGGATAAAATTTAAATTAAGTTTAGAAAACATTTTTGTTAATTTAAATTATTTTCATCGACTTGAACGTAAAGTGCCTTCAAAAACTTTCCTCATTAGAGACGGCCATGCTTCTTTTTAATGGTTGGTGAGTGCACGTAATTTGTCATAAACGTATAATTTTGATAGTTTAGTTATGTCATGTAAATGTGTTTAATAATTAGTAATTTAATTTTTGAAAAAATATTTATTACAATATTCAAAATTAAAGAAAATAATACTAAAGCAGATGTTGGAAATGTTGACCATTATTTTGAAGACATATTTGAACTCTACACTTCTTTCTTTCAGAGCCATTTATTAAGAGTTCTTGGATTATGTCAATACTAGAATTCACAATAATATTACGAAGCTCTTACATTGTGTGATGTCTGGTCTTGAAAATGGTATTGTTTAAATATGGAAAAATAAAACTGTCTAAACTTGTAAAATTTGGAGATCTTGAAGGAACATTAATAATTCTCGTATCGAAAAATTCTTGCAAAAAAGCTTCTCGAGATTTGTGCGCTGGTGCATTATCTTGCTGGAAATATTCTTCCATAAATTCATCATCATGAAGTTCATTAATAAAAGACTCTAATTATCCATTTTGATAACTTTCAGCAGTTATGGTTTAATTAAAAAATATAGTCCCAATAATTCGTCTTCTTGAAACTACTACCCAGACGCCTATTTATTGTGGATGTATCGTAGTTTCCACAATTTCATGAGGATTTTCTGCACATCAAATTCTCATACTTTGCTTGTTTAACTATCCTGGAAGATAGAACCAAGCCTCGTCCGAAAAGAAGCATTTGTTGACAATATCATTATTATTTACGTTATTCAAAAACCATAGATAATACTGTGTTCTCGTAAAAAGATATACTTGTTTGAGTTCCGAAACTGCTTGAATTTGATATGAAAACAACTTTAAGTCTTTTTTTAAATAGTATGTTCCTACTGACAAATGAACTTATTATGATAGTTTTACGATTTCTTTTTGCGTGAATATCCTCCATGCAATTTGCTGTTCCTTTTCTTGGCGCTCCATCGCCATGTTTACGAGTTATTGCCCCTGTTTCGCCAAATTTAATAACACAAGCTTGAACATGTTTTTACAGTTGTGCGTAAGTAACTAGCAGTTTAGGATTCTGTTGCCGGAAATCCTGTAAGCACTGATTAGTGGAATAAATCCAATCTCCATTTTCTAATTTTTGGCCAGTTCTATAGTAACTTTGAATACTAAATATTTTATGTTGTAACTCTAGCATTATAATAAAATAATTAAAAAATGTAAGCGTTTATAATTTGAATTTATGTATGACAACTGTCAGAATTTGAAAATTTCTAAAGCTTCGCATGTGCACCAATCTTTCATTACTTAATTACTTAAAAGACAGCCTACTATAATGAGAAAAGTCTTTCAAGGCACGTTATTTTTGCCAACGACTGGCAGCAGCATTTTTCAAAAATCTGAAGGCGTCTAGATATTTAAGGAATATTAGTCTCATGAATCTGGTGGTCGCTTTGAAACGTTAAATGTCGAAACTATGACTTGCAATCTGTGGAGTCTTATATTATGCCATAACAGAGTACTTCACTGATCGTGTGTTAATAGAACATATGGCAGAATCTACTTCTAGCTATGCTTTTACCATTGGGATGAAAGTAAATAATCAATAACACTGCTAAATTGATGCAGTTTTTGAAGCATATTTTAGAGCTTCGTCTTTCTCTAATCAATTAGATATTTTTATATGAATTTCGCATGTCACCAATGGTTCTAGAAATGATTTCCATTGGTTTCTTGTCATATTCAAAGAACATGCATTTAATCAAGTCCCCCTCAGTTCACTAAGCTTTTCATACTAGCGTTGCTAAGATTAATACCTGTGCGTTAGTTTCATCATAATCTCTATTTATGTTACGAATTGCGACCCTTGCACTAAATTCAAGTTTAAATTGAATATTATTTCACCAATCTTTAATAATAAATATGAGAAATAATTTTGTTGAATGAAATAGATGCTAATCTAGCACAGTACAAAAACCAAATGACTCATTCACAGTCAACATTTCTTTTTTATCACAAATATAGCATAATATTGCGCAGTATTCTGCACTTATATGTATGTGTGCATATGTATGTATATCTACTACGTGTTTTGAATTATTTCATTAACTCTGTATATACTTAAATATGCAATCAGTACTGTTCGAAAAGAGTCATAAAGTAGCCCAAGGGCCACCACGCTTACATTAAACAATCGTTATTCACTCATGTCAACATAACCTCTAATTATCGCCTCGCTTTAATTATAAACCGTACGATATCCAGAGATAGTATAAATAATGAGCGGAGATATAGATTCGATTGGAACGATGTTTTTTCCACCTTCCTTGCGATCGTAACTATTGTTTATTTACCAGTTTCTATGTCTCGCTGGACAAAAAAAATAATCGAGGAGGTATCATAAGTACACTTGATGGATGGACCTCTCTTTAGCCACATTTGTAATTATACTGTCTCGATTTGTTTAGATTATAAGCAGAGATGCTGATCGTACAATGATCTTTATTTATCGAAAAGTTTCCTGTTGTGAATTACTGAGTGAGTAGTAAACTTCACCGAGAATGATTACTTTAGAATTTGCATATCTTCATCTGCACTGAAAGTTTTTTTTTTTGGAAACGTGCAATCAGAGTCACATTATTCATTAGATAGAAAAGGCGCATTGCCTTCGAGAGTCTTAATAGCAAACATTGATTCGAAAAGTATAAGTTTTGCATTTTATCGTTTTAACAAAGAGATAAAAATGTGAACGGAATTTAATACACTAAAATAGAAATATATTAATCAAAAACTTCTGTAAGGCACAATGATTTGCTAATGATTACGTAAAATATCTTTGTTTTTTGTGAAAAATAAAATCATCTAACCTTTTGTGAAAAAATGTCATCTAGAAAAATATACGAAGGCGATTCGTAAAGTAAGCTCCGTTCCCTCCTAGTGAGGTTATCGGCGCGATCGCAGCGCTGTGGTGTAGTCTGGTTAAGTGTGAGTCTGGCAATTCTAGTGAGAGAATCGTTCGGACATTCTTTCTTGCTATTTTGGTCGTCTAAAATGCTGCAATTGAAAATCCCGCCGACTGTAAATTGCGTGCTGTTATCCGATTCCTGTGTACAAAGAACATGAACGCTGCTGAGATTCATCGTGAACTTTGTTCTGTTGAACTATCATGAGTGACAGTATGGTTATAAGATGGTGCCGCCTCTTTCGAGAAGTACGAACTAACATCCACGATGAAGAACGGGGTGGAAACCCAACTGTTGAGACGAACGAACTTGTGGGTAATGTCGAAGAAAAAATTTGTGAAAATCGGCAGTTTATAATCACAGTACTGACTGCCTTTTTCCTATTTAAATGAGACCATTACCTACGTGAGGGGGTTACGTACGGCAGAGGTTCTGAAGGATTAGACATTAAATTTATATTCCTTAATTCAGGCTATTGTTCGAAGAGGGCTATCCCGCAATCATTCACATTAATGGGATGCTGAACTTCCGTATCCAGCCTAATTGGTATCCTAGGTTTCAGTGGGGTCCTAGGAATGCTCTCTAAATTAACATTTATGGTAAGATCAATGTTGTTGATAATCTTAGCCCATTCATTCTGTGCTACAGCGAGACGTCTGATATTCAGCGGTGTAATATTAGAAAGATCGATAACCAGAGACTAGAAGTGAACAGAAGAAGAAGTCTAACAGTATCGGTGACGATTCTCATTGCATCAGTTAAATTGAATATCTACTAGCTTGATGACCTTCGATATCTGACAGCAGCACAGTATTCGGCAGGAGAGTACGCCATTAATTTCTGGCAAGCTTATGTAATATATTTTTAAGGGTCTTCACCTTTTGACTAATTTTATGGGGATGTTGCTCGAATGTCAGAGACCAGTCTAACCTTACGCCCAGATATTTACGGTGAGAGAGTTGTGGTTGATCCGACTGCCACCAAATTCAACATTCAGCTCTTGTTGGCTTCTTTGTTACACAAATGAAAGGCACATGATTTGAATTTTAAAGGGTTTGATTGTAAGAGCTATTTTTTATAATACCTTTCTCAAGCTTTCAGATCTTCAGCAAGCTGTAGTTCTCAATCCTCTAAATTTCTTGTTTTGGTGTTTAGAGCCAGGTTATCTGCATGATTCGTACATGATTCGGATTCTGAAGGATTTGCTTGTAAGAGATATTTTTATAATATCTTTCTCAAGCAGATCTTCAGCAAGCTGTAATTCTCCATCCTCTAAATTCCTTGTTTTGGTGTTTAGAGCCAGGTCATCTGCATATAGAAATTCTTGTGATTTTGTGTTGGTGTAAATAATCAACATTAGAGGAGCCAGAACCGAGCCTTTTTTAATGATATTTAACAATATTTAAATTAAATACACATTTATTAAAAATGAGATAAAATGCTATATTAAAAATGACAAAATATAATTTGTAGAACGTTTGATAAAACCACAGAATCGTATCAAGTGACTAATAATCACATCGATGTGAGGATAAAAAGTGAAAAGACTGTCGAAATGACACTGTGAATTACTCTGTGTAAGAACGCACTGTCTAAAGAGTAATTGAAAATAATTGAAAAACCAAATCAACTGCATTTTCGCGAAATAATATGAATCAATTACATTTTACGACGCTAATTATTCAAATTTTAAACCGAAAAAAATTCGCTCTGAAACAGGATTCGAACCCACGTCCATTGGTTTTCCGGACCACTGCTCTACCACCAAGCTATTAAGGACTGAAGTTTCGAATCGTCGGGAAAGTCTTAAATCACATTAAGAAACATATGTTTGCCCGTAGTCGGCAAATTTCTTGCAAATAAATTGCCTTTTCCCGAAGTAATGTGAATGAATTAAATGCTTTCTACATTTTACGACGTTAATTATTCGATTTTTTTACCGAAAAAAGTTTCGCCCTTAAGCAGGATTCGAACCCACGTCCATTGGTTTGCCGGACTGCTACTCTACTACTAAGCAATCAAGAACTGAAGTTCCGAATAGTCGGGAAAGTCTTAAATCACATTAAGAAACAAATCGCAAAGTAGCGTCGTAAAATGTAGAAAGTATGTAATTCAATTAAAGAAGCGCTTTTCAAAAAAGCAATTATTCAGCATTTAAATGTCTTAACACTCCTGAGTTATTATTAAATTCGCGCCCGAACAGCGGCTTAAGATATTTGGCTATTAGCATTCACGCACAAGATGTTTGGTAAAGGTGTTCCATAAAATTGAAAGCAGATCCAGCAATCTAAACCAAACACAAAAATTTATATAAACGTGAGGGCCTACATGAGGTATTCACTATTCAATATATGTATTTATGTTTTGCATGTATTATTTTGTACTATGAGCAAAATTTAGCATTTAAAGAAAAAATTATAATGAACCTAGGTTTGGATACCATTTAGCATAGGACCTGCAGCATTGCTATGAGAGTGTATTCTTCAAAAGTATATTCTATTTAATAGTAAAACGTTAGAGTATCATGTTATGTAATAAAATTATAAAACAGTTACTAGAACTAGAATCGCTGAGTTTAATCTCAAATTTACAAAACACCTTTATCAAACATTAATAGAACATTATCTGTACTTAAAAATTATAAATGTTAATATTGAGCCCATCAATAAAACCAAAGTTCGGTTTTTGAGAATTAGTGCATATAAAGTATTTATATCATAGACTTATTTCGAAAATATTTTCTTCAACTTGTATTTTAATGTTATTTTCATAAGCACATATTCTAGTGAGAACTACCAGCGAAAATACTTAAGAAATTTAAATATCGGAAATAAAAATATTGAATCTTGTGTTTTATTTTTCAAGCAAAAATATCGCAAGTGTTGGTATAGAGACCCAAGATATTTTCTGCATTATATAATGACCTAATGTTCTAATTAGAAATGATTTTACTTTGCTTGTCAATCACACTAAAAATATCAACACGCGATGAAGTACAAGTACTAAGAAAATTAGACTTCATAATCAATCTAAAGAACAAATGGATTATTATGAATAAATTTCATATCTATTCATGAATGCAGTCTATCATTGATAATGTAAATCATCAGTAGTTGTTTTTTAAACGAAAATTAAAAACTCGCCACACTCGGCGGTACAAGTTCGGCCGGCGGTGTTATATATCAACGCTCGCATGCTGAATGTTTTTTTTATTGTTGAGTGTGTTGTAAAATGTATAGATGAAAATTAAATTTATAAGGAGGCTGTGAAGCTAGGAAATATGTACATATACATTATACAATATGTAAATATGTGTAAAATGTGCAGATTTGATATATACCGGTTAAATTAAATACAATTGTAAAAACTATAAATGTGCTGACCTTTTTCTATTTACGGCTGGATACTGACGAAGGTGCATCTTAGCGTAAAGAATTGGCATATAATTCCAGCATTAATATTACCTCCATTGAAGATTCGTTTAGCTTTCTGCGACGTGATGAAAATATGTGCTTGTAACGGGAAAATGTTAGCTCTACATATAGTGAAATAATATTGGCGAATTTAAAATGCTCCTCCTCATAGCTTTTACATTCGGATGTGTCATTTATACGTTGGCTTATAATTCGCATTTTCTTCAAATCTGGATTTTTATTTAGAACGACAGTATATTTCTTGGTTACGTGATGCTTATCCGTCAAATTGTCCAGGGACGATTTCATATTATCGACTATGTTAAGCGATTCCGATACAGACTCTTTTGCAATTGTTCAAGTGATTCCCCAACAATAGAGTACTTTTTGAAATCTCCGGTATATCTGCTTCAACTTGATGGTCCGAGAGCAATTCATGGCTTCTTTTAATAGCTTTCGAATACTGAGGTTTCGACTGTGGAAATAAAAGATTTGATATTCTAAAATTGTTTACTGTAATACGATACTGCGTCAAGCCAGGTACCCCATCTGGTTAGTACAGGTTCAGATGGTAGTAGAATTCCTGGACAAAAGTTCTTGAATTCGCAAATCGGTTTAGGGGATTTGAGAAAAACCTTCTTTGTGTTAGCTACGAGAAGGTCTACTTTTGAATATCTGTGTCTAATGGTATCTGGTAAATGCAGATAATCTGTATTTAGTAATATCCAAACTTTAACCATGGTTACGGCTCCATTAAAGACAAACATTCTTAATTGGCTTCGTTGTATACCAAAGATTTGAATAGTGTCTTTTATCACATGCACTATAGTTTTTACCTTCGTATTTGGAAGACGTTTGCAGCACAAAAGAAATGGTATCGACGGGCCATCCGATTGTAAGGTACACATTAAAACATTTATTACACTGTTTTTGTTAGCAGCTGTTGTTTTGTCCACGCTTATCCATACTTTCTCATTTTTTATAATATTCTGTACGGTATTTGTAACATGTAATTTCACGTGCGGGAAATGCCTTCGCAGTAGGCTTCTGCTTGGTAATTTCCAAGCAGGAACGAATTTTTCCCAAAATGTACAGAACGCCTTCTGTTTCACAACGGTTGGTGGAATGTTACACACATTTAACATGAATATAAATTCTGTCTAGAAAATACAGTAAGGTATTTCGATTTTTACATTTGCTCTGTGTTTCACGCAAATGTAAAAAATGGTTTACCACGAGTAAGCGGGATGCGCAATCTCAGATTGCACTTAATGGTTTACTCGTGGTAAACCATTAAGTTCACGTTGCAAGAATCACATTTTATGGAATTGCCGTGGTATTTTAAGTCTGGATACCGATGTATATATATATACCGCCTGATTCTGAGCAAACGCAACGATCCGAACGTATGAATATTTCTCCCGCTTCGAATACAATTTCCCTGAACGCGTTTAGCCAATCACAAACCAGTCTGTCGCGCAACCATTTAACAACTAATGTCACAAATTAGTGTCACCACTGTCACCCTATACGGAGTCTCTTAAGCGTTTGAATAGTGAAAATAAGAAAATAAGAAAAGAAAATAGACATTACTGGTTCTGTACAAAATTTAAAACCATTATTCCCAAATCGCAGAGTTCCTAATGACACGTTCATTTTAGTATGCGCTGCAATAGAACTAAATTCAAATTTGACAGTTAGCGATATTTCCAACGATTTAGGCATATGCTGCTCTTCCGTTAACCGCATACTAAAATTAAATGGTTTTCGTAATTATAAATATTCCAAACATCATCAATTATTTTACGGTGATGAGTTTAAATGGATGAATTTCCGTTATTATATAATTAATTTCTCATTATGAACAATTTATTTTATTATCTGTAAGAGTAAATTTTTCTTAACTTTACTAGAATTTAATTTAGTTTTTATTTATTTCTGAAGTTTATTTAGTTTACTATGAACAGTTTTTGTGACCTTTATTATTAAAATTTAATTTATTAAATCTCTTGATGCCTTATTTGCAATTTTCTTAACCGCTTATTAATAATTTCATTACGCTTTGTCGAATAACGTATTGCAATTTACTCATTACCATAACACAGGACTAAACAATTTATAGTCCTTTAATAGTAATTTGGTAATCAGATCATTTTTCTTACGCGGCTCCATAATATGTAAGTATGTATGATATATGACATTGATGTTGACACGCCTACAGCATTCAGGGGAATTGTATTCGAAGCGGGAGAAATATTCATACATTCGGATCGTTGCGTTTGCTCAGAATTAGGCGGTATATATAAGGTAAACTTAATAAGTCGGCGATTAAAGGTCTGGTTCATTACTTCAAAGTATATATATTTATAACTCTACATGTTTCGGCAATGATTTTGTCAAGAGAATACAAAATATAATATATATACTTTGAAGTAATGAACCAGACCTTTAATCGCCGACTTATTAAGTTTACCTTATCATACCAAGGTCACGAAGATATTATATGTATATATATATATATATATATATATATATATATATATATTAGCGTTCTATAACCCTTGTAAATCATATTTTCTTTTACGTAATATTGTCACGCATCTTACACACTCGAGAAGAACAAGCACACAACAGAGTATCTCCATTAAGATCACGATTCAATATTGAGAGTATAAATTCTTGTAATTTACTGGCATGTTACGTCACAGAAGGTACTCATTTAACGTATGAATGGGTCTTATCGAAATCTTTGTGCTTGGTAAATTACAAGAATTGATGCTATTGATAGACGCTATTCAGATTTTTATTAGTCATTTAATATATTTAAATAGCATTTAAACATTTATTTCAATCAATAGTACACTCTAATGCGCAAATTTAAACCAAAGTTCCAAGCTGTAATACACACTTAGCGAGCAATTGGTACCGCCCTGCGGCCGCGCTACTGGCGGTCAGCAAAAACGACCATATCTATTTATGAGTAAAGATCGGAGAATATGCAGTATAAACTTGTTAAAATATGCATGTAAATATGCCATAAAAATAAGAAAATAATCACTTTAACATGCATCTAAATATGTAGTTAATTGTTTATTTTCCTTGAACATTTGCGATTAAAAATCAAATTAATTTTCTTTATGTATAGAATCTTAAACGTAATTAATAAACTGATTAATATAAATATGTAAAAACATATATATATATATATATATATATATATATATATATATATATATATATATATATATATATACAGGGTCCGGCAACGAAGCCGGGACGGAAGATTACACGTGTATTTGAAATATTTTGTTTTATTCAGGGTGTTCCAGATGGAAATGCCAGACTAAAGTTGCATTTTTTAAATGGACCCCCCCTCCCGTATATTAATAGATAAAATGATCCGCGCTTGAAAGCTGGTTACATCGATATAATGTTGTATGGGTCTAAAGTTGATAGTTTCTGTGTAAATAATTATAATTATTTTACTTGATAAATTGATACATTTCAGTAGGCTATTCTGCATAAGGAAAATCAAAAGATCCGAAACCAATAGAATAGAATATTTTCTACTAGTATGCACTTTCGTTGCTACGTGAAATAAATTCTGCAACTGCTCGCGTTATACAGGGTGTTCACAATTTCGCAAAATCGAAGAAATCTCATAATTTTTAAATGGAACACCCTGTATATTTTTAGCTCATTGAAAAGCCCTTTTACTACGCTTTCTATTGATACCTCATTTGAAGCACCTACGATGGATCATTTGCTAATTATTTCTTTTTAGAATTGAATTAATGAAAAATGCTTGTATTTTTAGTAGCTAATTTGCGCTTTTAAACCTTCTGTAAGATCGGATATTAAACAAATTATCCATAAATGGTCTATAACAAGAGGAAACCCGATTAAGTACGAGAAACAGTTGATTTTCACTCAGCGGTGAAAGCAAACATTAAATTATTTCTTATTTTGTTATAATAATCCCATAGCTATACGTCTCCTGAAGGTTAATATAAAGTAATATAGCATTTTCAATAGATTCACTGCTGATCAAGCTATCTGGTGTTAGTTTAATAAAAAAATTGCACTAATTAATTTGTATTTTAAAGAATTTTGTAAAACGAACTATTTTACGAATACCTAATATGGAACAATACATACCTAATTAGCTTAACATAAATCGAAATAATGTAGCTACATGCTACACGACGTATCCAATGCGGGTTTTCTGTTGCATAATAATGCATGTTATGTTTACTTTTTCTTTTAATGAAATCATCACCATGAAATTCCTGATTTAATTCCTTATGGTACGGATGATACCTATGACTTCTTAAAATTCTTCGTACGCTCCTATCTTCAATAGCTGTTACCTTTGAAATACCCTCTATACTTATATGTGGATTTTCCTGTATTGTTAATAATACGGCCAATTAGCTTTTTTCATTGATTACCGGCTTATTTATTTCTCTCTTCTTGTAGGTTACACTACCAGTTTCTGTAAATCTCACTAATAACCTTTCAAATGCTTCCGGTCTTGGCTTTCTTTCAAGATTTGGAAATCTCTCTGCATATACTCTACTTGCTAGGAGACAATTTCTTGTACAGTTCCCAAGAATAAATATCATATTCACCATTTCTTGAATACTAAAATTAGTCATTATAGCAATTTCTTTTAAAGAGTGAACGAAATACTGTGTAAGATGGAACGAAATTTTTGACAACTAGGTTATTAAGTATACAAGCTTAAAACTGACACCAGATAACTTGATCAGCAGTGAATCTATTGAAAATGCTATATTACTTTATATTCATTTAATGTTTGCTTTTACCGCTGAGTGAAAATCAACAGTTTCTCGTACTTAATGGGGTTTCTTCTTGTTATAGACTATTTATGGATAATTTGTTGAATATCTGATCTTACAGAAGATTTAAAAGGGCAAATTAGCTACTAAAAATACAAGCATTTTTCATTAATTCAACTCTAAAATGAAATAATTAGCAAATGATCCATCCTAGGTGCATCAAATGAGGTATCAATAGAAAGCGTAGTAAAAGGGCTTTTCAATGAGCTAAAAATATACAGGGTGTTCCATTTAAAAATTATGAGATTTCTTCGATTTTGTGAAATTGTGAACACCATGTATAACACGAGCAGTTGCAGAATTTATTTCACGTAGTAACGAAAGTGCATAACTAGTAGAAAATATTCTATTCTATTGGTTTCGGATCTTGTGATTTTCGTTATGCAGAATAGCCTGCTGAAGTGTATCAATTTATCAAGTAAAATAATTATTTACACAGAAACTATCAACTTTAGACCCATACGACATTATATCGATGTAACCAGCTTTCAAGCGCGGATCATTTTATCTATTAATATACAGGGTGTTCCATTTAAGAAAATGCAACTTTAGTCTGGCATATCCATCTGGAACACCCTGTACAAAACAAAATATTTTTAAAACGTGCGCTTGATGGTACGGAAGGATATCCGATGACTAAATATTTGACTAACTTTCAAATACGCGTGTAATCTTCCGTCCCCGCTTCGTTGCCGGACCCTGTATATATATATATATATATATATATATAATAACTTCGTGACCTTGGTATGATATGGTAAACCTAATCAGTAGGCGATTAAAGGTCTGTATATTACTTCAAAATATATGTATTTAAAAAACTCTACATGTTTCGGCTGTGTACGCCTTTATCAAGAGAATACAAAATATGAATGACAGGATATAAATGTCAAGTAATGTCAAGACTTACTTGACATTTATATCCTGTCATTCATATTTTGTATTCTCTTGATAAAGGCGTACACAGCCGAAACATGTAGAGTTTTTTAAATACATATATTTTGAAGTAATATACAGACCTTTAATCGCCTACTGATTAGGTTTACCATATATATATATATATATATATATATATATATATATATATATATATATTTGTACACATGGGCATATAGACGTATTTAACCAACGGTCACTTCATCGCAAATACATGCGATTCAATCTTACGAACTCATCAGTGCAGATTAACGAAGTGACGTCTCAAGATTCGCTCTCGCAGGAAAACCCAACTTATCTCGTCAGTCGACAAGAAATACCTCGTGACATCCGACGGGCAAGAAAAGCTCGTCGATATGAGCGCTTTCTCTCGAATGTGTACGCCATTGCAGGCAAGAAAGAAACACGTATAAATGTGCAGTTCATTAACTCGTAGTCAGATGGCTCAATATAAAGAAATAGCATATCGATGTGTAATCATCAAGTGTATATAAATTAATACAATATGTTAAAACATATAAGTTCCTGTACATATAGGCATACGCAACGTATTTAACCAATGGTCGCTTCAACTGCGTTTCAATGTTGCGATCTCATCATTGCAAATTAGTGGCGTATTAATCATTATTATAATTTATAATTAAGGCATACATATACTTATAAATTAAGATTTATAAACATTCTAACTGAAACAATAAATTACTAAATATTTATTATTATCAACTGTTATAAATAGTCTGCGGTCATAAGGTATATTTATAAGCCGAAAATACTATTTCAACATCGCATGGCGTTATAGAGCAAATTTAAAATTGCTGATGAAATGTGGCTATAAATCAAATTCAGTTGAAGAGGTTCCATCTAAAACCTCATTAATTTCGTTAAATTTTTTAGCCTACATTTTATTCTATGAACAAAACTTGTTTTTAACATTACCTACCCCCTTTAATTGACAAATTTGATCTTTTGTTTAATTCACAATAGAAACAGTTTTATCCAATGGAACTCCCTTAGTTACTAAGTTTCCTATTGTAAACAAAACTGCTTTGGATATATGCCAATTTATTTTTTAATCATGGATAGCTAAAAACGTTTACACATTTTTGATATCTACTGAACTATCGAAACTAAAATCGAAAATTACCTCTTTTATTCCGCTATAATTTGTTGAAATAAAATCTGCAGTTTACAGGGCAGGTACTGGTCACATAGGCCATGGGGGGCAGTTGAATTCCTGTCAATTTTTCTCCGTATACTTGAACACGTGAGGGAGTTTTAGTAGATACCTTTTTAATGTTTATTACTAAACTATTTGCAAGAGGAACCTCTAATCTGATGGTTTCGACTACTCTATTTAAACTATGAGCTAAACAAGTACAGTACAATTTGGGATAAAATATCTTTAGTGATTTTTGATTTTAGTGGTTTCATCAACTTGAAACCAGATCGGTTTACTATCAATTCGCTGTTTAATGAGATTACAGATACATAACTTGAATCAGAAAATTTAATACGCAGTGTTGAAGAAGTAGGAATTTTAAAATCTGCGTCGGGATATGCTTATTTTTCTTGTAAATTTTAGTTTCCAAATATTGATCAACTTGAATTTTTTTTATCACAACTAATTTGCGTTTATTTGTTACAAAAACGTGCTTTATTAAAGGGTGATTTGCATTGTTGTTAAATAAAGTTATATTATGAATAAAATAACTAACTTTTCGCAGACGTTGCAAAAAATATGACGAGTAAAGTATTTTTGTTTTTGTAGGCAATAAATCTATTTAATAGCGTACTTTTGTGTGATGCCTGCTTAGGTATTTTAGCGGGCGTGTACAAATTGTGCGCTAAGGATTTAGTTAATCAGTTAATTGTTGAGGGAGACACTTGTTGGAACTCCATATCATTAATAAATAAATATACTGCACAGATTTTAGTTTCAAAGTATTTATTGTAAGGTCATTCGCCAACCGAATATCAAAGAATCTATAGAAATAAAAAATCGGACTCTAGCTTCACCAATCACTGCATAGAACATAATAATAAATTCAGTTGCAATTTTAAAGTCCTATATATCTATATATATAAAAGAGAGTAGCGTTAGTTACTACTTATACGCTTATGTTACGCTTATAACTCAAGAACGCCTGGACCGATTTCAAAGATTCGCACCAATTCGGACTGGTCTCCGGCCAAACAAGAAGAATACCCAAGAAAATTCCAGAATTATACCGAAAAAAAAAAATTATCAAGAAAATTAATTTTCCCATACATTTTGTAGGGAGTGATTTTACTATGTTTATAACTCAAGAACGCCTGGACCGATTTCGAAGATTTGCACCAATTCGGATTGGTCTCCGGCCAAACAAGAATAATACCCAAGAAAATTCCCGAATTATCCCGGAAAAAAAATTATCAAGAAAATTCATTTTCCCATACATTTTGTAGGGAGTGATTTTACTATGTTTATAACTCAAGAACGCCTGGACCGATTTCGAAGATTCGCGCCAATTCGGATTGGTCTCAGGCCAAACAAGAATAATACCCCAGAAAATTCCCGAAATATCCCCGAAAAAAAAAATTATAAAGAAAATTCATTTTCCCATACATTTTGTATGGAGTGATTTTACTACGCCATCTTCATGATAGATGACGTTTATGTTTACGTTACGTTGTGACTATTTTTTTTTTGACAATTTTTTGCGACAATTTTTTTTGTCACACATTAAAAACGAACATGATATCAAATGCTGGTTCCGGTATTGCCAGTAGATGGGGTTGTGTTCATAAACTTTTGACAGCTGATTCATTTGCACAGTCTTTCCATATTGTGTTGTGCAGACGTGTGTTTCGATTTATCAGCATTTTTTCAAAAGTGATTTTATAGAGGTGAGTTCAGTTTGATAAAGTGCACATTGTAAATGGTTATATTCTTTGTTATTACGTGCGCATCGATAATCAATCCAAACGTTAATTTCCAAATGTGCAATTTATTTTTCGGTGGAATACTTTGAAAAGCAATTCGAATTCGCTGTTCATTTAATTCTGATTGATCATTTTGGTGTGGAATTCTATTTTCAAACGGTATGTTCCCAACGAAGGTCTTTATTTTCAGAGGTTATGATATTTGAGCACATGTTTGCATCAATGTTTATTTTTGTGAGGTCATGACATCTGTGCAGATGTATGTATTGATAATTTCTTAATTGCTTTTGTGACATTCATTTCTCAGTGTTATTCACAATGCCGCGACCCAGAACATCTAATCTTTCGCATCGAACCCGTAATGCAAGTAGAGTTCGGAATATCGCCAATCAATTGAATACGGATGAACAAGAAATCGCACGAGAACAGCGCCGTGTTAGTATGACCCGAATTCGTGCATCACAAACACAAGAAGAAAGACATGCATGAATATGCGCAAGATGCAATGACATATGTACGTCATTACGGCCGTCCAGACCTGTTCATCACCTTCACGTGCAATCCAAAGTGGATAGAAATTGTTCAACTGCTGCGTCCTGGCCAAACATCAAGTGATCGGCACGATATCACCGCACGTGTATTCAGGCAAAAAATCCGGTCGCTGATGGACTTTATTGTTAAGCATCGTGTCTTTGGGGATACTCGATGTTGGATGTATTCAATTGAATGGCAAAAAAGAGGCTTGCCGCATGCACACATTCTCATTTGGTTAGTCGAAAGAATCCAACCAGACCAAATTGATGACATCATATGTGCCGAGATTCCTGATCCCGAACCCGATCCAGACCTGCATGATGTCGTAATTACAAACATGACTCATGGACCGTGTGGCGCCATTAACCCACAATCACCGTGCATGGTCGACGGCAAGTGTTCCAAGCGTTATCCACGAAGTTTAAGTGGTGAGACCATCACTGGCAACGATGGTTATCCACTGTATCGGCGTCGATCATTTGATAATGGCGGTATAACAATCACAGTCAAAGTGAAAGGAAATGATTTCGTGGTCGACAACTCTTGGGTTGTTCCGTATTCGCCACTTCTTTCCAAAACATTGAAGGCGCATTGTAACGTGGAGTATTGCAATTCAGTGAAGTCCATCAAGTACATCTGCAAATATGTCACGAAGGGCAGTGACATGGCGGCTTTTGGTCTTCAAGCACCTGACTCCAATGATGAAATCACGCGCTATCAAGTTGGTCGATACGTAAGCTGCAATGAGGCGATTTGGCGTATATTCTCATTTCCCATTCACGAACGCTATCCGCCTGTTACACATCTGGCAGTGCATCTGGAGAACGGTCAACGAGTTTATTTCACTGCAGCAAATGCTGCTCAACGTGCTCAAAACCCACCAGCGACAACATTGACCAGTTTCTTCTCGATTTGTCAAAGTGATCCGTTTGCACGTACGTTACTTTACTCAGAGATGCCGTGGTATTACACTTGGAATGCTTCATCGAAGAAATTTCAACGTCGAAAGCAAGGAGATGTAGTTCCTGGTCATCCGGATGTGCGTTCTACTGAAGCTCTTGGCCGTATTTATACAGTTCATCCGAAGAATGATAGATGCTTCTACTTGCGACTACTGCTGGTGAATGTTCGTGGGCCGACATCATTTGAGTCACTTCGAACTGTCGATGGTGTAGTGTTGCCAACATTTCGTGCTGCATGTCAGAAACTCAATTTGATTGAAAACGATACGCATTGGGACACGACAATCACTAAGGCAACTGTTTCTGCATCTTCAAGTCAATTACGCACATTATTTGCGATCATTATTGCCACATGATTTCCATCGAATCCACGTGAATTGTGGGACAGGTACAAGGATGACATGTCAGAAGACATTTTGCATCGAGTTCGTGTCCATTCAGAGGATCCCCATTTTGAGATGAATGAAGAGATGCACAACCAGGCTTTTGTTTTGATAGAAGACATGTGTTACCTCATGTGCGGCAGTTTGTTAGTCAGGTTAGGAATGCCATCGCCAGATCGTCGACCAAACGACGCTTTCGAACGAGAATTGCAGCGTGAACGTGATTACGATACAAATGCATTAAGCCAAATGGTTCGAACGAATGTACCTTTATTGAATCCCCAACAAAAAGAAGTATACGATACGGTGATGAACACAATTGATGATGGAAATGTTGGCATGTTTTTCCTTGATGCGCCTGGTGGCACTGGTAAGACATTCCTCATATCATTGATTCTGGCTACAGTTCGTGCAAGATCAGAAATTGCTGTAGCAGTTGCTTCTTCTGGAATAGCGGCTACGCTGCTGGAAGGTTGCCGAACCGCTCATTCGGCATTGAAATTGCCATTAAACCTTCAAGCAGTTGAAGAACCTACATGTAACATAGCGTAATCTATCTATCTGCGTAATGACGCAAGACGTTTTGGCGGTGCACTGATTTTACTCTCAGGCGATTTCCGGCAAACACTGCCAGTATTACCACGATCGACCGCTGCCGATGAGATCAATGCTTGCCTCAAATCATCGACATTGTGGCGTTATGTGAAAAAACTTCAGCTGACGACAAACATGCGAGTTGCATTGCAAAACGATCCATCTGCCGAAGTGTTCTCCAATCAACTGCTTACTATTGGAAATGGTCGTGTTCCTGTCGACGCATCGAATGGATTGATTTCGTTCCCGCCGAATTTTTGCAATTTCGTCTCAACGAAAGAGGAGCTCATCAACAAAGTATTTCCGAACATCATTGCTAACCACAAAAACTACGATTGGTTGAGTGAAAGAGCAATTTTAGCGGCAAAGAACAAGGATGTGGATCAATTAAACTGCACAATTCAAAATAAAATCGTTGGTTCACTGCATTCCTTCAAATCTATCGACTGTGTAACAAACGAAGACGAAGCAACCAACTATACAACTGAGTTTTTGAATTCATTGGATGTGCCTGGCTTGCCACCGCACAATTTACAATTGAAGGTTGCTTCAGTTGTCATCATGCTTCGCAATCTCAATCAACCAAAATTATGCAACGGAACGCGTTTAGCGGTCACAAAACTCATGAGCAATGTGATTCACGCAAGAATACTAAAAGGAAAGTTCAAAGGTGAGGAAGTTCTCATTCCGAGAATTCCAATGATCCCAACCGATATGCCATTCGAGTTTAAGCGAATCCAATTTCCAATTCGTCTCGCATTCGCCATGACAATCAATAAATCACAAGGCCAATCATTGAGTGTTTGTGGCCTGAATGTGGAGAATGAATGTTTTTCACACGGTCAACTGTATGTCGCATGTTCCCGTGTCGGAAAACCATCCGCTTTGATCGTTTTCGCACCTGAAAACAAAACTAAAAATATTGTTTATCACAGAGTGCTTCAATGAGGGAAAATACAATTCAAAATCGACCCGACCGCAAGCCATCCAGCAAATATTTCAAAACAAAGAATCAATTGCAATGGACAATTGACCACAGATTTTCTGCAATTTGAAATGACGCAGGGCAACGCCTGCGAGACGAAGTTCCACGGGTCCACTATAATGAATAACACTAACATTCTATTAATTATGTATATACTTTTTATCATTTAATAGTTCATTTATTATTCACATTTTTAAAATTTTTTTCAAACAAATATGAATTACCTGCACCGATCTCCTTTAAATATTATCAAGTACCTGTATTTTAAACATACCCATAACAATAAAACATTAAATATCTAAATCAATACTTTTCTAGGCAGAACGAAGTCTACCGGGTCACCTATTTTAATATAAATAAAATTTGAAGGCAAAACAACGTTTGCCGGGTCAGCTAGTTAAAGATAAAAGTAAGACACTAGATCTCCTTGAAGCATTAGACATTTATAGACAAAAAATTAGGCTTAGCTTTAAATGACCAAATAGATCTATATAATTCCCCACTCCTTCAACTGAATTTATAATAACTTGTATTGAATATAAACAATATAAACCCTATATTCTATCGTTAAGGCATCATTAATTCTCCTGATTAAACCGTAATACGGCGAAACAACATTGTTGTTGTATATAATAAATATTTTGAAACTAAAATCTGTACAACGTATTTATTTATTAATTTACTTAAAACTTTTTGCGCTAGATACACAAAAGTGCCACAAATTGGACGCTGTACCACGAATTTGAAGGTGTAAAAGAGAACACAAAGACGTTCCGGCATTTTGAACATTTTACCGTTAATTGCATATTGTACATTTTAATAAAAGTCATAACAACATAGATATAGTGTAACTACGAGAGATGTCTTTTATGTTTTACATACTGGGGCATAAACTACTAACCAAATGTCAGCACTAAAAATTAGCCTCCATCTTTAGTAAGCCTTAATACAAAGTTTCAGTGCGATACGTGTAGTGTTGTAGCTACAACGAAGTATCAAAATTGACAAGTTAGTCGAAAAATGGAATTAAACCGTGACAATTTTCTCGCAATATTTTTTTTATAATTTTCGAAGACAATTATCTCAACAAGAATGCTTCGCTAAATTGGTTTCTGTTTTCGGTAATGAAGCACCACACTAGTCAACAAACGTTGGTATGGAGAATTCAAACATGGACGGATTAGTCTTAGCGACGATCCAAGAGCAGCTGCACCAAAAACAGCAGTCCTCAGGAAAACGTCGATGCTGTGCGCAAGCTCATCAATGAAGATCGTTATGTGACATATCGCGAAATTGAAGTAATATTGGGGATTTCAAAGACCTCAATTCAAAAAATTTTGCATGAATAATTGAAGAAGAACAGAAAACAGCTAGGGTGAATTGGTGTCAAAAAACTCTATACCGCTTCAACGCAGGAAACTATAAAAACGTGTGAATGGTGATGAATTTTAGATTTACTCGTACGAGCCAGAAAGTAAACGCCAGTCGTCTGCTTGGTTATCCGTTCCCGAAGTGTCTCCAAAAAAAGATGGTCGCGACATTTGTCTGGAAAGAAGGTCATATAGCAACAATTTCTCTATAAGATCAAAGAACTGTTACTGCCAATTGGTACACAACCATTTGTTTGCTCCAAGTCATCGCTGAGCTCCGAGAAACCAACCCACAACAACGAATCATCCGCCACCAAGACAATGCAAGTTCGCACACAGCTCCCAAGACAACTGAATTTTTAACGCAACAAAACGTCGAATTGTTAGACCATCCTCCGTACAGTACCGACGATTTCTTTTTCTCTCCGAAAATCAAGGATGTACTGCATGACCAAAGGTTCCAGTCGTCAGAAGGAGCAGTCAATGCCTTCAAAATCGCAATTTTGACTGTACCAACAAACGAGTGGAGTAACTGCTTCCAGAGCTGGTTCGAACGCATGCAAATGTGCATTAATCTTTGTAGAGAATACTTCGAAAAACAATAAAGTCTTTAAAAGCTATCTACTATTTTAGTCCAGCTCTATATGCAAAATATAAAAGACAACCCTTGTATTAACAATTGAATTATGAGAATTACTTTAAAATACAAATAAGATGCACATTTAACAAAATCTAATCTTGGAATATGACAATAATTATACTGTGGTGATTACACTGATTACTACCACAAGTAACACAAAGCGTAAAATAAACACAATGAACACAACTAACTTTAACCAAATGCAATGTGAAACTAAAAATGATTTGCAAATTATATCTATTTCATAACCTATAATTTGTAACGGCATTCAATTTAAGGGTAGGATTAAGATCCGCCTTATAATTATGTTAATATCTGTTAATTATTTGAATACTTAATTCGGCGTCCAGTTTGAGGGTAAGATTGAAATATGTGAGGTATTCAGCGTCAACAAGTTGTTACCATTTATTCAACAACTGCACAAATACTAAATTTTCTATTTACCAATAAGACAAAAATGAACGGGGAAAGTTTATATTAATTTGCGCTAATATTTAGTAACCAATTTCAAAATTCCAAACCATGTTAGGAAAAATGTTTAACATAAAATTATCACATTATCAAAAACTAATGATATCATCTAATCCCTCTCACACTTAATCTGTTGTCACAAGTAAAGGATACTAAATAAGTCCCGCATCTCTTGTCAAATGGGTTTTTCCTTTAGTTCCTAATGATACTACCTGCTGAATCATGAAATGGGAATATCCCTTTGGGAAATTTTAGAAAAAAGGGAAGAAAACCCCTCATATATGCAAAAATTTATTATGCATATGCATTTATGCACTTAATATGCAATTTGCATATAATTCAACCTCTATTTATGATTATCTCACGAGTAAATTAAAATTATTAAGCGATTCTATTATATTTAAAATATTTAAACCTGAAGTTACACATCATTATATTATATTCCATATAATGATGAGAAAGATAAATGAACTACTTTTCCATTTTTTTGTTTTCCCGTTTCTATCGTGTGAAATTTTCCGTAGATCACCCTGGTTGTCATTTCTATGTACATATATAAGCTTTATTTTATATTATTTTAAAAGAAATACAATTTAAAGTTCCTGCCGTGACTCACATTTCCTGAACATAAAATGTGATAAGATAATTCATGGGAAAATTATAATGGCAGGCTACGCATGAAACATTTTAACAATGTCAACACTCCTAACACACACTTCTACACCAAATAAATTGTATACTAAAAACAAACTATAATTATCGGATTATTTAAATGGCATTGTGTTTCTTTTAATTAAATAGTAATTTATAATGTATTTTTTCTTTATTTTAAGGCATACTTCTACATCTCCTGGCATGAATTGCCGGGTACCATACACAACATCGCAGGATTGGGATATAAACGATAGTACAATACCACGAATTAGCGAATACGACGGCTTCTCTGAATGGGCCGATGGTCACTGCCGCCTGGTGTACCGTGCCGATTCTGAAGATGCTAAAAGACACTCCTCGGGTTGGGCTATGAGAAATACAAATAATCATAACGTTCATATATTGAAAAAGAGCTGCCTGGGAGTTCTTGTCTGTTCGTTGAGATGTACCTTATCTAACGGAGACACAGTCCATTTAAGGCCGGCTATTTGCGATAAGGCTCGAAAGAAGCAACAAGGTATTTTCCAAATTTATTTATTGCCTAAATGGTTAGGCAGTTAAGAAAAATAAAATTATATTGCTCGAATATTTGTAATAAATTCTATAATCAGTATTTGATAACCACAAGTTTATCCCATTTTAGTAATCAAGTTTATCCCATTTTAGGTAGAAAATCGTATTTAAATTTAATTATGTTTTTCGTACACACACCTAATATCTAAGAGACCTCACGTCACTATTGTAATGTTGGTTGCATATGTAGATATAGGTTGGTAGAACAATTTTTTACTAATAAAGGTTTTGATGAATAACAAATAGTCGACAATGACAGATTTCTTGTTAATATTTTATTTTATTGAAGTTTTTCTTTTGGGAATTATTGTCATATATCTTCCTGTACTATAAATCACTTATGTTAGCATTATGTAAAAAAAAAAAAATGTGAGCTTGTGTTTAATAATAGTGTTTACACCCAAGTAAGATGAATTTACTCGTATTTTGACAGTACATTACCGAAGTTGAATTCAGAAGGAAACTGAAATTAACTGCTATCACAATGACATTTAAAGGTGAAGGTTTACTATTAAATACTTAATACTAGTCAAAATGTGATATCAACTAATATATTTGTCAAATAATAGAATGGTGTAAACATTTCAATGAAAACCTTTATACGGCTAAAACTTAAAATAATAACTTTAAATAATTTAAATCAATCGTAGAGACTTTATCGAAATGATATTTAAACTTCTCAGAATATAACAATTTTATGAAAATGTTTTGAATGAAATAAAGTTCAATTACACATTTCTTTAACTATATAACGGAAACAAAAAAAAATTGAAGATTACTTGATGATATTGATTTTCATTTGTTGGAAAATCAAAGTAGAGTTTAGGTTTCATTAGTATTGTAACAAAAATGTTACCATAATGTTTCAAAAGTATTCATTTTTTGTGAATTAGTATCTATAAGTACTCTTCGATATAATTAACCTTTCGCAGTCAATATATGTTGTCATTCGTAATCTTCGAAACATTTTCTCCAATTTCTCTGCAGTAGGTTGTATTTTATTTTCTGAAAAGGGCCAATCGTTACTTAGGTTGATGTAAAACATAAGCCTCATAACCTATTCTTTACACGTGAAAACAAAAAAAAAATTACCAGATGCTAAGTCTGCATTATACGGCGAATGACCCATGATTTCAATCTTTTGATCATTCAAATACTCCATTGTTAGAACAGCAATGATAACCCGAACGATATTATGTGAGATGATCCTTCCTTTTGGACGATTTTCGCGAACACTTTGGACAACTTGAGACAAACAAACTGTAGTGTATGATCCTACATTGTCCTCCAACTATACAGTGCATATCCATCAATCCTAAAAATGTGGCGACCATTTTATTTGCTTCGGCTTTTCACTCCAACAACTTTTGTTAGAGCCACCCCGTTTTCAAATATTCAAATGCCATTTTCGGGATTACAGCAATACGCCCAAGTTTTATCACCGGTTATGATGTTATTATGTACGATCCATTGGCGAAGAGACCTAGTGTAGCTCTGCACCATCTCCGCGACCTTTCTTTTGGACTGCAATTAAATGGCGCAGATTCCTATAAGAACCAAACTTACATACATTCAAATATGTATATAAGATTGCCTTCACATAAATTTTGTTTTGTTGTTTTAGTTGCTTTAATACTACTAACAGTAACATGTTGGTCCTCTTCAAGCAAGTTTCGAACAAAATCAATATTCTTTTCGGTAACAGCTCCCTCTGGCGTGACATTTAAGAATAGTCAGTCACTTTGAAATTCATTGTACCACTGCCTTCTGTTAGCTAAAGAACACGACTTGACACTAATACCCGAATAATTTCCTCAAAATATTTCTTACACTAAAAAACACATAAAAAACTGTGGTAGCGTTTTATATACTCAAGAACTTAGTGCCTAGAATTGAACTGAGCACGTCAACACATAAAGAAACGTATAAATTCTAATTTTTTTCTTATTTTTTTGCAGCAATTTCAACAATATCTCTTAAAACAAAGTTAATTAATTAATGACAATTTGTTTTCAAAGTTTTTTTATCATTTTGGAGGCTTAAAAATGTAGAACAAAGTATAATGTCTCAAAACAAAAGAATTGTACTTCGGCTTGTTTTAAACATTTAAGGAATAAAAAATCATATTTTTTTCCTCGTGATTTCGAATGATCGTAATCATACGTGTATTCATATTTCTGATGACTCCAACGAGGATTTATTGCGTAAAACTTACACATTCTTCAATCAAGACTGATGTTTTGAATGATAATGAGTTGAATTTTGAAGAGAAGTAAAGAGTGATCTCTTTACTTATCTTTTCTTGATAAATGTCTTTCTTCTAGAATATCCCAAATATGTATATACTATTTCTTCTTCTTTGGCTATTGCTTAGTTAAATACATCTGTAGCGTCGCAATATTCTGCTATTACGAGACGTATTTTAATTTTGTTTTTGTACTAATTTTTTATTCCAACAAAGCTTAATTTATTTGGTAGTATATAATTTGGTTTGATTTTCTTATTCTATTTGACAACTCTGTGTCGACTTCTACTAATAATTGTTTTAATATTTTATCCAAATGTAAGGGGTTTTCCAATAAGAGCGCGCCAACTTTTTCTAACAAGAAATTTGTTAGAAATTCAAGCTGACCTTTGTTTCATCTGAAAGTGCAATTAATGTCATTAGTTATTGAACACAACATCATTTAAATGTCATCCACGAAGACGTGAATAAATCCGTTGAACCCAATTTTCCATGACCTTTTCATACAAATCGACCCGAATGGCAACAATGGCTTGTTGAATATTGACTCTCAAGGCGTTAAAAGTTGCTGGCTTATTTAGCCTAAACCTCTTAACATAGCCCCAGAAAAAAAAGTCCAAATGCGTTAAATCACGTAAACGAAATGACCAGTTAACAACTCCGTGTCTGGAGATAGCTGTCTCATTGAAAGACAAATTCAATAAATTGATTGAGTCTCTAGCTGTGCGGTAAGTGGCACCGTCTTGCTAAAACCACATATTTTCTAAACTCTTACAATTAATTTTAAACCAGAAGAAATCAATAACCATCGTCCGATAACGCTCTCTATCTATTGTAACTATGCGACCATCATCATTTAAGAAAAAGTAAGGTCCAATGACTCCTCCAGCATAAAATTCACACCAAACTGTCAACTTTTCAGGATTTAAATGTTGCTCACTTGTGCATCACTGCAGATTCGGCAAATCTGCTTATTGACAAAACCATTTAACCAAAACTGTGCCTCATCGCTCGAAATGATTTTCTTATGAAATTCAGGATCAACTCTAAGTTGTTGTAAAACTCATTCGCTGAAAATTCTGCGTATTCTATAGTCTGTACGCCTGAGTTCTTGAATAAATGCAATCTTGTAAGCACGTAGACAAATACCTTTACGAAGAATTCGCCACAAAGTCGTGTGAGAAATCTGTTATTGCTGAGATCGACGTGGAATTGACACATTTGGGTCATTTCCAACACTCTCTCATACAGCAGCAATATTCTCTTCACTTGTTACATTTTTTTCTCACTGGCGCGGCAAGTCTTTGAATTGTAATTTTATTTGGGACCGAAAATTGGTCTTAATTTACGTAAAATAACCGAGACTGAACAAGAACTTTGAAAATAAATTTTTATTATTCTATTTGCAATCGTTGTTGAAGCGTATACCCTTCCATTATCAATTGGCAGACACTAATTAACCTAAACGTTATTCGATAACTATTTAAACATCATTCATATGTCACAAATAACAATTCGATGTTGTTGCGTCCCTGTTGAAAAACACTATATTACAAAAAGTTCCAAAAGGCTTAAACAATCGCCGCGTTTCAGTTCTGATTTCAAAAATAAATTACACTGCTAACACCGTGAGTGTTGTTTTTCATAAAATTTTCGTTTCAGTTTTTCAGTTTCGTAAGACTAAAAGTATCACATGATCTTTTAATACATTCCTTATATATCTACGTATCTGCACAAAAGGTCGTCATAATTAAAAGAAATACCAGAATTACAAAGAATCAGTAGAACCTATTCAATAATAACAAATTATTGCAAATACATTTCCTTCATGGAGCGAACATAAATAAATAATTCTCAGATTAAACGAAAATCGTAAAACTCATTTTTTATTCCAGGAAAACCTTGTCCGAATAGGCAATGTTCAGGTAGACTGGAGATTTTAGCCTGCCGAGGGCACTGTGGTTACCCAGTAACACATTTTTGGAGACACACCGAACACGCGATTTTCTTTCAAGCTAAAGGAGTTCATGATCATCCCAGACCTGAAGCTAAAAGCACGTCAGAAGCTCGAAGAAGTTTAGGTAGTGGAAGAAGAGTTCGTGGTTTAGCTGTTCTTCTTGCAAGAGAAACTAATCTAAGTAATAAGGTATATATTAATTATTAAAATATAAACATATTAAACATTTGTATTTAATACACCGTGAGCAACATCAACTGACTGTAGTTAGCTGCATCAAAATCCCTAGATTAGAACATTTTTAATATTTCGAAATGGGCGGCATTTCTCATGTTTGTGTTTGTCCTTGTTTACCTGTTGTCATTGTTGTTAATCGTCATGTATTTTTGTTGCTCTTTATAAAGACATTAAAATAGTGCCGTTTACAGTGCACAAAAAACCTTTATATTATAACCCACTTTTGAAGTGGAATATAAATCGAAGATAATACATGGAGTTATTTTCTGCGGTCATCATTTTGAAACTAAAATCGGAAAAGCCGGCAACTTTGATGACTTTGCAACTTTGATGTGGAAAATATTCGAAATAGAATAGAGATTAGTCCAAACAAGTCTCTTAGAAAATAAACCACTCAAACATGTACGATATACCGGGTGTATTTTTTAACTTAAAAAAAATTATAATATTATTATAATTTTATCGATTACATGAAGGCATTACTAATTTCGAATATCGTTGGAATAAATGTGTTGAGCGAGCAGGAGACTATATTGAAAAATGAAATGCTTTTTGTAAAAAAAACTTTTGTTTTCTTTGTTAGACCACATAGTTTCCGAACCACCCTCATAAGTATGATATAGATTGATTGATTAATGTTTTTTTGCTACTAAATGTGCACACCTGATTTATTAAATAAATTATTTTCGTTAAGGAAGAAGCAATAATTCTATCGTTTCAAAAACCAAAACGTTTACACCCACCCGAAGAAGCCATTGTATGCCCAAACAATATTGAAGTGGTTTACAATAATAATTTGAAAGGACAAAATTATTACAAATTTGAAACTGCCATTCATTCTCGAGATATTGCAATGTCCCATTACTAACTGAACACGTTATATATATAATATATATATTATATTTTATATCCTTGATAAAGGCATCATTGCCGAAACATCTGGAGTTTTTTTTGAGTATATATACTTTAAAATAGAATAGACCTTTAATCGCCAACTGATTGAATTTACTATATATATATATATATATATATATATATATATATATATATATATATACATATATACACACACACGTAGATATATCAAGAATCTAGGCACCAACATTTTTTAAATAACATTTCTTCTTATAGGTATTTAACTTTTCAAACGCAAACAAATAAAGTGTTTTGCGAAGGCGTCTCCTTTCTGCTTATCATTTGTTAGTAGCCTAACTACTAACTAGTAAACAATAAATCATTGAAAGCTTTGAATCTAAAACGAGATTATTTTTTCTCTGCTATGAATTGATCATATCTCCAGACACGTTTCGCTAGCTATTAATAAAATGCAACATAGAAAAATGATTACCCAAAGGCATATAAAGCTCACTTGATTCTATCAGTGACTGTTTTGTTTAAGTATTTTCTTTTTATTTCTTGTAGCACTCAAAAGAATAACAAAATATTCTGTACAAATGTTGTTATTTATGATTACGTTGTAATGCTCTAATTCTTTAAATCATTTAAGTCATTAATTCACATGTGTTAATATTAAAAAAGCTGCTTATCAATGTATATAAACAATATCTAATTAATGACTATTTCAGAGCCTACTATTAGAATGTTATATCTCAGAAGTACCTGAATTACTGATTAATTGCCGAGAGATGTGAATTCGAATAACGAAAAGTTGTTGACGATGGATGATTAATTGAGTAGATGCTTGGGCTATTTCCATCATTTGAAGGATTTGAATAATCCAACGTTTCGGCAGTCAATCTACTGCCGTTCTCAGGGTAGCCCGGAGAAGGGTTGGATCTTGCCAAACTCGCGTCTGACATATTTGTCTTCCCAATTTTTAATTGCGAAATATACCTGTGTAAGATTGGAACTCGGTCTGAAATTCCAAAGTTTTAAATGAATCTAGCACACTAACAACTACGCTATTTATGTCCCGCAAATAGCGTGGTGGTTAGTCTTAACTACTCAACGAATTCGAATACCACACAAAATACATATTTTTCAAAAAACGTTAAATAAATCAGTCTTTGAAACTAAATTAGTTTTCTTACTTCTAATGCACAACTATTTCTTAGACTTAAATTAATATTTAATCAATTATGGTAATAACGATCATTCGTATTTGTCTAACAGCGTCTGCCATTCACAGGAAAAATAATATTGGGCTTGCAAGTAATTAATCGTGGATTTCAATGATAGTTAGCTTTAATTAATTTTTTAGGCATATGTACTTATTCGAAATGTCAAGACTATATTGTTATTTTATAATTTGTGCTTTACGTTTAACATTCAGTCAAAAACAAATATATCGGTAGATAGTGCAGCTAATGTTTACGGTCGATTGAAAAATCAGAAAATCAAAACGAGCATTTTCGTCATATTTTACTTTTTTACTTCCGCAAAAACCGCATTACAAACTTACAAAAAGTACCTGTGACGAAACCTGAATAGATTTGAGTGTCAATATTGGTTTTGCGAAATCTCGTTCTGATCATTTTTATTCAACGATAAGCAACGCCCTGATATCTAGTTAAAGGTGTTGACGATCATACCAAAACAATAGTCGACACGGATCCTCATAGTACAACCCATAAGATTACAGGGAAACTTTTTGTATAAGATACGAGGACGATTCTTAAAGTAAGTTTCATTTGGCTATTTAAAAAATCACCAATAGATGAAGAGGTTTTTATTATATACAACTTCCAAGCTTTCAGCTATTTTTCTACATAGTTGCCATTAAGATTGAGGCATTTGTCATAACGATGAATCAGCTATTTAATGCCCTCTTTATAGAACTCTGCCGCCTGTGAATTACGCTATGTTGTAACACTGACCTATAGTTCTTCATCGCTCTCAAACCGTTGGCTCCCAAGCCATTTTTTCATGTTATGGAAAAGATGGTAGTCCTAAGAGCCAAATCAGGCCTGTAGCGAAGATGCTCAAGCACTTCCCACTTAAAACTGTCCACTAGGCATGCCGTACAAGAGGCGGTATGTGAGAAGGCGTTGTCATGAAGAAAAACGATGCTCGAACTAAATAATTCACGTCATTTGTTCTGAAAAGCACTTCTGAGCTTCTTCAAAGTTTCACAGTCGACTTCAGTTATTTATTGTGGTCCATCTTCTCATAAAGTCTACAAGAGGAAGGCATTTCATGTCCCAAAAGACAGTGACCATGACTTTTCTCGTAGAAAAAATTTGACGGTACTTTAAAAGTTCCCTAGTAAGCGAGTTAAAGCTACTCCACGGCACTGACTGTTATTTCATCTCAACGTTGACATAGGTGACCCAAGTTTCATCACCTGTTACGATATGCCCGAGGAAATCTTCACCATCGACATGGTAACGCGTCAGAAAAGTTAGTGCCAATCCCATTCTCTTTGTTTTATGGTCTTTAGTAAAAAGTTTTAGCCCCACCGTGAAAATTTAAGGTAACCTAAATGTTCAATAACAATCTCGTGCAAAACTTCACTTGAAATTTGTGGAAGAAAGTTCAGTTCTGTGATTGTGAATCGCCGATTTTCACAAATTTCTTCTTTGACATTACCCACAATGTCACTCATGACATTTTCACCATAAACAGAACAAAGTTCACAATGAATCTCAGCAGGCTTATGTTCTTTGCAAACAGAAATCGGATAGCAGCACGCAATTCACAGTCGATGGATGGGATTTTCAATTGCAACAGCCCATTTTAAGCGACCCAAATAGCACGAAAGAATGTCCGAACGATTCTCTCACTGAATCAGACTCACAGCAGCGCTGCAATCGCCCCGATATCCTCACTCCTCTGCTCACTAGACGAAAACGGAACATACATTGAAAAACATTTGGAACATCTTTGACTGTTTACGACAATGTCAATTGCAAAAGTTAGTGGAGTAAGCTTAAGAAATCAGTACAAATAACATACAAAACTAATATAAATTAAAATAAGGTTATGTTAACCTATTTCAACCCATTGACTTCTGTCTGACAAGTAGCAAAACAGTAAATCGTAACTGTTTCCCCGTATTCTGTAATAAAATAACATGTCTAGAAGCAGTTTATGGTATAGCATGTCAAACTCTCGGCTTAAGTCGCAGAAATTAATCGGGCATATTCCTCACAATCCAATGCATCTAGTGTCGCACTTATAGCTGTTCTATACCTGTTGCATGAGATTTTGGTAATGGAATTATTTTTGTCTAAAATGTTTAACAGTCTTTTTGCGAAAATTACTTCAAATATTTTTGAAAATAGCGGCAGTATAGTTTTGGCCTATGGTTTTCCAGAATCTTTAATATCTCCCTTTTTGTACGCTGGCAAAACTTTGGCGGTTTTGAGTTTTAGGAAAGACTTCTTCAATAAACAAGTATTTACGAATTTAACAAGTGGATCAGTAACATTCAGACCTATTGCTTTTGGTATTTTGGTGGAAAATCCAGAACAATATTGTGGCATTTGAAAAATTTAATATCGTGTATATAAAAGTTACTGGAGTAAGCAAGAAGAATCAGCACAAACAACATCCAAGGGCGATATTCACTGTCACGCAATCATGCGACCAACTTAGATGTGTACGTTCAATAACTAACCAGACAAACTAACAAAACAAACATACAACTAATTTACCAAATCGTAAAGTTATTGGAGCTTGGATGGCATATCTTGTCACACCTACCATATAGTCCTGATCTCACATCATTAGATAACCATTTATTTCGTTACTTCTTGAATGATAAAAATTTCAACAATGATGCTGTCGTTAAATAGCACTTTACATAATTAATAAAATAATTACGTAAAGTGCAGTATTCTAGAGCGAAATAAAATAAAGGAAATATACTAAAGAATACTAGCATTAACAATATACCTTGAAAAAAGAGACAACGTAAAAAAATAGAAAGATGTAATTATATAGAACATGAATCCAAAATATTTTCTTGAAATTCCCTCGCATACGCGAGAAAAAAACAACAAATATATTTATAAAATATTTGTCCTGCTACTGACTATAATATAACGAGTAGGCACCTCTACTCTTTATGTTAGTCGGTTGCCGTTGGGTAGCGAAACAATTGTACCCCCGACTCTGGCAGTTGTCGATCGTTACATGTGTACATGTGTGAGTTCGATATGATTTACATTTACGGTATCGATTAAAGGTGGATTGTAGCCAAATTAGCAATTCCCCGTAAAGCACACATCTTCTTTTAATAATTCACGCATACATTCTAAAAGTATAAATTTTGAAGAGCTAACTTTTCGCACGATGTTATTGAACCCTTAGCATACAAATCTGTTTAATATGGCTGGGCGATACCGACATTTTCGGTATCGGGTACCAATACCAATCGAGTATCGATACTTACCGATGAATGGGGTATGGGGGAGTACTGGAATCGGTAAAGTATCGATAGGTATCGATGCTTTGGAATCGATACCTTGGAATCGATACCTTGGAATCGATACCTTGGAATCGATACCTTGAAATCGATACTTTTGAATCGATACCTTAATTCGATACCTAGAAATCAATATCCATAACCCGTTTTCTAGATGTCGATTGTTTGATATCGGTTTCAAGAGATATAAAATTAATTTACCGATTCTACCATAACTACGGTATGAAATTTGCAATATTGTGAGATTTTTTTTTGTAATAATTATAGTTATGTCATAATAAGGATATTTGCTACACACAATAATAACATCCTTTTAAATATATATTATATAATATATATAATGCATATATAGTTAAAAATTCTTTACTTAAAAAGTTATTGCATCCTTTATGTACATTTAAAAAAATGCACAAAGGTAAGCTACCCGATACATGGCTACCCGATACATCGCTACCCGATACATCGCTAACCCGATACATCGATACTTAGCGAGTACTGGAATCGGTAAAGTATCGATAGGTATCGATGCTTTGGAATCGATACCTCGCTACCCGATACATCGATACTTAGCGAGTACTGGAATCGGTAAAGTATCGATAGGTATCGATGCTTTGGAATCGATACCTTTGGAATCGATACCTTGGAATCGATACCTTGGAATCGATACCTTGGAATCGATGCTTTGGAATCGATACCTTAGAATCGATACCTTCGTTATATGAGGTATCGGGTAATCGATACCAGTTACGGTATCGGGTTTTGGGCGATGTATCGATACTTCGCCCAGCCCTCTGTTTAAACAATGTTATCATGACATCGACAGCTCTTACGTAACAGGCACACACATACTCTGTAGTGTATGTATGTGTGTGCAAGTTCAATAGAGATAGTAAGGCATTCTGAATTCATAGGCGGCACATAATACAATTTTTTACAGGTTTTTAATTTAGGGTTCGCGTCATAATTGCCTCAAAAATTTTTGGATTCATATTCTATATAATTTCACTTTTCCTTTTTTTTATACGTCGTCTCTTACTTTCAAGGTCACTCTGTATAACATAATGTGTAATGGTGTTATAAATGTTAGAAGCAAATAGTTTCCATAAAACAAAAACATTTTTACTAATATCAAAAATATTATTAAAAATCGGACGTGAACACAAGTATAGATTTACGTGAACATTGCTGTCCAAACATGCAGATACGTGTTTCGTCCTATTATGGACTCATCAACGCATGATGCTGGGATAGGCAAACTTCATAATAACAACTCCCTTACCACATACAAACAAATCCCTCAGAAAAGTAAGCTTGATCAAATTGTTCTAAATATGTGTTAGTTTCATTGATAACCGCCTCATTCGACCCAAAACTCTTGCCACCTAGCCAAGTTTTCGAGGTGGGAAAAAGAAACAACTCCGAGCGGACTAAATCTCGTAAATAAGCTGGATGAGGAAACAGTTCGAAATGTAATTAAAAAATTTCTATCATTTAAATCATCGAAGTGTGGACCTGGAGAAAAAGCACCCATTTCAATGTAATTCTATGTTAAAATGGGAAAAAATTAGAGGCCGAAAATTTATGTATGTACACAATCGGCCAAAAGTACGACACGGCGGTGCCTAAGTTACTGCATGAAAAGCCCTTACACTCTCCTAAACTAACAGTTTGGTGTAAGGTTGGTACTTTCGGAATTGTAGACCTGTATTTCTTTGAAAATGACAATGAACAAACAGTGACCGTTGATTCAGAACGTTATGTGATTATGTTGGTAAGCTTTCTTAAACCCATGTTACGACAACTTGGCATTGACCCTACAAACCTATATTTCCAGCAGGATGGAGAAACAGCCCACATCGCGCGAAACAATATGGCTGTAGTTCGTCGAATTTTCGAAACCCTTATCTCTCGTTTCGGGGAAATCGCTTAGACAGTTTGGTCGCCCGACCTCAGTGTACCAGACTTTTTCTGTGGGGGTTTCTGAAAGACCGTGTGTTCCAAAGACGTATCATGAATATTCGAGAACTCAAGCAAGCCATTGTTAACGAAGTTGCAGCCATTGATGAAAACCTACGGAGGCGCGTGTATGACAACTTCAAGAAACCTTTGCAACAATGCGTTGATGTAAACGGAGGCCATCTGCCAGATAAAGTTTTAAAAAAACAACCTTGTAATCTATGGTAAATAAATGGCATATTTGGTCGTATTTAAAGAAATGTTTACATATTTTTGGCCTGCTTCCGTACATAATATATAACTATTTCAAAAATGTCAGTTGACTTCGCGCCACCTGTATAATCTAAACACATGATTCATCGAAGACACCATTCTCTTCTGTTACCTTTCATATTTAGAAAAAAGTAATAATAAGTGGTGCTTCCTATCTAAGTGGATAAGATATTATATTATGTATAACTGTGAAATAAAATATGCTTGGTCGGACACATACAATGTTGATTTGACGATAAATGTTACTTTTCAACAGTAGGCAACTTAGCCACATTTTAGACGCCTACTGTTAAAATTTCGCTCAAAGCTCTCGAATAAATAAGTTTTTACAATTTTTTCAATTAAAAATTTGTTGTTTTCGAAAAACTAATTTCGTGTGTTAATTAAACATTATCTTTTTACATGGAAAAATCATTAAAGAAATTAAAAAAAGTTACATAAATATTATGGTGAATATGCTCCTTCACATTTGCAAGTGGTTCACTGTTTTCAAAAGTGGTCATATGAGCACAGAAGATGCAACATCCAGGGCCGTGATTTACAGTGTATCTTCTGCAGAAATTAACATTAAAATATGAAAAAGCTGACCGCAAAATAGGTGTCACGCTATCTTACTGTTGAGCAAACACTCGTGTTACAATTTCGAATGACCGTATGGTTAAGTTCAATAGAATTTTTTCGTCGATTTATCAACGTAGACGAAACCTGGATACATCATAATCATGTAAGATTATTTTAAATATATACATATTAAAGTAAAACTTAAATCGCAGACTAATTAAATTTACTATAATATACAAAGGCCAAGAAATAATTATCTATATATGTATATATATATATATATATATATATATATATATATATATATATATTTAATGTTTAAAGAAATTTGTTTTTTCTTTTTTATTTTATTGGCCGTGTTTTAATATTAAAAATAATAGATTTTTATTGGTTTTAGCGACCTTTTATTGAATTTAGATGTTTGTTTGCGACGTTTCGACCTTTATCAATTCAGTCTTTTTCAAGCATCTGGAAACAAGAATCATTACAATGAACATGAGAACTGTGTTTGTTTTGTGTGATATAACAATTGAATTGACCATTTTAAATTTAACATTATATTAAGAAATGAATTACGGATTAGGTTAGTGTTTTACGTTGAAAACTAAACAACATTAATTTAAAATAGCTTAGAATGGTAGGGGGACATTCATTTGAATAATATCTGTACGAATTAATTGGAGACTTAACAATATTAACAATTTTTAAGTTTAAAATTAGATTAAATATGATTACAAATCGAGCCAACATCCAACATTGAAACTTACGTAAAATAAAAATAAGAATGGCTAAAATGAACAGGAAAGTTGAATTACAATACAATACGTAAAGAGAAAAATAAAAGTCAAACCAAACTCACATTTGTTGTTTTTTCTACACGGATACGCCACATGTGTTTCGACACCCGGGTTTCTTAGAACGAACATGCTTGTGCGGATTTTGTAAGTGAACTAATGCCCTAGTTTGCGGGGGTCTAATTTCTGTTTTTTGGAATGAGCATGGTAGTCAGGACCGTATTTAGGGGTATAAGTTAACATTGTTATTTCTAATGGGAGATATTTTTTTCCGTTTTTGTCTTGTGCGTGCTGGGGGGGGGGGGGTTTGTTTTTAATTTTTCTATTGTTTTATGAGAGGGTAATAAAGTTTTGAGAGCCCATCGATTTCGTTCCGGTCGTTGATTGTTTTTCTATTTTTGAAAATGTGTATCATTTCTAAGACCTCTCTAGCTTTTGTGTTCTTTTTTTGTGTTATTACTTTGGTGTTTTCAAAATCAAAATTATGTTTTAGTGTCAATTGGTGTTTTTTTAAAGCAGTTTGATTTTTTGCGTATTTGTGACCTTTCAATCTTTCTTGTAGTAACTGTTTTGTTTGGCCTATGTATATTTTGTCACAGTCTTTGCAGGGTATGTTGTATATTGTGTGTGATTGTTTTAGTGTAGGTGTTGAGTCTTTAAGTTTGGTGTGTAGGAATTTTAGGTTTTTACCGCTTTGGTGTGCTATTTTGAAATTAAATGGTTTGAATATGTTGTCTAATTTTTCGGATAATCCAGTTATATAGGGTGTGGGGATATATGTGAATTCATTGGTTTTTTTGTTATTGTTTTGGTTGCTTGTTTTGTTATAAATTTTATTGAGTCTAAGTTTTATAATTTTTTGTATGAATTGTGGTGGATAGTTGTTTTCTGACAAAATTGTTTTAACTTTATTTAGTACTGTTGGTCTGAAAATTGGGTTTGTGAGAGAGAAGGACTAGCAATGGGAGCACCTATATCCAGCGTAGTAGCCCAATTAGTACTAGAGCACATCGAAGAAAATGTTATAAAATCCCTGAAAACAAAACCAACCTTTTTCAAAAGATATGTCGATGATTGCATAATGTTACTACCAGAAAACGAAATAAACAATATACAAAATAGTTTCAACAATTTCCACCCAAATTTAAAGTTTACCATTGAAATAGAAAAAAACCACTCCATAAACTACCTAGACCTAACACTGACAAGAACAAAAAACAACATACAAACAAAATGGTACACTAAACCAACCGCTTCCGGCAGATATGTAAACTTTTTTTCTAACCAACCCCTAGCCCACAAAAAAAATGTAGTAACAGCGTTAGTAGACAGAGCCTTAAATCTCACAAACCCAATTTTCAGACCAACAGTACTAAATAAAGTTAAAACAATTTTGTCAGAAAACAACTATCCACCACAATTCATACAAAAAATTATAAAACTTAGACTCAATAAAATTTATAACAAAACAAGCAACCAAAACAATAACAAAAAAACCAATGAATTCACATATATCCCCACACCCTATATAACTGGATTATCCGAAAAATTAGACAACATATTCAAACCATTTAATTTCAAAATAGCACACCAAAGCGGTAAAAACCTAAAATTCCTACACACCAAACTTAAAGACTCAACACCTACACTAAAACAATCACACACAATATACAACATACCCTGCAAAGACTGTGACAAAATATACATAGGCCAAACAAAACAGTTACTACAAGAAAGATTGAAAGGTCACAAATACGCAAAAAATCAAACTGCTTTAAAAAAACACCAATTGACACTAAAACATAATTTTGATTTTGAAAACACCAAAGTAATAACACAAAAAAAGAACACAAAAGCTAGAGAGGTCTTAGAAATGATACACATTTTCAAAAATAGAAAAACAATCAACGACCGGAACGAAATCGATGGGCTCTCAAAACTTTATTACCCTCTCATAAAACAATAGAAAAATTAAAAACAAACCCCCCCCCCCAGCACGCACAAGACAAAAACGGAAAAAAATATCTCCCATTAGAAATAACAATGTTAACTTATACCCCTAAATACGGTCCTGACTACCATGCTCATTCCAAAAAACAGAAATTAGACCCCCGCAAACTAGGGCATTAGTTCACTTACAAAATCCGCACAAGCATGTTCGTTCTAAGAAACCCGGGTGTCGAAACACATGTGGCGTATCCGTGTAGAAAAAACAACAAATGTGAGTTTGGTTTGACTTTTATTTTTCTCTTTACGTATTGTATTGTAATTCAACTTTCCTGTTCATTTTAGCCATTCTTATTTTTATTTTACGTAAGTTTCAATGTTGGATGTTGGCTCGATTTGTAATCATATTTAATCTAATTTTAAACTTAAAAATTGTTAATATTGTTAAGTCTCCAATTAATTCGTACAGATATTATTCAAATGAATGTCCCCCTACCATTCTAAGCTATTTTAAATTAATGTTGTTTAGTTTTCAACGTAAAACACTAACCTAATCCGTAATTCATTTCTTAATATAATGTTAAATTTAAAATGGTCAATTCAATTGTTATATCACACAAAACAAACACAGTTCTCATGTTCATTGTAATGATTCTTGTTTCCAGATGCTTGAAAAAGACTGAATTGATAAAGGTCGAAACGTCGCAAACAAACATCTAAATTCAATAAAAGGTCGCTAAAACCAATAAAAATCTATTATTTTTAATATATATATATATATATATATATATATATATATATATATAATACGTAAGTGCTTCTTGAGAGTAGCGGCCAGGTAATTAAAATAATTGTTTTACATATTGTTTTTAATTACCATAGTTTATTATTATTATTACATAATAATTAATATTTTGAATTGATATATAAGAATAAAAAATACTTATCATATCTCGTTTCTCTTCGTTAGTGTATGACATTTTTGTATTATTAATGAACAATAAATGAAATGTTTGACAGATTGAAATTCCATGGCTAACTTATTTAATCTTATAATTTATTCTTTCGAATTAAACCTAATGTCAAAAACTTTAGTCAGCATGTGGTGCATGGTTGAAATCAGAAAAAAAAACTCTTTCTGAATATGTCTAAATCCAATATGGCGCCTATAAGAAATTAGATAGTTGATGATGGCCAGAAAGAAACGAAACGTCGTATAAAAATTTAGAGTACACCACTGGATAGAGGCTTAGAAATGGCCACAAGCATGTGTTTTTATTTGTTCTCTACAAGGCCAAATGTCGGTGCTACAGGTAAAAGAAGAAGATGGGGTTTTCGCGTTTTTTTTTTAAATAACGGAAGTCATTTGTCACAGGTCTATTTTCTTTACGGATTTATAACAAACACAAAATTTAACAACTTTGCCAAATTTAAACCTATACTCTATCTCCAATAATAAGAGAGATCCCCATGGTGAGGGCCGAAAATGAATCAGCCTGTATACACCGCATATATAAAATGTCGCAAAAGCTACACTCAGTGACATTCTTCGTTCGGTTCTGAATAAAAAATCTTAATATTAAAATATCGGAAACATCACAACTCTTAAGCGCCATGGTGGATTTCCATCCACTGCTGTCGCCGAGGAATATATTACCAATAAAATGCAAATTGCGGATAAAATTTTCTATGCGGTTACTAATTCATCATCACACGTTAGAACAGAACTGGAAATAATCGATTCTTCGCCTTCACAGTCTAACGCCTAAACAATAATGAAAAATCATTTTATAAGAAAAAATCATTTATTCTAAGCATTTTACTTACAATAAGTACACGTGTAAAGAAAAAAAATTAATGTGATTTGGTTGCATTTGTTTTTCATTTAAAAGTTTCTCAATGTGGATCAACCGTAAACAAAAACCCCTTTCATTAATATTTTCAATGCTTCTGTGATTAAATTTCCATATTCATTTCGACGCTAGTCCCCATTTTTTCCAAAAGGCATTTTTATCTGTCGGAAAATACTCCGTCGACAGAGATTTTAGCTCACGCAAATGCATCTCCATGCAATCCAAACGACGGTGAATAATAGTGTCTTGTTTATTCAAGTGAGTGGAAACATATCCAAATTTTTGCTTTGAAGGCGAATAATCCAGATACCAAGCTTCTTAATGAAAGCATGAACTTTATCTGTCATTAATAAAATGTTTTTATCACGTACTTATAAATTCACACAAGTCGTTTAAATTCCAAAGTACATCAGCTAAGTAAACCAACAATAACATACACTCATTATTCTGTAAAAAGAATAGGAATGGCGTTTGTTTATCCTGGGAAAATATTATTAATTCATCTCGCAATTCCACCCAGATTAATACTTTCCCTCGCGATAACCATCTAACTTATGTATGGTGAAGAAAGAATTTTTTATTTCCGCCAATTTCATCGCATAGTTTAGCAAACAACAAACAGCCTGTAATGGTGGGCTTTTAATAAAATTAACCATTTTTACAGCTTCACAAAGAATTTGATTCATATTTTCCGACATGTTTTTTGTGACAAGAGTCTGTGAAGGAAGTAGTGCGTCCATTCCGCCCTCGGTATAAGACCATCTTTTAATATTTTCATTAATCCACTATTCTTTCTCGTTATCGCCTTTGCGCCATCAATACATGCTGTAATACATTTTATCCAATCTATGTTAGTATAGTTTCTAGTAGCTTCACATAAAACAACATATTTTCTTTGCTTGATGTGTCCCTATCACATTCATACCTCGCAAACAGAAAAACACGTTTACTATATCTGTTGATCCATCAAATTGAATAATAAAAAATTCACTTGAACCCACTTGCTGAATTATCAGACAGCGCACGTCGGCAGCCATGTGATCGATTCACCTTGATATTGTGTCGTTAGAAGACCAAATTTTTTTCAATTTTTTTGCTTCTTCCACGCCTATTCAAACACTAACCTTATCAATTGCAGCAGGCAATATGAGGTTTTCGGCGATTGTATGGGGTTTGGACATCTTAGCTACTCATGCTGCGAGATAAGATGCTCCAAGTACACTTTTATCAGTATGGTTTGACTTACAAATAAAAGTTTGTTGAATTCTTTCATCGGAGAGAACTAGAGCAAACATCGCACAATGGCTTTCCATCCGATTAAGTAAAACCGTAATTTAAATAACTGTCATTGTACAACCTTGTTTTTTTACATACCGAGTCACTGGATGCAGTTGGCTCACTTCGTTTTTCCACAAATTTAACCATTTCGCATTAGAAATTTAAAAAAAACAATTCAATTTCACGGTTGACCACACACTAAAATAAAAGCACCAAACGCACCCTTCGCATTCGAAATTTAACTGAAGTTGTGTAATCGTAACCGCCTCTTTTATACTGGTGACAACATGACTTGTTCAAACGCATCCATATGCATGTTCGAACATGCTCTCACTGCGGGTATTATAGAAGGAGACCAAATTACAAAGAGCACGGACCGATGAAGTTGGAACTTTTAAATTGCTCATGTATGTACACGTCATGCATGCATGTTCATACCAGTCGCTATAAACGCAACGACATGAAATAATAGGAATGGTCGTATTACATTTTGTATACTGTCGGTATTTTCTTAATGTATACAATTAGAGCAATAAGATTACATAATATTAAATACTTTTTACATTCAAAATTAAATTAGTGATAGCAAGGCTTACTGTTATTATTCCTTTGGGTTTGGGGAGCAGCGGGTCGTGAAATATTAATTTTATTTACATTTACTATTTGAGGGGTCGCGGAGCTAAGAAGGTTGAAAATCGCTGGTCTATATAATGATTCGTGTGCTGCAGTTTCGTCGACTGAGAATATAATACCTACTAACCATCACAGAATAATACTATATAGCACTATATAATACTATATAGCACTATTAGCACTACTATATAGCACTATTACTGAACGAGTTGAATAAACCGGACTTAGCCCCTATTGGCTTTTTTCTTTGTAGCCCGAAGACGAGATAATGTCTAAAACCGATGCCTATTTTAAGGTCCTCGAATTATCTTACTAGACGCAAGGTAAAAAGAAGCTTCAACACCGCTAAACTAAGTGTATAGAGTTAGAAATGGATTACGAAGAAAAATAAATAGATTGGTCCTTGGTCAGACCGTAAACTCCTCGTAATAATGCCAATTAAAATTTTATTCTTATTGCGATTTTAACATGTATCTAGTTTAGATCGTGTCAACCCATATATCACAAAAAAAATGTATACGTTCATAGATTCGTTGTTGCTTATAGAAAAGACCAAACTTATTTGTTGCTGACAACATACGTGATTTTACATAGTAACTTGTAAACCTATATTTTTTGCAAGCAGATTAGAACGTGATAATAATATACGTTATTCGACATCGGTTTTGATCAAATTAATTTTTCATCTCAATTCCACTCAAAACGGTACATTTCAAAAACCTTTATACTTTTCACCCACATGTTTGGATAATAGGTATAAAAAGAAAGACATGGAAGATATAGTAGAAACTAGAATTTTCCCTTAATCTTTTTTAAACTTAGTACTATACAGACTGTCCCGTAAAAAACGCAAACATTCATAATTCCGTTATTTATTGTCCGGTTTTATTTAAACAAAAAGTAAATTTAATAGCATCAAAAACACTATAAGATAGCAGTGTTTTATTTGTTTTCAATTGTTTTCATTAATGTCAAACGACAGTCAAGTTTTTTATTGTAAATGGCAACATATATATTTTTGGCTATATGTATTCGGATTGGATTTTTTTTTCTGAATTCAACGATGTAAAACATGTTTATTTTTGATAAACGTTTATTGCAAAAAAAACTTTATAAATTTCATCTTTGTCTTCCATTATTTATAAATATTCGAATGTGTCATGAAACATTGGAAATGTAAGTATTATAAATATTATTATAAGAAACAAAACACTTTACAATAAATGTTGAAATTGCCCGCCAACTTGTTCAACACATATCGCACATCTCCTAATTACTCCAAAGGTCGCATTTAAAAGACAAGCGGCAGGTACTTCTTGACAAGTGTTAATAATTCTTTGTCTTAAAATGTCAACATTTTCTGGAGTTGTTAAATAAACTCGATCTTGTAGATAAGCCCACAACCAAAAATCGAGGGGCGTAAGATCCGGTGAAGCGCAGGCCACTCGATAGGACCGGATGTTCCTATCCACCTATTTCCAAATTGGGTGTTCAACAAATCAGTATTTACTCTGGCGTTGTGCGCGGGAGCCCCATCTTGTTGAAAAAATATTCTATTTAAATTTGCCAAAGGTAATTCATCTAAAAAGTTTTGGAGATTTTCGTGTAATAAAATGTAGTATTTTTCTTGATTTAAGCAACCATCTATGAAAAATGGCCCAATTAATTGATCACCTAAAATGCCACACCAAACATTTACGTTGAAACGTCTTTGAAAATTATTTTCAATTACAAATTTCGGATTGTCTGCACTCCACTGTCGATGTATGTTTCTATTAAAAATACCGTTGTTGCTAAAAGTGCATTCATCAGACCAAATTATCCTTTGTAAAAATTCGGGTCTTGTTCTAATGCATTTAAATAAAAACGACAAAACTGGATTCTTCGGCCAGAATCATTTTGTTCTAATGCATGAACTTTTCTAGCTATGTACGGTTTAAGTTTGTGTTTTCTTCAAATACCATGAACTGTAGTTTTTGATACCCCAATATTATGTGCAATTTCGCGAATCGAAGTTCGTGAATTTTGCTGTACTGCAAGAAGAACATCTAATTCCTTATCTTCGGAGAATTTCCGTTTTTGTGTTTTTGGTTTGGTAAATGATCCATAATTTCTTAAATTCTTTTCAATTCTCTGAAATATTTTCGAACCTGGAACTTCTCTGTCCGGAAAACGAGCACTATACCGACGAACTGCTTAAAGGCGATTTTTATTACATTCAAAGAACACTTGTAACATGTCCGTTAATTCATTGTTATTCATTTTTAACGAAAATACGCTTTTTGTTGCGGCATAACGTTCAAACAGGATAATACAGAAAACTTAATAAAGTCAAACTGACACTTAAGGCACATTGACATAATGCTAGTGGACTGGGCCAAGTCTACTATAATGAAAGATGAAATTTATAAAGTTTTTTTTTTATTTTTTATTATTAGGAGATGTGCGATATGTGTTAAATAAGGTGGCGGGCAATTTCAACATTTATTGTAAAGTGTTTTGTTTCTTATAATAATATTTATAATACTTACATTTCAAATGTTTCATGACACATTCGAATATTTATAAATAATGGAAGACAAAGATGAAATTTATAAAGTTTTTTTTTGCAATAAACGTTTATCAAAAATAAACATGTTATACATCGTTGAATTCAGAAAAAAAAATACAATCCGAATATAGCCAAAAATATATATGTTGCCATTTAAAATAAAAAACTTGACTGTAGTTTGACATTAATGAAAACAATTGAAAACAAATAAAACACTGCTATCTTATAGTGTTTTTGATGCTATTAAATTTACTTTTTGTTTAAATAAAACCGGACAATAAATAACGGAATTATGAATGTTGGCGTTTTTTACGGGACAGTCTGTATATAAGATGAATTATTAAATACTTCATTTTCACCTCTTTTATTTAATAAGACAAACTTTTAATTCTACAACATTTTAATGTTTTTATGTAATTAACAAAAAAATTTTATTGTTTCAGTTAATTCCACTCAGAGAATCGAAACGTCAGTGTCGCGAAATGATTCCAACCTCTAGGATTCTAAATCCGCCACCACTTATTAACGACCAAGAAAAAATCTGCTCTTGTCCACCTTTTGAATGTGTATGCGCACAAAATATAAACCACTCCTCTAACCATCAATATCAAAACCATTCACCGATCTCATACCAAGCATCGCAAGCACTGGATACCTACTGGTCACAAGAAACACCTCACGTGCCGCAATTTGCCAACGATATCAATGTCAATATTAATAATCAGTATGATTTCTCCAATATTTCTGCTGACCTGTTTCAACCAGAAGAAATATTTCAATTGGATCAACCGATAAAACCAGACTTCATGCAACAAAATGATACAGCTAGATCTCCACCAACACTTTTAGATTTAGGTAGTGGCACAATCCACAGAGAATATAAAACTGAAGAATATTGGCAACAAAACGTGACTAATCTAATAAACGACGATAGTAATAATAGCAGTAGTAGCAGATTGTATTTCAATTCGTCGCCGGATAATTCCCAACTCTCCCTAAATAATTCACCAGCTCTAAGTCAAAACGATATCAATTATTTAGGAACTAAAATGGAGGAAGCATATAATTTTCCTAAATATGAATATTTCAATCAAATACAGGAAAATGAATATAAAGGACAGTTCCCTGATATTAGTGACAATAAATTATTTTTCAGTGAAGAAATGAATTTAGTGAACAATTTCGACATGCAATATACAAGGAATGTTTACAAAAATTGTAGTTTTGACTCAAAATTTACGGAAAAATATGACGCCCCTCAATTCGTTGACTATACCAGTTTATTTAGTGAAAACAAAATGACCACTAATGAGGCAATATTTAATGAATTAGATTTCAAAATCAACAATTCTCTAACGGCAAATCTTCATTATGGCGCAGAGACCTTTGAAAATTTGGTTACTCAACCATAGATTTTTATTTTATTTTACCAAACGCGTGCCTTCTTGGATACTTTTAAAAAATTTCAAAATCCATGTTGTTAAGATTTTGTGAAAGTAAAAAATATATGAAATTATTAATTAATGTAAAAAGTAGAATATGTGATTTGTTTAGTATAAGAGAATGAAAACTATAAAACACGTGGTTTGCTTTTACTTCACCTCATATAGTTTTGTTAATTAATTACTGTTGTGTAGAAATTGGTTATCATATCTGGAAATCGTTAGTTAAATTTCGTGTTTGTTTTTGTATAAATATAGAAAGATATATATAATTATGTAAATATAAACGTACTATAAAATAAATTGTGATATTAATACAAGTGTTTTATTTCCGGTTAGAGCTTTCAATGTAGCAAATACGAGGGTGGATCAATAAATACCCGTGTTAGGAAAGAAGACGCAAGTTTTTCACAGATTTTTTATTTATTTTTCAACGTAATCACCTTTTAGTACAATACACTTTTCCCAACGTTTCTGCCATTTCTTTAACCCCTCCAAAAAATACGATTTGTCAAACTCTGCAAAATACGCTTCTGTCTCGACGATAACCTCCTCGTTTAAGCTGAATCTTTTTCCCCCGAGCCACGTTTTCATGTTGGGGAACAGAAAGAAGTCGCAGGGAGCCAAGTCAGGCGAGTACGGTGGGTGCGGCAGCAATTCGTAGTGCAGTTCATGCAACTTTGCCGCGACAATTCTGGATGAATGTGCTGGTGCATTATCGTGGTGAAACAGCACTTTTTTCTTAGCCAAATGGGGCCGTGTCTCCGTCAATTTTATATCGAATCGGTCCAATAATTCACTGTAGTACTGCCCCGTGACCGTTCTTCCTTTCTACAAAAAGTCCATGAGGATTATTCCGTTGGAATCCCAAAAAATCGTGGCCATGACCTTTCCGGCCGATGGGACCGTCTTTGCCTTCTTCGGAGCAGATTCACTCCGAAAAATCCATTGTTTTGACTGTCGCTTGGACTCTGGCGTATAATAATGGATCCAGGTTTCGTCAACGGTGACGACTCGACGCAAGAACTCCTGCGAATTTCTCTTAAAGAGGTCCAAACACTGCTTCGACATTGACAACCGTATCCTCTTGTTGTCCACCGTAAGCAATCGCGGCACCCATCGGGCCGACACCTTTCTCACCGATAACTTATCATGTAAAATATTATTTGCCGTTCCGTACGACACGCCTACGGCCTCTGCTACTTCGCGCACTTTCGTTCGGCGATCAGCGAGAATCATGTCGTGGACCTTTTCAACGATTTCCTCGGTAACCACGTCTGCCGGGCGGCCTGGGCGCTCCTCATCAAAAACAGATGTACGACCCAGTGGCGGCTCTTGATGACGTACGATGTGCGCTGCTGCACGGATGAGACTACTTCGAACTATTTCGGAAGATTTCGATACGGTTACTTGCTTCTCTGTATATATGAAAGCTTAAACGAAGCAGTCTCATCCGTGCAGCAGTGCACATCGTACGTCATCAAGAGCCGCCACTGGTACGACCACGTTTAAATTCGTTGAACCAATATCTTACGGTTGTCATAGATGGTGAAGGGTCCCCATAGACAGCATCTAACTTCGCTTTTATTTCTTCGCATGTTTTTCCATCCAAAAATAAAAAGCGAATTACGGATCGATAATGCTCTTTTTCCATTTTATGGAGAAACACGAAACACGTCTGATACAACTGGCTGCCAAATAAAAACTAACCTATGAATCAGTCTGAAATTTATTATGGTGTTGTCTGACAGATGGTAGTACACGACGGTAATGCCAACTTCCCTCAGCAGCGCCACCTGTCTTCAAACACGGCTACTTACTGATCTTCCCTCGTAGTTCAACGTATTTGCTTACCTAATCCTGCATCTTTACACCATAGTTTTTCAATTCTCTTCTACCCCGTGCCAGTTCGGGTACCTCGTTTCAACCGACGCCCGTTACTTCAATAAGCAGCCCTCCCCTTTTCCTTTCACTTGTATCAACCCCTTGCTTAATATATTCTTCTCATCATTTCCTCGTTCCCTATCCTTTGCAAATGTCCAAGTTAGCTTAATCTACACTGTTGAATTGTTTCTATTGGAATTATGTTTAGTGGTTTCTTAAATACGACAGAAGATTTTTCTATTATCTACCTAGCCATGAAATAAATTAAGTGACAATAGCAAGCTTTTTCTGTCAAATACCACAAATATCTTTGAGCGCCTTCAGCATCCACTGAAGAGGAGATTTAATTGTTGTATTTTAACTAAGGAGGGCCAAGATTTATCATAAGTTAATTTAATGTTCTGTAAAATTTGTTTCATCAAATGCTATATTATCTACAGTGCCGTAGTTTAAGTTAAATACTCTATTGATGGTAACTTCTAAAAAGTCTATTTTTCGTTTATTCACATAAAAATAAAGCAACGAAATGCCATAGTTGAGGAAAATTATTTATAAATTTATTATCTTATCGCCTACAATTTTTGCGGTATATTTATGCCCATATAGGTTACATTTGAATTCTTTTTCAGGAAAACGAGATTAGGTAAATTTTTGTAATATAAAATACCCCTAGGACAGGCTACAAGTAACCTCTTCAGATGCACCTAAATTTCATTTTGAAGGTTGTTTGCATAGGTAATTCTAAAGTTAGATTGCTAGCTTAATGTTAAAAATTAGTTATCAAAATTGATTATGCGCGCACTCTACGAGATCAATACAAACTAACGCGGCCATTTTGTTTCGTGGGGGATTTTTGAATATTGAATTATTGGAAGAAATTCATATTTCTCACTTCTTAAAAAAGTTTATAATTAATATTAATTATAAACTTTTTTAAAAAGTAAGAGACATTAATTAATAATAATATGAACATTTGAAAGCGCAAATATCCTTGCATTTGTTAATAAATTCATATTTATCAATCGCACAACGGAATAAACTTACTTAAACAAACATTGTTAAAAGTAGTAAACGCCTGCTATTATCCAAATATTAAACATGTAACAGTTAGATTGCATAAAGAAATTAATTGTCAATGTGCCTCCATTGATATTTATGAATTTGAAAAATTTCATTTTATGAAGAGGATAAATAATAAATAGTCTGGTGAAAAATATATCTTTTATTTTACATGAAGAAACATATCTTCTTATTAACAAAATTTCAATTACTGAAATAAAAGGTTAAATCAAACACGTGATTTTGAACTTCTCTGTTGATAGTATTTTTGAAAATGGTCTAAATTTTCGTTCTACAATCTTTACCATTTAAAAAAACGACAAGCTCTAGTAAAATAGTTATAAATAACAAGCTTTCTAAATTGGTTTATAACTACATTTGAAAATTATTTACCATGTTGCTCACATTTTATATAATATGTTAAATTAACATTATGTCCAACTGATACATATATTACTTGAAATAAATTATTCTTGTAGTCAATTTTTGGGAGCAAAAATAAACAATAAAGATATATATAATCATTACAATGAGTACCCGACTATAGTAGGTATATTATATAAAAATAATAATAATGATATAATAAAATAACAATAAAACCTAAAAGAAAAATAGAAAAACATACTTTAGTTCACATATTGTCCTAATTACTAATTACCTAAATACTAATCACAACTCTTTATACAAATAAAATATTCGGAAAATATGAGAAACCTAAAATAAAACCACTGTTTGTTATTTATGTAAGCGTTACCTCTAATAAATGTCTATAAACAAATATAAATATTAAATTAAACAAAAATAAAGTAAAACAAGATTCGTAGACACAAATACAAGAAAATATAATTGACTATATGGTTATAAAACCACACAACACAAAAAAAGATATGTAAATACATATAACATAACCACAAATGTAGATGCAGATCATGCAAATGCCGACACAAAATGACAAAAATCACCAAGACATTTCTGAAATTTCGAATTTATTAAAACATAATTATCACCCTGAGCATTTGTGGCTCTCTTTACGAGAACAATACGAAGTACATACAGCATTTTGGGTTGCATACATTATTTTGTATTCACTTTCCCTATTCAAAGGCTGTTTGGATTTCAACTGAATCATTATATAACTAATAAATCAGCTTCTAGGTTTCTGTTAACAACAAAGCAAAATATTTCCATCTATGTATATTTTGTATAATCGTTACTTGTTAATAATTCATTATTCGTTTAGTAATACAGTTACCTGCATTATAAATTGTTCTTTCATCTTACTTAACATTAGTCTTCTACTATGAAATACAAGATGGCGCCATACTTTTGCAAATAAAGTAAAATTAATCTAGATGTAATAAAGATGAAATGATAAAATGATGAAATAAAAGAATGATGAAATAAAAAATAAATAATTTTCTTTTAAGTATCTATTCATAGGTAAATCTTTTTTTAATAATGTTTTAGTTTTAAATAAATCTACCTGAGATTCATCGAAATTACACAGGTTATTTCATATATTATTTTTATTTTGATATTAAATGTTATTTTGAATTAATTATTAACTATTGAGTTGAATAATATTAATTTCTTAAATAAACAAGAAAAAGCAATAGAATGAAAATTAAACATAACTACAACCAAATTAATAATAAGATTATTTATATTTTTCAAGAAGTATATTTATCGTTCCATTATCAATTAAATTCAACTATAAATTATCATACGTAAATCTTGGAAGTAAACACATTGAAAATATTAAGCAAAAGGAGATATAAAGCTTAAAAATAACATGTACCTTGACGCAGTGGCGTGCGGTGAGTTTTTTATTTGGAAAGCGCTCTTGGTTTATTGGTAAGTACCCAAGATGGCACCGTTTACACCTACTTGAAATTTATAAAAGAAACACAAAAGTTTACTTGTTTATAGTAATAATTTTATTTATTTATAAACAAAAAACCACTGAAAATTATGAATACAAATATAAAGATGCGGCGGAATTTGAGATTCTCGTAAAGCAAAGATAACATGTTCTAAATTAAAATGGAGCGACTAAGTCCAATCGAGATCATACGAGCAGCTTACAGAAGCTTTTATTTCGACACTTCCCATTTAAACAACTTTACTGAAGTCAATGATTGCTGATGACGAACGTTCCTCGCTTGTATCCTACCTCGATTGCTATTGTGATGATTCATCCAACGATACGTCACTTATCATACCTCTGGCGCCTTCTCGACAGATATAGAACACTCGAAAAAGGTTCAACAGCCGATATATAAGCCGTCGAGGAAGGGATTTAGGACTTATTCGATACCAAATCATCGCCGAGTGAACTTACATAAATACAAATACATAAATGTGCTTATTGTTAGTAATTAGTTTTTATATTGTTATTCGTTATTATTATTAATATAGAGTGTGTCTAAGTTACCGTTAGTTTTATTTAAGAACCCGAAAAGACAAATACATCACACCATTATACTATCAAAACCGTAAATTAACTAAATAATTTTAACATACTGCTGAAACGAAAATAAAAGTAATAAATTATATTGTTCTCCCTTATGCAATCAAGGGAAATGGTGCGTCCATCGCTTCCATGGGCCCCTTCCATATCCCCCGTATCTTTGTCATATTTGTTAGAGTAGTGGTTTTGATAATATCGTTCATTGACTTTGTTATATTGTTAAATTGTTAGATTCTAAAAATTCAACATAATTCGCTTGTTTAAGTAACTAGGTATATCAATTTACTGGTCGAATTATCAATTCTAAAAATATAATGCAGAGAATATAATTTGTATTAAAATATTCCTTCTTAGATTTAAACCTACGAGGTAAGCGTCATACGTCTGACAGGCTTATACGTGTTCAAGCGGATTCAAAGTTTATTGCATATATGATAAACCTACTGTTGAGCAGAGATTAATATTCGCAGTATTTATTGATAAAAGCGTTAATACGATGTGAGGTTAAGGACGTATACCGGTATCCTTGAAATAAGAAAACAACATGAAAAATGGAAAGATTCAATTATATAGAATATATACAAAATATTTTCCTAAAATTCACTCTCGAAAAAAAGCGAACAAAAAAATCAAAAAAATATTTTAAAAAATTGTGTTACACCACTGCGCGACTTAATATATTATAAAAATTATTGGAGAAGAAATCTTAAAGGTGACCCACAATAACAAAAAGAATAGTCTTGTTATTGTCCATTCGCTTTAAGTTTCGTGCAGTTGTCGATCGTTACGTACCGTTCGATACAATTTTTCTATTATAGATAGGCCATAAAAAATAGGACCTTAAATTCCCGTAAAGGACACATCCTACATGTTCTTTCAATATATTGTGATAACTCATCCGATGACGCGCCGCGCGTCATACCTCTGGCGTTTTCTCGATACAGGTAGAACGCTCGAGAAGAATATTCACATTCATATATAAGCCGTCGAGAAAGGGATGGAGATTCATTCAATACCAGAGCATCGCGGAGTGAACATAAATACAAATACATAAATGTGCTTATTGTTAGTAATTAGTTTTTATATTATTATTCGTTTTATTATTAATATAGTGTATGTCTAAAGTTTTCGTTAGTTTTATTTAAGAACCCGAAAAGACAAACTTTACAGTGGTGCAGGTGTGTGGTTTTATAAATAATAAACTAAGTATACAATTAAGTGTTAATTAAGTATTCGTTTAAATAAATATACAGTGCGAAGTTATTTTAAATATCGTGATGGCCAACAGAATGAAACTGACGGAATTAAAAGTGACTGATTTAAAACGAGAATTAGAAGAGAGGGATGAGGATACAACTGGCAAGAAGGCGATCCTCCAGCAACGGCTTTGCAATGTGTTGATCCAAGAAGGCGAGGATCCAGAGAATTATGTCTTTCAAGGCGAGATGCTGACGTGAATTTGCTGTTAATTCAAATGAAGCAAATGGAACAGAATAATCTGGAAAGTGCGAAAAGTTTGGAACAACGACTAATAGTCGACTAATAGAAGAAGTTATACCGTGGCCCATCGAAATAAAAGAAGAACCTGTGACTATCTCGAAGACCAGAATCAAGCCACCAACCTTTGATGGAGAAACGTCATGGGCAACTTACCTGACACAATTTGAAGTGGCCGCAGAAGCAAACGCATGGTCTTCTGTCGAGAAGGCGACTGCTTTAATCATATCATTGAGGGATGATGCTAGTGATATTTTGCAGACATTGCCTCCTGAGGAACGTAAAGATTATTCTCAACTCATTAAAACGCTTGGAGATGAGATATGGCCATGCTCATATAGAGCAAGTATACCATACCCAACTGAAGAATCGATCACAGAAGAAAGGCGAGAATCTTCAGGAATTTGAGGCAGATATAACTCGTCTAATTCGACTTGCATATCCGATGGCGCCAGATAATTTTATGGAACATTTAGCTGTCCAGACGTTCATAGATGGTCGCCCGGATATTGATACGCAACAAGCATTAAGGTTGGCACGACCGAAAACCTTGATCGATGCTTTGGGGCACGCGCTCGAGTTTGAGACTGCAAAACAAGCCTCTCGGAATCATGCTCGTGTCTGCCCTGTTGACAAACAGGAAAATGAGGAGTTCATGGAGCAGGTGGTTAATAGAGTTCTAAACCAGATCAAACCAAATAAAAGAGTACTGCGATGCTGAAATTGTGGAGAGATTAGTCACGTTCGGAGTAAATATGGTAAGGTGGCCAAGAGAGCATCGTCTGAGCAGCAGGAAAACTAAAGCGGGTCAATGAGCAGGGGCAATCATCGATCCAGCTTCAGGAAGACCCAAGGATGCTTGGCCAAGTCGCATCCTTGCAACATCAAACCAATGACCTGTATGTGGACGCTATTATGGAAAGAAAACCTATGCTTGCTTGCTAGATACTGGATCGACGAAAACCATCGTGCAACCCGATTTGATTTACAAGAATAAAGAATTACTTTCTACCAAATGGACACTTAAGACAGCTACTGGAGAAGCAGCTTCTGTGGTAGGTGAAGTAGATGTCAATTTTATCATAGGACTAACATCAATCCGACATCGTGTTCTCGTAGCCGACATAGAAGAAGAAATAATCTTGGGATTAGACATCATGAACACCTATGGCTTCCAGTTAAACATGAAAGAAGGCACTTTAAAAATAAATAATGAGGAATTATTTCTTCATGGGAAAAATTGTGGGAGTGTACAAATAAATACAGCAGAGAATGTTGTTCTGGATGCAAGAAGTGAGACATTTTTTACGGCGTGTATGGAAGGTGATTATTTGGACGGAAATGTTACAATGTTGGAACCAAAGTCTGATGATGACGAGGTGGGCCGACGAATAGTAGTTTCCAAAATGGTGGTTAAGACTCAGAAGACTGTACCGATAAGGGTAATGAATGTGAACCATTACCCTGTTTCATTGAAGAAGGGTACTATTTTGGGGTGGTGCAGGTTGCAGGTCTATCTGATTAAATCACTTAAGAAACCTAGTTGGGAAAACAAGTTGTGGATGGCGGCGTATTAAATCTACAAACCACTGTTCATAGCAATATGTGTGTTTGAATGTCTTTCTTGAACATGCATCCCCGTGGTTGTTTTATGGTGTTGCCGTGCAGATGGCGCCAACATTAGTTATTCGTTTGTTGCACTCTCGCCCTTTGCTTAACGAAACATCTCGTGAGTTAAGCAAAAGAAAAGGACTCTCTAGAAACAACACGAGCACTTTGGTTTCACTATTTGTCGTGCACGAGTGCACTCGCGTTCACGATCCGTGGTGTAATTATGGTCGACACTCGCGATCCACAATAGATAGGTTGTTGCTGACGTCATCGGAATCCTCTTGGGTCAGGTCTTCTGTTGGCGTACTAGCTTGCATGGGAGGTCTTCCTCGCTTCCGTAATGGTCTTACAGGAGTCGGGTCATTCTCGTTCTTATATATCGTCAAGGCTGATACATGATACTTTCCCAAGGTAAAATCGGGTTTGTCAGTAGACGCTACTTCGTAACTGGTTGGAGATACCTTGCTAACCAGGTAAGGGCCATCTCTTTTTGGGGCAAACTTCGAAGTGTATGAGTCTTTAGCTTTACTCAGAGTGTATGAGTATTCACCAGAACTTTATCACCTACTTGAAAGATTACTGGAAATCGGCGGTATTGGTCTGCATTTCGCTTTGCTCTATCTTGTTCACGTTCATGGTTATCACGAGCTTCTCGCAAGATGACACTCAGGCTCCTGAAATATGGAGTGATTTGAGGAACGAAGTTATCATTCTCTACAATAACGCGCATGCCTCTATGCACGTCGTCTGGGGTACGAAGTTCTCTTCCAAATGTGAGATACGCGGCACTGAAACCAGTGGCTTGTAAACGCGGCTTGTGCGGCTTTCAATGAACAGAGTTCAATGAAAACCGTATGGCGGACAGGCTTCTTCCAGGCAATGTGATCGGCTTTGGTTAGAGTGGCAAGTTGAGTTTTTAGGTCTGTGCTCTTTCTCTCAACAGGATTGGCGGCAGGGCAGTAAAGTGGTATCAGCGACTCCTTAAATCCAATGCAATGAGCTACTTGCTGCATAACAGAGTTCACAAATTGTAAGCCCTTATCACTTACTACTCTACGGGGAACACCATATCTTAGTATGACCTCGTCTATCAAGCACCTAGCACAATTTTCGGCAGTGGCAGCCTTTATTGGGAACAGCTCAATACTTCTACTCGAAGTGTCTTCAATGATATAAATCCATTTATATCCATCGTCGGTTTCCGGAAGTGGTCCAAATAAGTCTATGAATAAAACTTCAAATCTTTGAGATTGTATAGGAGTTTGCAACTGTTTCTTCAGATATAACTGAAGAAACCGTTGTACGGTGAAACAGCTGTTATATAGTCATTATTAAATATTATTAAATAAAGTGTAAATCTAATACAACATTGTGTGTTTTTATCATTTAACATTAATTATGTGCTATTGTTCTATTCACCACTCGAAAAAAAACAGATCCGCGAAAAAAACGAAACTTTAGAGGCACACGTTGGGCAGTCAGTGTACGGGTGGGTTATAGATGGTTATTTTGTTTAGTTAAACTCTAAAGCACCACGACTTCCCAATGAAAAGAACTATTTTATTTCAAATTAACAAAACAATAACGAAAACTTCTACTAATCAAAACATATGTGTCTGTGTGAATGTCTTTCTTAAACATGCACCCCCGTGGTTGTTTTGTGGTGTTGCCGTGGTATATATTCCGTTTTACAGATGGTGCCAACATTAGATATTCGTTTTTTTTTACTAAAATGTTTTTGTTATATAAAATAAAGTGAGGTTTTACCTATTCAAATATGTTTCAAATTACAACGAATTTCAAATTACAACTAGTTGCCCATAAATTTCTCCAATAAATTATGATGTTCTGCATTCTTGAAATGCGGATATAGATTAAATGGTATGAAGGTTATCTACCTGTCACTGTCAAAATTTTGTCATCCAGAGATATGGTGATGAAATTAATAACAAGTAGGTGCAGTTGCGGCCTCTACAAACTCACACGCCGACTTTTGACACATTCTGCCAAATTAAGAAAATTTGTAAATTTGACTTTTATCCGGTATGGTTGTTAGTGTCAGTTTATTGTAAGTCAGAAACGTACACAATTTTTAAAATGCCTCAATTAAACGAACTGCAAATCGATAATTAGAACTAGGCTAGAAGACGGCTTGAGCATGCCAATAATTTTTAAATAATTAATACCTTTTTCCGCTTTCTTTTGCCTACTTGTTTTGCTTTTACAGATTTAATATTCTCAACTTACCATGGTTTTTTGAGAGCTTCCATCTTGAAAAATCCAGATTTCATCAAGAAAAACAAATTGAAATGCATTTTCATTTTAAAAACGCATATACCGTTACAAAAACACTATTTGTATTTGAATTTTTCCATTTTTCAAATTTACTACGATCATAAGTACGTTAGCAACGTCGCAATACTAAAATGTATAAAAATCGACTTTACATATAACTTCACTACTATATCACTTTTTTTTTAATTCGATAGTACTGATGATTCTATAGTCAATGAAACATGTCTGGAAAGTTACTTTCACACAAATAGGAGCTTGTATTGTGTTCTCCACACCCGATCTTTAATAATATTTCTATATTATTAAAAAGATGTTTTTATGTTATACAATATTTTATAATATTTTCAGTCTTTTGCTAATTATAAATTTATTAAAATGTCTAGTTGGAGAAAGAGCCGTTTGGGTGTTTTTTAGTCACACGTCTTTATTATGTAGATGTCTTTAGATCTCCTCTCGTGAGCAAAGAAACGGGACACTATTTCTGCGTGGGTTTAAATTGTGACTACTTAAGTGGCTATCTTTACTCATAATAGTAAGTCGGGAATTGTGAAAATGTGTGTTTCATTGTTATTTATTAAACATTTTTTAAATATATACAGATAAAAATTACTAAAAACGATAGAGAAAGAATATAATTAAAATAATCAGTATTTCGTCATTCCACCGTTATTATTTATAACTTCATCTAATCTTGTAGACATTGAAGGGAATATTTTGTACAACATTTACAGGAATTTGATGCCAAGCATTTTGAACAATCTCCCAAAATTCTTCCTGGGAATAGCAGCTCTATCTCATTAATCCTCATACATTTTCAATGGGATTTAGATAAGGCGAGAAGAGTTTAAATTTAATTCTCTTGTAACCATTGTGTTCAAAGATGAGACAGGAAATTGTGTTGTTCTTATAGCTTCCTTTAATGATTTGAATGGGTTGTACCTGAGATTAGGTAACTAATGTTTCGTCATCCTGCGGATTTGAAATTGTGTTACGTTACGTTACGTGTTATATATATATATATATATATATATATATATATATATATATATATATATAGCAAACGCCAATTAAGTTTGCGCGAGGAGGGGTAAGTTCGCGCAGGATTAGAAGTAGTGGGGAGATTTGTATTTGGTTTTACATCAAATGTCAGATAAGTCTAACCTCTGAACGTGTATCACTTTATGATCCCCTAGCAAAGCATTATGTTCTGTCAAACGTCAATGACAAATGTATTCTGACAATTACTTGAGTAGTGAGGGTGGACGTTTTTAAAAACGGCTTCTCCGCACCCCCTCCTCGCGCCAAGTTAATTGGCGTTTGCTATACATATATATATATAACGAGCCATCGAAAAAATTCATAATTGGTGTAGACTGTGAAATTGGGTTGGTGCTTTAACCACTTCCACATAATGACATTTATTATTTGACATTGAAACTATAAGTTTGTGTCAAATTTTTCAAAACTCTTATTAAGAAAATTGTTTGTGTTTAGATGTAAATGGACAACATTTTCAACAACTTCTGTAGCTATATGTAAATTTCGATTATGATTTCGATATTAAATAAATTATTTGTTTTCTTTTTTGTTGTAGTATCATTTCAATGCCATAACTTTTTTTTACAATGAAACTGTCAAGCATCAAGTAATGTGTCATTATGTGGAAGTGGTTAAAGTACCAACCAATTATGAATTTTTTCGATGGCTCAGATTCTTCCGACCTCAACTTTTACCAATATTAAATTGAACTGATACAGTTCTTAATAATTTCCAATTTTTCAAACTAGTAACAAGTCTGGCTTTATCAGTTTTCGAAAGATGCGGCATTTTCAATTTTGAATTATCCACTATGATAGATAATTTGACGTACAGTTTAAAAATTAATCAAATATTGTCAAAATTACAAGGGTAAAAAATAAAGGAAATTGACATAACGATTTTGACAATGTCACGATTCTTTTGCTCACGACAGTAGGTATGACTGGAACCTTATTCTCATATTCTCTATAAGAAAATAAGAAACTATTTGTTTAGCAGTATACGAATTATAGACGTAAAGGTACCTATTATTTTATCAAAGTGTCCGTATTGAAATGTACTGTCGTGAGCAAAAAAAAACGGGACAGTGTCAAAATCGTTATGTCAATTTCCTTTATTTTTTAGCGTTGTAATTTTAACATTTGATTAACTTTCAAACTGATAAAGCTAGACTTGCTACTAGTTTGAAAAATGGGAAATCATTAAGAAGTGTATCGGTTCAATTTACTATTGGTAAAAGTCCAGCCGCAAGTTTATATAAAAAAAATGGAGGGAAGAGGATAATTTAAATCAGAAAATAATTTCCGCACCTAACAAAATTTCGAATACGCAGGAAGACGAAACATTAGTTACTGAGATTAGGCACAACCCTTTCAAAACATTAAAGGAAGCTATAAGAACAACACAATTTCCTGTCTCATTTTGTAACACAATGGTTACAAGAGAATGAAATTTAAACTTGAGATATCCAGCCCTACTGTCCTTATCTAAATCCCATTGAAAATATATGAGGATTAATGAGATAGAGCTTCTACCCAGGAAGAATTTTGGAGATTGTTTATAATGCTTGGCATCAAATTTCTACAAATTTTGTACAAAATATTGTCGCTTCAATGTCTACAAGATTAGATGCAGTTAATAATAACGGTGGAATGACGAAATACTAATTATTTTAATGTAATAATTATTTTAATTTAATAAATAATCTTTCTCTATCGTTTTTAGTAATTTTTATTTATATTTATTTTAAAAATGCTTAATAAATGTCAATAAGACACACATTTTTGACAATTTCTGACTTACCATTATATTATGAGTAAACTTAAGTAGTCACAATTTAAACCCACGCAGAAACAGTGTCCCGTTTTTTTTGCTCACGACAGTATCATTATATTCGTTATTACGTAAAAATATAAAGTAATTATAAAAAATACATACATCAAAAAGTTTTATTGCATCAACGATAATTTAAAAAAAAAAGTTAAAAATACATTTTTAAAATTGCTGATATGATTATTAATAAACATGTTACTGCACAAACAGCTTTCTGTTTATTATAAATTGTTAATTCATAACACATTTCAAATGCACTTCTTACAATTTAAACTTAAACAATTCATTTGGGAAATATACAAGAGAACATTAATGAAGATTTATTTTTAACCATCCCACCAGAATAACTTATTTAATTCAAAAATAAATTACATGTTCAAAGTCCGTTGCAACTCGTCATACTAGACAATTACATAACACAAACTACTATTAATTTGTTTGTTTATTAATAAACAAAAATGCAGTCAGAAATAGTCATATCTTTTCTTTAATGTCTTATTTGTAAAAGCCTCTTACAGTCTTACACAAACAAACTATGTATATAAATTTTCATGTTATCAACTCCTCCCACTACATACAACAAAGTAAGTCCCTCCAACCCCTTCTTTATCCCTTTTCTATGCCCTTCATGCAATTGCACACATGTAAAAGTTCAAAACAGGGTGTACCAACAAATGCCCGTACGCGGAGATTAAAAACAAACGTAAACGGCACAGCTAAATGAATACTACACGGGCTTAAATGATTCTGGCATCATTTTAATGTAGTTCCCTTGACACTTTGCCTTCGATCAATTTAGATCGAAATTCAAAGTTGTGTTAGTGTTTATTTTATAGCAGTTACTTTTAAAAATATGAACCGTGCTGTTACATCCACAAAACCCGCTTTTAAGAGGGTTACACATCTCATTTTTGACATGGACGGTCTTTTATTAGGTATGACTTTTTCCTTGATAAATTACACAATCACACTGTAAATCTTTTTTTTTATTTTTGACATAAATGTATGAAATCTAGGGTTATGTATGATAAGTAGTTATGTTTTACATTACATAAATACAGCAGCCTACTTTATTTCGCATGGGCTCCCTCTAACGGAGTAAATTAAAAGATTTTAACGTTATTTAGCGTTTTTTATATTCGAAAAATTAAATATTTTTTTTAGATACCGAAGGCATTTATACTAAAGTAATTACTGACATTGCCAAGAAATGCGGTAAAATATATACCACCGAGGTTCGGCTCAAATTATTGGGTACAAAAGAAGCCGATGTAAGCAAAATAGCTGTTAGAGAAATGCAATTACCAATGTCATGGCAGGAATTTCAAAAAGACTTTTCTTATAATTCTAGTATAATGTTAAGAAAATGTCCGCTCATGCCAGGTAAACATATTAAAAAGTAAAACAAAATACATAATATATAGTCTTCATACAACTTAATTAACTTTTAATTAACATTAAAAATTCCATTTTTTCGTAAATTTGTAATTATGATCTAATAATGTTTATATATTTTGTTGATGTATATATAGAGGAAAATATTGAATAAATTACATTCCCAAAATTTATACGTGTACAATTGCACACTTGTATTCAAAATAATTTCAATTAAATTCTGTTATTACCAAAACTAATTTTGTTGCTGTTTACATAAATTAATTTTTCCAAAACTTTCTAATGTAAGTAGAATATTAATATTGTGGGATGGATAATTCAAAATTTATGATTTTTCTTACTTAATTTCAAAATTTTGGCAGATACTAACATATTTGCATTTTATAAAAAAAATTATCTATTTTTATTTAATTATAAATGTAGTTATGATTTGTATATCAACATACAATGTATTGAGAAAGGTAATACGGGCATATTAATTTTAATAAATAAACATCCTGAGATGTATGAAAAATAAACATTTTCCAAATTTATAATTTTTTAAACAGGCAGACATCTATTTGGTATGTTACGTTAAATTCCAACAAAATATATAAACACATGATGTGAAATAAGTATCATTCAACATTTTAGATTTTACAAATTTATACTGTCCATTAAGCAAAAACACTATTTCAGGTGTAGAAAAGTTTGTTCAGCATATGTATTCAAACAAGGTACCAATGGCTGTAGCAACATCTTCTACTGAGGAAGGTATGGCATATAAAACCGAGCACTTAAAGGAATTTTTCTCTTTGTTCCATCATAAAGTTGCTGGTGGGACTGATCCAGAAGTTAAACATGGAAAACCTCATCCTGACATATTTTTAATTTGTGCATCACGATTTTTGGACAAACCAAAACCTGAACGTTGTCTGGTTTTAGAAGATGCACCAAATGGTGTTCGTGGTGCTGTAGATGCTGGTATGCAATGTATAATGATACCGGATCCAGAAGTTCCTCCAGAGTTATGTAAACATGCTACATTAACAATCAAATCCATGACAGATATAAAACCTGAAGAATTTGGCCTCCCTCCATTTAAACAATAATACTCAATTTTCAGAAATGCTGGCAGTGGGAGCTAATGGTTATAAAAGAAAATATAGACATAATTTTAGACTAGTCGCAACCACTATATAACAATATTTATTTAATAAATATGTACATTTAATACATTCTTTAAGTTAACTTGTTTTATTTTGCAATAGATTCAATTTTTTGAAGAACCTGATCTGCTGAAAAATCACCAAGTGGAAAAGAGTTTTCTTTTCCTTTTTCTGAAATGTTAAGTTATTGATTGTAATTGCATGACTATAAATGAGTACGTACCAAATCGTGCCCATAATCTAGGTTCAACTTGAGAACATTCTCTTATTAAAATAGGAAATCCTGGATTCTGACTTTTAAGACTTACATAATGCTTTTCAATAAATTCTCTATAAAATTCATAAACAATACATTACATAACCTCCACCATGCACAATGAGAATAAATACCTAACACCTTTACTTCCTTCTCCTTTTTGACACAAGTGAATTCGTAATTCTTTTAATTTAGAGCCAAATTTGAATGCTCTAGACATTATTTATTATTTTATTAATAAAAATTACAATTATTTGATTGATAAATGATTTAGATTTGACACAGACAATAGTCAACACTAGAAACTTAAAATTATGAAATTGCCATATTGTTACAAGGGTCAAAATGTAAGTACTTGACAACATTTTATATTTTAATTTGAATATATTTTGCAGGAGACAAATTTTCGATCGGATTTAAAAAAAATCTTTCAGGTACAGCTGAGAAAGACTGAAGAGATGTAAACGCTGTTTGTAAGCCAACAGAAACACATTGTTCTTCACTTAAACCATTCAACATTGACATTATTATTCCAGATATCAAACAATCTCCAGCACCGCTCATGTTAACAATCTTATCAATTGAACGAGCTGCATAGTGTCTTAATTGCAAGCTATTTCCTACTTTACTTGACAGAAATGGCTCTGTAGCATCACTATATCTGGCTACTAAAAGGCCATCTGCTCCTAATGTAACAATAATGTTGTCTACATATTTAGCGAGTAACTTTACAATACTTGCTACCTCTTGGATTTCCGTTATACATTTAGTAGGTATATCAGAAATACCAAACGTTTTAGCTATGTGCTTCAGTTCGTTTATATTGGGACATATATATTTGATTGCTTTCCAATGTGTTGTACGAAAGGGTTTCTCTGAAATGATGACATCAGTCGGTTCGAACAAAACTGAAACAAAAGGACAAGCAATATTAAAAATCCTAGTCGTATTTCGCTTTTTTTTTAAGTTTTAAAATGAACAAAAAGCATTCGACATACTTCATATAAATAATCTATACTTGACAAATGTCTGTTATGTTAGCTCTTTTGTTAGCACAAATTTTTCGACTTATGAATCTTAACACCGAAGTCACTTATTGGGCTACATAAATATTGGAAATAGTTATTAAGTTATTTAACATGATTATTTATTGTTTGTTGTATACACCTTTTAATTACTTATACAATTACAGAGACTCTTTATGCGAAAATTACTTGTGAAATTCTACATGCCTTTCTTATTTTGCATTCTAACCAATAGAAGGAGGAAGTCTATTAAGGCTGCTTTACAGTTTGAAATTTTCGTTGCGTGCAATTTCTCTTTCACACTAAGCCACACTTTACAATTTTTTCGTGAAATTATTTTTGTCAATCAGTTTGACCAAAACAAATATTTATCACATACAAAAATCATCATTTAATAATTACTCTTTTAAACAACCTGTTATGTTTTCTTCAAATATTTCATGGGGAGAATTCAAATACTATCTTTTTTGTTTGAAAACACGTGCTATCACAACCCAGAACAATACACCAAAAATAGATTATATTTGTAAAAAGACGGGAATTTTCATGCGTTGGCTGTGATAAAATCGCTAAAAAACAATTGAATTACAGCTATAGCTTGCAATAAAAATAGAACATATGCGTGCAAAATTTCAACCTATAAGGCGGCCTTTAAGAATTTGACCATAAGCGATTTCTTATTTTGCGTACCTGATTTTTGTTATTTAACTATTACTTTAAAAAAAATGTTATTTAAGCTAAAATAATAATTTAGTCATATCCTATGAATTTAAGTTCAGAACTAACCTAACGCAAAATAGTAAAGAACATATTTATTAATTAGCCCTTGTAGATGATGCCTAGAATTTTTAATTTAGGGATATTTGTTTTAACGGCAACATTTGTGTAGTGTAAAAACTAAATTATCGAACGAATGCAAACGAAGTCCGTTTACTACATAAGATATGGGAACTAAAACAAAAACAGGAATTTGTGCAATAACAACAACTGTTATCGGATTTTTATCAATAATCATAGCATTTTGCACACCATGCTGGCTTGTAAATGATGGTAAAATCCCAAATCCGCCTTTCGTTCGAATAGGTGAGTCATATTTAATGTAGTAGGAGTGGTTTAATAATGTTTACAATATTGAGATACTAAGATTTTCGTTTTAGGACTTTGGGAGGTGTGTTTTGAAAATTTCGAAGATTTTCATCATTTTTATGATACCCGTTTCACTGGTTGTTGGTGGGTTTTTGAAGAAGAATACTACATTATCCATAATTTCTTATTACCAGGCTTTTTTATAGCCACTCAGTTTTTCTTCACTTTATGTACAACTTTGTTATTAGTAGCTGCTTTTTTGACCTGGATGTATTGTTTCTGTAGTCGTGACCATGATAAATATATACTGTTATTATTAACAATTGGTTCAGATTTAATATTGGCTGGATTTTTTGGCTTAATTTCTGTTTTATGTTTTGGTGTTAACGGTGACAAAAGGGACTGGATGCCTTACTGGGAACACAATGATTTAAGTTGGTCCTTTGGACTTGCAGTTTTTGGTTCTTTAATACTATTTCCTGCTGGAGCTTTATTTTTAATAGAAGCTCGTAGGGCAAAATATAGAAGGCTTCAAGCTTCCAGGCCACCTTCTTATTATGATATGGAGGTACGAAAATCATCTCATACAGAAATTTAAACTTTGAGATTACTAAATGATTGTTAAATATGAAACAAATCCATCCAATATGATATTTTAAAAATGCATTTAATGCTATTTCTAATTTAAATATTTTTTAGGTGTAAAACTTGTTAAATGTATTAACTGTATATATTTAAGTATTAACTATTAATAGGCAAATGATAATATACTATTTAGATCTGAAAAAAACAGAAAAGATCATGACAGCTTTATTTGCACTTTATGACAAAAGATTGTTGTTTAGTATTTATATTTAATTTTAGGTTTAAGTATTGAATCTTGTTTCTTTTTCTTATATGGGTTTTATATATTTTGATAATGAAATGCCGTCCATTTTAAACAAAGGTCTACTTTAGTATTTTTAAAAGTATTATTCTTGTGTTTCATTGAAGTGTTTGTTTAATCTCGTAGTGGCCAAACAATGCAAATATGTATATCATCACAAGACGTATTTAAATCAATTAGTAGGCATTGGAAAGAGTTCTATTTTGCCATCTTAGAGATTATTAGAATATAAAATATGTTATTTTGAATAAAGTAGTTCTTGTTTTCATTCGCTCTATATAATTTATACATATACATAAGTTTCACTCTTAAGAAGTGAATTTTCTGGGTTACTTATTTTATTGTGCCTTAATTTTTTGAAATGTAAAAATTTAATATCCATGAAAGTATACAGTGCTCCATTTGCAAATATTTATTTGTAGCAATGTATTTTTATAGTATTATACATATTTTGATAAATGTACAAAAATAAAACACATTTGTATTATAATCTTCTTTTTGTTGAACCTATTGTAAGTTGAAATCAGTTTATATATTACATACTAATAAGCAGTGCTGGATGAAACCTCTTAGTGGACTCAATTTATTTAAGTTGTGTACGAAATTTTAATGTCACTTTAAATTTTTATTAATAACAATACAATAATAATTCCTTCTATAATAAAAGAGTTTTTGATGTAACTAAAAATATATATTTTATTTATTTATTCATGCGAAAAGCGTTGACTAGAGAACAATAAACAGTTATATAAAACATACAAATAAAAAAAGGTCAGCTACGGCTATATACACCAAGTAGGTATATATAAAAATATAAAACCTGTACAACTGATACACACAAGAGACACAAAATAAATTGTATTCACAAAACATGAAACAGTATGCAGTACAGACTAGGTATAGGTACAATATCAAATTTAAAAAAAAAAGTGGTACAGTAGTGAAGTTATATGTAAAGTCAATTTTTAAATATTATTGCGACGTTGCTAACGTACTTAAGATCGTAGTACGTGTCATTTTTGACATATTATTTGAATATTTAAATTTTACGCTTACATTTAATATACTCCTACATTCACGCAGCCTAATTTAAACCGATTAAAATATGACTGTACCACTTTTTTTTTTAATTTGATAGTACATCAGAGGGAACTAAATTCTGTCAGACCAGTAGTTGGCAGCATCAATCGGGTTTTCTTTGGTCAGTAACAGGTCTTCTAAGGTACAGGATGCTGGACAATGTGGATAATTATATAGATTGTGATTTAGCCGGCTCCACATCCACACAGTGTTGATCTCTGTTGGTCTCTGAGAAAATTCCACCTAGCAAGGTTGTCCTTTGACCAACCTACCCCACTTTTTAATCTGTTAAGAGACCTCCAAGTACTCCATTTCAAATTTTCGTCGGGTAGGCTCTCTGAGGGAGGAATCCATGCAGTGTTATTGGCTGGCCCCACTGGTTTTGTCTGTCTGTCGCTGGTGATATATTGGTATTGGTAGTGGTCTTAAAAAGCTCTTTTTGGATTTTAATCTGCTTCTAGGTAGTAGATGTTCATATAGTAAATGGCGGGAATTTTGTTCTGCTTTCTGCCTCAGTGTTTGCGCCGACTTCACGTCTAATGTCTGAAGGGCCTATTCCTGTTAGGCTACATAGTTTGATGTAGGAGTGCCTATAAAAGGGAATCTCTTATGGTCTCACAACTGCATGCACTTGATAACCAGATTGGCCTATGCTGCATTCAAGGTGGTGTTACGACTTTCACACATTGGTGAGAAACGGATTCGCTGACAAAGAGCAGGTCAGGCAGTTTGCTGTCATGCACAAGGACGAGTCTTCTGGAATCAACCCATCTCAGCACCTCCTCCCCGTTATCATCGTCATCCTCATATTCCCAGACACTATAATGGCTGTTAAAATCACCTATGACAAGATGGGTGTCTTGGTTTTTAAAGTTTTCTAGAAGAGTGAAATTGATCTTCGTATCCGGAGGCTCGTAAACAGATGTTAAGGAACAACTGCTTAGTTTGATCGTCAAAATTTCAATGTCATTTTATATATAATGATAGTCATTAATCAGACTTTAAAAGATTGAAATTTTTCGTTTTCTAATTTTCATTTCAGAAAATTGATGAAAATAGGTATCTTCACAATATATAACCGTATGAAAGTGGCTTTTTCTATAGTATAAATTCGGCCATTCTTATCCTACTTTGAATTTTTTATCATTTGTATACCTATAGGTACATATTCCATGTATTCTGTAAATTTTGAAATTCCTTTAAAAAATACTGAATTACAGCAATGAATTTCTTTAATTTTTTAACGTTTTCGTCTTCAACATTAATACGTTAGACCAGCGGTCCTAGGGTGCCATTATACCCGTTTTATAATTGAAACTATAGAAGCAGCTTGAGTTTTGAAAATAAGTGGAAGCCCGAAGGGGCGAGATTCGTTGAATGGAGTGGTTGGGACACAACCTGAATCGCAGTTCATCCAGTTTTTACCGAACAGTGCATGTTATGATGGAATAACACTTTCTTTTAGGGTCTTGCCGGTCTTCTTTCGGTAATGGCCACTTTCACTTTGTTAAGAAGGGTAGCATAATATGTCTCGTTGATAGTTTGACTCTTTGCGAGAAGCATCAGCTTGAATGACAAAATATCTTGGCCATTACATCTCTGATAGAAGGGAACGACTTGGCTTTCTTTGAAGGAGTGCTACCTCAATTTCTGAGCTTGTTGTTTCGATTCTGGCATAAGCAACGTAAGAAATCTACTGGGTTGGTGTTAAAGAGCTTCGAATTGTCGCGAATTCACGCTCTTTCACATTTTTAGATTCTAATGATAAAGATTACTCTGTAAAAGTTTTTCGACAGTAATGAATTATTTTTATTCTAGAAGTGGTTGAGGGATGTACAAGGTTAATTTAACGAAGTAATGTCAAAATGGCATGGTAGAATAATAAAACTGTGTTGGTAAATTGATCAAAATCGAATGTCTTTAATATATATTATACCTAAATTCAAAAATAACGGTGGAATAATGTAGTGCGACTGATACTGAGGAACGTTTAACGAGATTAATTAAACTTTATCCACGTTCGGATTATTTGACGCTATAATTGATGGATTAAAGTGTATTGTAGAATCGACCCTTTAATTATAATTGTTTGTAGTTATTTTGTGCTTGAGCAAAACAGTAAATTTGCTAAAGTACAAAATTGAAGCCAAAACGACGAGGTTTACGAAAATCATGTTTTTAAAAAGATTTGGGAAATGTTAATTAAATTTTTCAAGAAAAAGTCTGTTTCATTTTTTCTTCTTAATGTAATTCTATTTCCAAACTATAAGTATCCGATTATAGTTATTCGTTTATTAATGCATGACGTTTTTAATATAATAACCTTAGTTTTCAACCGGCCCACGTATGATTCACCTGTTAATTAACAACCTAAATTGTGACTCATCCCCTCTATGAGAATTTGTCCCTCCACGAAATGATTTGTAAACCGTGTATAACATATTTCCGTCTAAAGATTTCTCGATCTGTATTTGTAAGGCGTGTCTCATGTTTGTATGTAATTACTGCATATTACTGAATCACGCACAAAAGTTAGACCTTTAAAAATAATTGCTTTATCTATGTGGGTGTGACAGTGTTTATTTGCGATTGTATGATAAAAGTTTATCCATGTCTGTAGAAAAAATTGATTACGACGAGGTATGTTGATACATTTTGTTTGTAAACAAATACAAAGCAATGAGGTTATGATAAACTTTGTTTTAGATGAAGCGGAGGTCATTGGCCGGTAACATTGGGATAGGCTTCTTCGTTTTGGGGATGATTTTTGTGTGTGTAGCCTTTGGTACACCAAATTGGCTGGTTTCAGATCCTAGAATAACAGGGGCAAGATTAGACAAGTTTGGGCTGTGGACACACTGTTTTAGGTCACTTGCAGATCCTTATCAACAACGCTTCTTTGTCGGCTGTAGATGGATCTATGATCCTTTTACTACTGGATACAGTGATATTAGAGGTTTTCTTGTTCCTGGCTTTATGGTAGCTACACAAATGTTCTTTACAATATGTTTTATTTGTGTAATAATATCTACGATATTAATTCTGGTGTACTTCTTATGTGCAGGCCCCGATCAAAAACGGTAAGTATTATTAATAAGAAAATCTTTGAATAATTTAAAATAACTATATATTTTCATATGAAATTCAAAATATAGTGACGGGTTGATAATCTAACATAAATAGCAGTTCAAATACATTCAACATTTCAAAAATTATCTTGGATATAACGGGTGTTCAGAAACATTAGAAGTCAAAGTAGTCCTTGAAAATATGAAGTCATGTCTCAGATAGATTGAGTTTTGACAGACAACAGTTGACATTTAATAATTATTACAAATCAGATACTTAAGTAATGATATACGATTTTTTGTTCAGAGCCCACTTGACTTCGAATGTTTCTGAACACCCGTTATTTGCAAATTACCTGATCTATTTTATTACAAATTTATTAGAATGCAAGATCCACAAGAAGGTTTGACTAAATCATTTCCTTAAATATAATTTCATGTATACAAAAATTGTGTTCAAATGAATATAAGAATAAAAAGAATAGAAAGCTTCTTTGATTATTAACACATCTCACATTTTGGTTGCATGTTTATGCCAAAGTGTATTACAATTATAAACAGAAGTCAGGATAAATAGCTTAGTTGTTAAAAAGAACTCTAATAAATTCCAATACATTTAACACAAGAAATAAATGACTTTCAAACATATTTTTTTGTAATTAAGTTATTAGTTAATGCTCAGTTAACACATTGATGACAACAAATTTGGTTTGGATTAGGTTTTAATTAATTTCTGACTTTCATATGAATATGTTTCTTCCTTCTACCTTATATGTCAGCAATGTGAAATTTTCGTGTGTTCGTTTTGTTCATTTTTAAGTTAAATATTTATAATTCAGTTATTTATGTATGTATTTGTGAAACCAAGACGTGATCATTTATACATAAACAGAAATTATGCAATATGTAATTTCTATAACTATATTTAGTTGTAATTAGTTTTATGAGTTTATAATTTAAATTTTTATAATTATGTAGTAAGTATGTGAGTATGCAATATATGGAGCGTTGTCATATTTTAGAAAACTAATAAAGTACAACTCAAAAATACATGTCACGACCGTGACTGTACAGAAATAAATGCCTATTCTAAACAGTAATGATAACATTGTCTTTATTTTAATAATACTATAGTCGGCCGAATAGAGAAAAACATTGTTTGAGAAGGTATTTGCATAAGAAAAAAAAACACATATTTCAGATATGTGAAGGTAACATAAACAATGGTACTCTTGAGAAATGTATTTAATTAAAATTCATGTTTTGGTTGCACTGTTTAAATTTATGCGGTACATGTGTTTAGAGAACATTTATTTTTATTATAATGAGGACAGCACTACAATCCTGTTTTATAATCGTAAAATTAAATGTAATTATTTAAAAATTTTGAGTGTTCCAATATTTAGAGATTTTAGAGTAATGGAATGGGATTGTATATAGCCAATAGAAAATTATTTTTCACAAAAAGTTTTTGTCTCTGTGGGACTATACAGTTATTCAGGCACAGCAAGAATTGGAAATCTTAAGATGAGCACATACGAGGGATGTCTTTTTAGTGTTGCATATTGCCATAAAATCAGAACAGTGGATCGACTCAAAGTGCTTTATTGCTTTTCTAAATATTTTCCACAAAAATTTATACACTTCTTCCGTCGTTCAAACCAATTGTTAAACCAGTTATTTCAGTCTTCTGTTGAGACAGTCAAAAACGTAAAAAAATCGTTGGGACTTACGTCGGGACTATACGGAGGATGATCTAATAATTCGATATTATGCTGCTCCAATCACTTAATTGTCTTTCGAGCTGTGTGCGAACTCGTATTGTCACGATGCAGGATGATTTGCAGTTGTGGGTTGGTATCTCGGAGTACAACAATTATTTCTGTCCAAACAAACGGTTGCATACCAATCCGCATTAACTGTTCTTCGATCTTGCAAAGGAATTGTAATTATATGACCTGATTTTGAAACAAACGTTACGACCATCTTTTTCGACACATTTCGCGAACGGATAACTTTTGTCGGATTCTCTTCATCTTGAAACACCCAAACAGCGGACGGACGTTTATTTTTGGGATCATAGGAATAAATCCATGATTCATCGCCACTCACGTTGCTATAGACATCTTTCGAGTTTCCGTTTTTTAACCGGCTCAAAGTTTTTCGGCGCCAATTAACGCGAGCCGAATTTTGCTCGGGTAAAAAATGCGGAATCCAACATCATGTAGGATCGTTTGGATTGAGGTCTTTGAAATGCCCATGGATGTCTCAATTTCACATTATGTCACATGTCTAATCTTCCTCAATCAGGCGACGTACAGCATCAATGTTTTTCCGGATGCAGTTCTTGGTGGACCTGTACTGGGATCGTCGCTGATACTGGTGCGTCGACGTTGGAATTCACAGTAATTGATGTGCTTCCGCTTCAGAAACAGAAACCAACTCAGGTGTCGATGAATCATTGTTGTTGAGTCTCCAAAAGTTGTAAAAAAATTTTGCGCGAAAATTTTCACGACTCAATTCATTTTTTCGGCCAACTTGTAAACTTTAAAAATTCACTATGACTAAATCGTTTGCCCTATCTTGATAAAATTTTATATTTATACCATACCATATCGCCCCCCTTGCCGTTTCCGTTGCATTTCGGCGTGTAGGTCATTCGTACAGAGGTCCTTAACGAATCCAGTTGGCAGTAGTAGTGTGTGTGTCTTTTCGTATAAGAGGAAGTTTTTTTTTTCCACGTAATCTACGACATTTTGAGTTTTAGTCGCCTATGCGGAACCTATCGTAGAGCATGGAATATTTAGTAAATTTGCCGTATACCGACTTCGAAGTTTGAGAAGCTTGTGAGGGGGAAACTCCCTTTCTGGCTAGTATAGAACCTTTCTGGCGGCATTTCTTATACGGACTCCGGCTTAAATTAAAACCTTCATGCGAGGAAGACGAAAATCATACCTTTTATCATGTATTTCATAGGCACCTTATACTTTAGTCTGCAACTACCGACGAATTGATTCTCCAGTGGTAATTAATGGAGAAATAGTCGAAAAAAATGGGGCTGTATATTGAAGGGGATAATAATTAAATATATATAAATTTAAAATAATAAATTTTACAGCATTAGTCTCGTTATTTTATAGCCACGCCTCGTATAGTTTAAATTATAACATTCTAAACATACACCACTCATTTTATGGACAATTTATATGTGATTTTGTTTAAATGACTACTAGATTTGCATTTCAAAATTCGACTTTTTTTTTACGTTTGAATTTCATATGATTGACCACTCTTGAAACACTAAATTAGGCACTATATTAAAACAGACATTTCTATATATCTATATTATGAATACAATGTTTTCAATGCGTTGTTATGACAACAAATTAGAACAAATATTAATGATTAATGTGTAAAATCAATCTCCCAGTTCGAAAATAATTTTTCACAATAAAAGCTTTGTGTTTGTTTATAATATAACTCTAAGATGAAAACTGTAAAAAAAAATTATATTTTTTATTGTCACTAACTAATCACATTAATATCATAGATTACTCTAAATAAAAATTTAAGTAAAAGCACGCCAGATAGATAGATTATACATTTTTGTATTGAGAAATTTCAAATTGAAGAATCAAGCCCCATAATTTTTCTATAATAATTTCCGAATATTTTGTTATAAATTAAAATCAGTTATATACTTGGATGAAATTCATGGCACATCTGCTCCTGTGTTTGCGACTGTTTACAATTGGATAAATGAGTTTAAACGTAGCCGTATATCCACAAATGACGAATATCGTTCGGGACGCCCAGTGGAAATGACTCCCTCCGAAATGATTGACAAAATCCACGATATAGTTTTGAGTGATCGACAAATCAAAGTGCGCGAAATAGTTGAGGCCACAGGCATATCGCAAGGTATAGTGTTTTCAATTTTTCGCGAAAAATTGGGTTTGAAAAGAATCTCGGCAAGATGGGTGCCGCGTTTGGTCTCAATGGAGGATAAACGTAATGCTGTGATCGAATCGGAGGCTGGTTTGAAACTTTTCCGTCGTAATCTTGACGAAATCTTGACGAAATCTTGACGAGTTTCTATGTCGCTACATAATTTTGGACGAAACATGGACACACTACTATACTTCAGAAACGAAGCAACAGCCGAAACAGTGGATTTTTAAAGGCGATCCGACTCCGAACAAGGCAAAGACGGTGAAATCGGCCAACAAGGTGACGGCCAGTGTGTTTTGAGATGCACGCGGAATCATCTAAATCGATTACTTGAAAAATGGACAAACGATAAATGGAGAGTATTGTGCAATGTTATTGTACCGGTTGAGCGAAGAAATCAAGGAGAAACGTCCTCATTTGGCAAAGAAAAATTCTCCACCAAGACAATGCACACTTGTGCAGTTTCGATGGCGAAAATCATCGAATTAAAGTTCAAATTATTACAACATCCACCGTATTCGCCAGATTTGGCCCCCAGTGATTTTTTTCCCAAACTTGAAAAAATAGCTCTGTGGAAAACGATTCACGTCGACCGAGAAGGTCATCGCCCAAACAGATGCCGCAATCCTACTTTGTGAACGGCTTAAAAAAGTTGGAGAAACGCTGGGAAAAGTGTATGCAGCTAAAAGGAGACTATGTTGCAAAATAAAAAAAAATTTCCAAAATAATTTGTTTTTATACTTTTTTCTAAGGAATTATTGAACCACCCTCATAGCTTAGGACATATTGAAAAAATTGCGCATGTAGCTCAACTTAAATTTTCGTTGTCTTTTATTTAGATGTTCGTGATGTATTCATTTATATCCGATCTGTTCATGAAATTTGTAAATTTTACTAATTTGAATATTCCAGCGAAGTGTTGTTATACGATCTCATCGATACGTACGAGGGGGTATTGATATCTAGTTAGCCTAGACCGGTTCCGTGTATAAAGAAAATATTGGGATACCATAGTAACGAAAAATAACATATTAGAAGTGTTAGTGTAAAGTATCACGTCAAAAAGTCAAACCAAAGTTGCGCAATAAAATTTAGAAAAAAGGATGTCGACCGAAATTGTGAAAATTGAAAATTGGAGTATCGAGCCATCATCAAGCACCTGTATTTGAAAGGGTTAAGAGATAAGCAGATTTACGAAGATATGCTTAATACCCTTGGCGATCAATGTCCTTCGTATGCGACCGTGAAAAATTGAATTGCGAGCTTCAAAAGGGGTAAATTTTTCATTGAAGATAAACACCGATCGGGAAGGCCAGTTTCTGTGTCCGTCCCCGAAAATGTTGATGCAGTTCATGACATGATTTTGTCAGACCGTTGAATTGGGCTAAAACGAATATCTGAGGCACTGAATATTTCATATGAACGCGTCCATCATATAGTTCACGTCGATTTGGACATGAGAAAAATTTCTGCAAAATGGATCCCCAAAAGTCTGAATGCTGACCAGAAGCGTGCAAGGGTGGAAGCATCGCAATCTGTGCTCGGTTTGAAAGTGATGTAGACTTTTTAAGTCGTATTGTTACTATGGATGAAACTTGGGTACATTTCTACGACCCAGAAACAAAGCAACAATCGATGGATTGGAGACACTCCGGTTCTCCAGGGCCTAAGAAGTTTCGCGCTCAAAAATCTGCTGGAAAAGTTCTTGCTTCAGGTTTTTGGGATTGTTATGGAGTAATCATGACGGCAGACTGTGTGCCCGGTGCATGGTGACATGAATCATGTCACCATGTGTACTAAATATTATTTTTAATACCACTTTTTCTTTAGAATAAATGTTTCGTTCATTGTTAGAAATACAAAATAATGTTTTTTTTTATTTTGATTTAGAACTGTAAAATATTTGTTCAAATTCTGTTATCTCTTTGATAAATGCATGTACGGAAATATTTAGGAAACTACTAAATATATGTTTTTCTGCTCCGATATGTAAACAAAGCGAGAGGAATGAATGAGCCATAAATTTTTTCCTGAAAGAGGAATACTTTCTTTGTATTATTGGCAATAACAGATGCACCTACAAAACATATTTATATTATAGTATCCAAAATAATATTTAGTACACATGCTGACATGATTCATGTCACCATGCACCCAGTCTGCCGCCTTTAGTAATCATGATTGATTTTCTGGATAAGGGTAGAACAATAACTGGGAATTATTATTCGACGTTACTGACCACTCTACGAGAAAAAATTATGGAGAGAAGACCCGGAAAGTTATCCATAGGTGTTTTGTTTTTGCAGGACAATGTCCCTGCACACAAATCGCATATTGCCATGCAAACAATTCGTGATTTAAGGGTTCAAATTACTCGAACACCCGTCTTATTCACCAGATCTGGCTCCGTCCGACTATCATGTCTTTCCTCAACTGAAAAAAATGTTTAAAAGGTCGAAAATTTTTTTACAATGAAGAGGTGATAGAAGCTGTGGAGGCCTGGTTTGCAATGCAAGATAAAAATTTATTTTTGAAAGGTCTAGAGGCGATGCAGGATCGCTGTATTAAGTGTATTAGTTTAGGAGGAGAGTATGTTGAACAATAAAATATTTTGATTTTCAAATTTTGTTTGCTTCTTTAGTAGGCTAAGAATTTTTCAATACATCCTTGTATTCAGCTTAATTCGCATACACGTACATGATCGTAGATTGACTACATGTCGTCATGAATAAAAATTTTCGTCCAAAGTTTATAGGAACTTCTGTTTGTGAGGCGTTTCTGTACAGTCTTAGATAAAATGCATAGCTTAGCAGTAAACCAAAGACCAATCGGAAGTATTTACTTTTTATATTTAATTTTTAATTTAATGGCCCTGGTACATACATTATTATGTCATACAAAAAAGGTTTTAAATATATCTATACGTTAATATGCACGTATCACGCTTTTGTTTCCTTATGAAACAGACATGTAAAAAATTTACATATCTGTAACTGTATACTTGGACAAAACCTCGTATTTCCAGCATTTACTTCTGCTTAAGACATATGTTTCTGCCATCTATAGGCGTCGTCAGTTAAGCTAGTGAAGCAATGTATACAAATGATACAAATCTTTATAAATAGATCTGTATCTGTATATGCCATTAAGCCGGAATCCCTTACTAGATAAAGCAAATTTCATCCTATAAGGTGGCACTTATTTAATAAGTGACATCTGACGGACGAAAGAGACTTTGCCGAAAAAAGGGATCTTTCGTTTGACCAGCTATGCTGATACAAAAAACGAAACAATACGGGTTGTCCATAAATAAGTCCAAGTATACAGTTACAATTATGTAAATTTTTTACATGTCTGTTTCATAATGAAACAAAAGCGTGATACGTGCATATTAACGTATAGATATATTTAAAACCATTTCTGTATATTTACCGCCATCTGGCTTATTTATGGACAACCCGTATTGTTTCGTTTTTTGTATCAGCATAGCTGGTCAAACGAAAGATCCCTTTTTTCGGCAAAGTCTCTTTCGTCCGTCAGATGTCACTTATTAAATAAGTGCCACCTTATAGGATGAAATTTGCTTTATCTAGTAAGGGATTCCGGCTTAATGGCATATACAGATACAGATCTATTTATAAAGATTTGTATACATTGCTTCACTAGCTTAACTGACGACGCCTATAGATGGCAGAAACATATGTCTTAAGCAGAAGTAAATGCTGGAAATACGAGGTTTTGTGCAAGTATACAGTTACAGATATGTAAATTTTTTACATGTCTGTTTCATAATGAAACAAAAGCGTGATACGTGCATATTAACGTATAGATATATTTAAAACCTTTTTTGTATATTTACCGCCATCTGGCTTATTTATGGACAACCCGTATTGTTTCGTTTTTTGTATCAGCATAGCTGGTCAAACGAAAGATCCTTTTTTTCGGTAAAGTCTCTTTCGTCCGTCAGATGTCACTTATTAAATAAGTGCCACCTTATAGGATGAAATTTGCTTTATCTAGTAAGGGATTTCGGCTTAATGGCATATACAGATACAGATCTATTTATAAAGATTTGTATCATTTGTATACATTGATTCACTAGCTTAACTGACGACGCCTATAGATGGCAGAAACATATGTCTTAAGCAGAAGTAAATGCTGGAAATACGAGGTTTTGTCCAAGTATACAGTTACAGATATGTAAATTTCATAATTATTATCTCAGTAAAAATAATAGTTTGCAGTCTCGTTGGTATTGAATTAAATATTCTTGAATCTCACATAATTGTATTTGTGTCTGAAATCTATAAAAGCCTGTCAAAATTGGTGAAAAATTTAGTTTAGTTGAGTTGGTAACCGAGCAATTGATATAAATGATATAATATACTATAGAATTGTGGCATATTAAACAAACAAATCATGCATGCATTTTTAATTAAATACATTTAAAATCTAGGTCATCAGAAAACGCTAAATTAAGATTATAGGCAAATTACGAAGCACAATATAAACACTTTAGTATAGTAATAGACAGTAGACAGTGTTCACAATTGTTAACTCGTAAGAATGCGGCGGCATTGTTATCAGAGCTTCATAGTAAAAAATAAAACGGCAATATCATAAACGATTTAGGTCAATAGTCGAAAAGTTATTACAGATTATCTCAAGCTAATGACGACAATGCATGCACGACACGCATGCTAGCTATAAATGCTTTCACCAAAGGGTTAAGTAGATAAAACATGGACACTATATTTGAAGCAAGAAATTATAAAACATTAAGATTTGATTAAAGTGACAACGGAGAGAGAAATTTATGCATTATTATAACAGTGGGCAATATATTACACTAACGAGCGCATTTCCAATAGAAAAATAAAATTAAGAATAAGCTAGGTCAATGTAGCGTTGTAAGCAAAAAAATTATAATTATTTCTGCAATAGAAATTGAAACTATAGGAATCAGCAAAATTCCAAACAAGGTTATGGGGCCGCAAAGTGTTATAAAGCACGTCAGCATAATACACAAAACATTAATCGGCACTGCGTATTTTTCAGGAAATGTAAATTCGAATCATTCTAATTCTGCTTCCAGCGCGAAAGTCTGAGAAAATAGAAATAGATTTTTTCTCCTCAAAGACCCAGAGACAACAATTAGTACAGATGGCTGTATACGAGGTGTGATTGTGATATTTGAAGTAATAAATCCGAAAGTCTTATTCGTTGAGACCGTCAGTACCACGTTAGAACAAGAAATGACTTGTCAATCGGCTTTCAGAGCCGAAAGAGTGTTTACCGTGTCTGTTGCCCATCATGGATTTCGAACAAAGCGTTAACATTAAGTTTTGTTTGAAGTTGCAAATAAGTGTCAAAGAAGCCTATGAAATGTTAAAATCAGTGTATGGAGATAATGTGGTGACTGAAGACTGTATAAGTGGTATGAGCGATTTAAAAGCGGAGATGAGTTGGTTGAAGACTAGCAACAGTCGGACGTCGAGGCGATTGACTTAACTGAACATCTTATACGGCTCCGTGCAAAGGATTTTAACCGATAATTTGCAAATGAGACGAGAGTGCGAAACTTTTGAACAGAAGGGATATTGTGTATTAGTTTGCACGGAATTGAAGGATCGCCTTGATGCAGATCCGGAGTTCATGGTAAAAATTATAACTGGAGATGAAAGTTGGGTTTATGGCTATGTCACTGAGACTAAAATTCAGAGTTCCCAATGGAGAATAAGCGGCTCTCCTCGCCCTAAGACAGCACGTCAGCCAAAGTGGAACGTTAAGGTTATGCTCATTGATTTTTTTTTATAGCGAGAGATCATAGCGCGATCGGAGTATTTTCAAAGGGAATAACTGTAAACTTCGAATATTACAAGGGCGTACTGGAATGTTTGCGAAACGATGTACGGAGAAAAAGACCAGAAAAATTGGCCAATAGCTTCCTCCTTTACAACAATGCGCTATGCCGTATCTCAATTTTAATCCGCGAGTTTTGGCCGAAAAAGAGGTTCCTGTCTGTTCACATCCACCTTGCTCTGGATTTAGCACCATGCGACTTCTGACTCTTTCCAAATATAAAACCGTGCTACAAGAAAAACGTTTTGACACCATTCCCGACATAGCCACGACGCAGCAGCTGAAGGTCCTTCAAAAAGAAGCCCTGTAGAAATGCTTAGAATCATGGAATCATCGTTGGGATAAGTGAATCACTAGCCGAGGAGTACTTTGAAGGAGATTAATTAAAATTTAATGTAAGCTTATTACATTATTCGTAATAAAATTATTCACCGTATTTTTTTATCACTCCTCGAAAATGTAGTACGTTCGAAGCATGGAACGAATGAATTATGATTATTATTATATTAGGCAGTAGATCTTCGATCTTGATATTGCTTAAAAAGCATTTAAATGAAAACAAAGAAATTAACTTGCAAGAAATACAAATAAACGAGGCGCTAGTTCAATATTTTCGAACGAATTCGAAATATTTTTAGAGACAAATAGTACAGTAAAGTTTAGGCATAAATTTTGGCAAGTAGAGAAATTTAAACCAGATATAGGTGGTGTAACAGGAAATGAGAAGAAGAGATGCAGGAATCAACTACACGGAATATATTTTTCATTTCATGTGAACAAAGTTTAATAGATACGCGTTAAATGTGAGATTTGTAAATATTTTACAACTGAATGTAGGAATGATTGTGTTAATCTACCAGAAGCATGCCATGCTTTCAATTAATTTTCATTTACAGTAGCCTATTATTTCAATATAAATTTGGGAACATTGTGGAACAGTAAGGTTTCGAAAGTCAAATTTTGACAACCGCCATCTGACATTATAATTTAGTTGTGTTACAACTTAATCTTACGTTAAAGAAGATGCTCGAAATGTTGCCGTTTTGTCTCGATGCACGTACGAACTCTGCGTTTCATGTTTTCAAATGCGTTTGACAAATGATGGATTATATTATCACAAACTTTTCTAATATTATTGCAAAGTTCTTCAATTGTATGTTGTGGCGTTTTAAAAATCGTGTTCTTCATGTGCGGAAAAATGAAGTAATCCAAATTTGTTAGATCTGGAGATTTTGGAGGAAAATTCACTATTCGATTATCAAAGAACTCTTCCAAACGGGCACGTGTTTGTTCAAGCTTGTTGGAAAAATCCTTTAATTTCAAAGTCATGTATAGAAAACGCCAATTAACTTGGCGCGAGGAGGGGTAAGTTCGCGCAGGATTAGAAGTAGTGGGGAGATTTGTATTTGGTTTTACATCAAATGTCAGATAATTCTAACCTCTGAACGTGTATCACTTTATGATCGCCTAGCAAAGATATTATGTTCCGTCAAACGTCAATGACAAATGTATATGTATTCTGACAATTACTTGAGTAGTGGGGGAGGACGTTTTTAAAAACGGCTTCTGCGCACACCCTCCTCGCGCCAACTTAATTGGCGTTTGCTATAACTGATTAATAAAGGCTTCTAATAAGTCATTTCTGTATCTTTCAGCATTTATTGTTCCATTAAAAATATTGGTCCAATGATTCGCCTCTTTGGCACCGTCAGCCAAACACCAATTTTATGCGTATGTAATAGTGTTTCACAAATTCATGAGAATTTTCTGCCGATCATCCCATATTTTATTTGTTTAAATATCCCGAAAGATGAAACCAGGCCTTATCAGTAAAGACACATTTATTAAGAACATCATTATTCAAGTTATTCAAGAACCATTGGCAGTACTCGGTTTTTCTATCGTAATCAACGTGACCGAGTTCATAAACAGCTTGAATTTTATATAGATTTAATTTTAAATCTTTTTTAAGAATAGTGTGGCATGTTCCAACTGTTAACTGAACTTCTTGCGACAGTTTCACAATTGATTAGATGTTCCGTTCTCGGATTTACGAAATGCTGTCCCCGTTTCACAACCATGAATTTGACTAGCCAGTTGTTCATACGTGATTGCAATATTAGGGAACTTGTTGAAAATCCTGTATACATTGATTAATTGCATTTACTAATCTATCAGTTCTAAAATAACTTTCAGCAATAAAAACTTTGTGTAGTATTTCTAACATGATAATAAATAATCTAATTGATAAGACAACTTTTCTATAAATTGACTTAACTATGACAGTTGTCAAAATTTGACATTCGAAAAACCTTACTCTTCCACAGTGTTCCCAAATTTATATTGAAATCATAGGCTACTCTAAATGAAAATTTAATTTAAGGCATGGTATATGAGAATCTATGCATAACGGGAAGCATAATAGAACTTAGAAATAAGTTAATAATTAAATTAAAATTGAAAACTTTAATCTGAACATTAGAAATCGTTTAGTATTTGAAATTTATAAAAATGTATCGATAGAACGAGTTGTTAAAGTGTTAGACAAAGTAGATACAAAATTATTCAATAAAGAGGAAAAGTTAGCGATTGAAAAAAAAATTGTAAAGATTTTTGTATCTGGACGTACGCGGTATGGCTATAAAATAATGAGACTGATGCTGTACATTTTTTAATTTTAAATTTATACATATTTAATTATTATGCCCTTAAATATTATCCCTATATTCGAATTCGAATTTTCCATTGTGAAAAACAGTGCTGGAAATTTTCTTCTGTGAGCTCGTTCATGACACGCATGCTGCTTTTTCTTTTAGTTTGGATGGTCTGAGATCTCGTTCCTTTTAATGCAGATTTGAGCTGGAGGAACAGATAAAAGTCACTTGGTGCCAGGTCAGATGAATAAGGTGGATGGTCTAACACTGGTATGTTATACTTAGCTGGAATCATCTTGTCGTCTTTTTTTCTGTTTTTGACGAAGTTGATCAATAACCTCAAGGTAGTAATGCTGATCAACAGTTTGAGGAACTCAGTTAAGGTACACAATCCGATGGATATTGAAAAAAACAATTATCATAGCTTTTAATTTTGATTTGCTTATTTGCGCTTTTTTAGCTCTCGGTGAAGTTGGGTTCTTCCAGGGCATTGATTGATACTTAGTTTCTGGATCATAGGTGAAAAACCAAGATTCATCACATGTTATCGCTCTCTCCAAGAAGTTTCGGTCATTTTCAATGGAACTTAAAGTGTTAGTACAAATATTTTCACGAGCTTCATTTTGTTCGATTGTGAAAATTTTCGGCACAATTTTGGCACACACTTTTTTCATGTTTAAATTCTTGTGTAAAATTTGCCTTATGGCATTCGGGCATTCAAAGCCACTCAAATATCCGTGTATGTGATAAACATTCATTGCCATATTCTTCTCTTAATAAAAGATAAGTCTCAGTACTGGGTTTTCTAAGTTTCATATCAAATTTCATGACAATTCGTTGCTCTATTAAAACACTTACCATTTTTCCGGCAAAATAAAAAAAATATATCTTATACAAACGAAGACCATGACCAAACTATTATCTCTACAGACACGGGAGGGGTGGCAATCGGAAGAGAAGGGTTCACGCTACATAGATGTCTGTCGTACGACTTTGGCGCAAACGTAGTTCGTCTATAGTAGCATCTTTCTCGTTATTTTATAGTCACATCTCGTATTCCAATTAGAAACTGACTCGTTTAAAGCTAGAAAAACTCTGGAGGAGCGTATATACACACTTGAATAAGAAAACAGTATCAATATACGCTAAATCGTACGTGTTAAGACAAGCAATTAAAAATCAGGTTGAGGAAACGTTTTATTGAAAAAGTAGGTATCCGTGGAATTTAGTTAAGAAAAAGGCGAATCAAACAGGTACAAAGCGTTATCGACTTGACCGACATTTAAACAAAAATATAAACGATACAAATTTCAACTCTCAAGTATTAGATTCACACGGGTGCTGCATATTTTTCGCATAATAAGATATACGCCAAGGTTTTTATCAAGTAGGTTTAGAAAGAGACCAGACAATGTGCACTGCCCACTACTCCTCAAGGGCAATTAAAAAGATTAGTTATGGGTTTGAAAACGACTCCTAGTGCATTTTTAAGCGTAACAACAACCGCAATGTGGGGACTCCTTTTAGAATCATTTAAAAAAAATCGATATACAGTAAGCTACTGAAGTAATTAGTAGAGCTGGGGATGTTTGCGGTGTGCCAGGATAGTATTCAGTTAAACGCACGAATATAATGACCTTGTTTCGATCGGTGATGCATGCGTGATTTTATTGCTTTACATGCATTCGCTATTTATATCACTTAGGTATGTCAGTTATGTGTACTGTATATAAATAACACACTTACCTTATTTACGATTATTATAGCATAGCGCCAAGTGGATAAGACTTGCAGTAAGTTTGTAGCATTAGATACGTTTCCATATTTGTAGCGGTGAGCGATGTACGCCGTGATGAATAATTTTTTTTATATTTTGAGAAAGACCGCTCGACATCTGCGGATGTAACACACGCACAATTAAAATAATCTTTATAGATAGAAACCGAATCTACACTTGCACCATTACTAATTTGTTTTAATCTGGTAAAATCAAAATCATTGTTTATCACACTCTCGAACTTTTCTATTACATTAACATTTTTGTTGTCATTTACTGCGCATAGCTGGGCGTGTACATCGTCCAGTATTTGCAGTGACTCCGCTAACGATAATGCAGTATTTTGAAATTTCTCGATTGCGTTAAACAATCCTATATGAATGTTATAAATAGTTTGTAAATCTGCATCAAGGGAAGGGTTTTGAAAGAGTCTCTGGCTTTCCTTAATGGCTACAGCTTCGGCAGGATTGAATTGTAGAACCACAGATTTTATTTGTCGGAAATACTTGGCATAATAAAATGCCGCCTTTAACCAACTTCCCCAACGTGTAAGGATTGGCTCTGGTGGTTCGGGAATACCAGGGCACCGACTGTGAAACTCTCGAATTCGTTTGGGAGATTTTAGAAACACTTTTTTTGTGGTTGCTATTAATGCATCCACCTCTGGATAACATTGCCGAATAGTTTGTGCCACAAGGTGTAAAGCATGAACTTTACATGTCACATGCAAAAGTCTCTCACAATCTGCTTTAAGAGAACGGCCTACAGAACGCATTGTCGCAGTACCATCGCTCATAAACATCAGGAGTTGATTAGTTGAAACTTGAAATTTTTGTAGCGTATCGAGCACTACCTTCGTAATTACTTCGCTAGCACTTTTCCAATCTTTTGCTGGCTAATAAAATGGGAAATGTTGATTTGACAGGATCTAGTACACGCACTATAATATTCACAATAGAATGTTTTTTTCGATCTGTCGTTTCGTCGACACATACCCATAACTGTTTATCATTTACTACTGCTTTCATTCTGTTTTCAATGTCCTCACGCACAATTGGTAAATAGGTGAGTAACGTTCTCCGTGCCGGTAGCTTTATGTTGGAATTGTATTTATTCCAAAAGTCGTGAAAGGCTTTTTTATCTAGCAGGTGAACTGGCACATCGCAGACGAGTAGCATTGTCAATAAATCGAAAATGAATTGCGTTTTAGACAGCACATTATTTTTTTTGTCTTTGTGGTGTACACTTTCAACATGTCTTTTACAGTCGTATTTGTCCCAGCAAAGTAACTGTTTATCGCATAATTTACAAACCACTTTTGCTCCATTATAATACAAATCGGGAAAGTCTCGGATAAATTTCTTCACGTCGTTATACAATGGGCGCTTTCTTGGCTTGGGCACGTCCGTCATACTTATTAAATAGAGCTAAAGACAACACACGATCACGTTGCCAGTTCACGACTAACTAAAGTGTTTCGCTGCATCGTGTTTATACGCTGGTGGGGATGCACTACATACGGTCCTGCCGTACCGCAAACATCCTCAGCTCTAGTAATGAGACACGTTGTTTACGTATAGACAACACAAATTGCAGATATCCCTACATTCTATCTGATTAAGGGTATAATCTATCTTCACTATTATCAGGATAAAATAAAACAAATTTTAATGAATTTCACTTTTTACGTTACACCATAACGATCGCTTCGCTCCAACCTGAGCTTCATCAGACATATAACTACCTTATGTACAAATTTTTACACAAATGTACCGTAACAAACACGGTACACGGTACAAACATATTTTGTTTTGAATAGTTGAAGGAATGGGTATTTTTTATTACTAAAATGTCTATGCACAAAAATTTCACTGCGGTTTATACAATACTGTTCTTAAGTGATAAAACTGAGGGTCTACATTATGTTACAAGGAGGTAAAGAAGTTCTATGGAAAAATACAATATGTGACTGTCTGAATATCAAATAAATAAATTGAGTAAGGGTGAATTATTAGTTTCTAATTGATCATTGAGGATCTTGTCGGTTTTCTTTAATTTATTAATTTCAAGCGACTCTAATAAATTAAGTTTTTTGCCCTTATTTTCTACGTGTAATATTTTACATTCTTTGTTAAAATTGTGGTTTGTTAAATTAATATGAAACGCATATGAAGAGTAACTTTTATTATTTCTAAATGAAGATAAATGTTCTTTGATGCGTATTTCAAACGATCTGCCTGTCTGTCCGATATCCGTCATGGGGCAACTATCGCAAGTTAACTCATAGACTCCTGACTTTTTATTGTTATTTGTTAAATCTATTGTTTTTTATAAATTTGGATAAATTGTTGTTAGTTCTATACGCTTTATTGATGTCAAACTTTCTTAAATATTTACAAATTTTTGTGCTTGAAGAGCCTATAAACGTGATCATTTTAAATTTTTGGGTGTTATTATTATTTAATATTGGGTAAACTTGTGATATGGCTTTTGTAAGGAGTTTTTTTATTTAAAATGTTATCTATTATATTACTTTTATATCCATTGTTGATAGCTATTTGTTTAATTAAATTTTACTCTTTCTCGAAATTTGTTTGGTTCAACGGAGTATTGATTAATCTATGTATAAGACTGTGATAAGCCGCTAATTTGTGTTGTATTTAATGGCAAGAAGTGTTATGAATAGTTGTATCTGTATTTGACGGTTTGTGATAAATTGCAAAGTTACATTTGTTGTTAATTCTAGTAATCGTTAAATCGAGAAAGTTAATACTATTGTTTGTTTCCTGTTCCATTGTAAACTTAATATTGTGATGCAATGTATTAATATAATCAAATAATAAATTCAATTGTCTCTTTGTTCCTGTGAAACCTAGTAATATATCATCCACGTATCTGTGCCAAAATAATACATTTTGGAAAAGAGGATTTTTTGAAATAGAATTTTCAAGATGATCCATAAAAATCTCAGCTAATAACAGGAAATGGAACAGGAAACAAATAATAGTATTAACTTTCTCGATTTAACGATTACTAGAATTAACAACAAATGTAACTTTGCAATTTACCACAAACCGTCAAATACAGATATAACTATTCATAACACTTCTTGCCATCCGATACAACCCAAATTAGCGGTTTATCACAGTCTTATACATAGATTAATCAATACTCCGTTGAACCAAACAAATTTCGAGAAAGAGTTAAATTTAATTAAACAAATAACTATCAACAATAGATATAAAAGTAATATAATAGATAACATTTTAAATAGAAAACTCCTTACAAAAGCCATATCACAAGTTTACACAATATTAAATAATAATAACACCCAAAAATTTAAAATGATCACGTTTATAGACTCTTCAAGCACAAAAATTTGTAAATATTTAAGAAAGTTTGACATTAATACAGCGTATAGAACTAACAACAATTTATCCAAATTTATAACAAACAATAAAGATTTAACAAATAACAAAAAAAAAGTCAGGAGTCTATGAGTTAATTTGCGGTAGTTGCCCCATGACGTATATCGGACAGACAGACATATTCATTTAACAAACCACAATTTTAACAAAGAATTTAAAACATTACACGTAGAAAATAAGGGCACAAAACTTAATTTATTAGAGTCGCTTGAAATTAATAAATTAAAGAAAACCGACAAGATCCTCAATGATCAATTAGAAACTAATAATTCACCCTTACTCAATATGAATCGATTTTAACAAAGAATTTAAAATATTACACGTAGAAAATAAGGGCACAAAACTTAATTTATTAGAGTTGCTTGAAATTAATAAATTAAAGAAAACCGACAAGATCCTCAATGATCAATTAGAAACTAATAATTCACCCTTACTCAATTTATTTATTTGATATTCAGACAGTCATATATTGTATTTTTCCATAGAACATCTTTACCTCCCTGTAAGATAATGTAGACCCTCAGTTTTATCACTTAAGAACAGTATTGTATAAACCGTAGTGAAATTTTTGTGCATAGACATTTTAGTAATAGAAAGTACCCATTCCTTCAACTATTCAAAACAAAACATGTGTTTGTTACTGTACATTTATGTAAAAATTTGTACATAAGTTAGTTATATGTCTGATAAAGCTCAGGTTGGAGCGAAACGATCGTTACGGTGCAAAGTAAAAAGTGAAATTCATTAAAATTTGTTTTATTTTATCCTGATAATAGTTATAATGGAATTCAATCAAGTAAAGGCTGAAACAATCCTATATATCTATCTTCATCGAATGTGAAGTCTTACTTGCTAAAGTCTGCAATTTGTGTTGTCTATACCCAAACAAGACGTCTCATTATTTCATTAGGTTAGAATACTTGTATTCAAAGTAATGTGGTGTGTATATATTAATAAATAACTTTTACGTCATGTATTTTTTAAATTGAAACAGCGTAATTTTCTTTTGTTTGTAAACATGTTTACAATGAGCATAGTAGCAGTTTTCATTAACACTTTATTATTTATATTGCTCGTTCAAATAAATTCAGCCTCGTAATAGTCCATGGAAAAAATTAAAATGTATTTTCTAATTGTGCAATTAAGCTTTATAGTGCCTATATGTTTTTCTCTTAGATACTCTTTCGCGATATTTTGATATTAAATGTTATTTAGATTAGAATAAAGTTCAAATCTAACGTGAAGTTAGTTTAAATATAAAAACAAAACCATATATGCAACGTGTTTCAAAAAGAACTTCATCTCACTAGGCACTGAGTAACTAGTACTTGTAAATTATTATAAGCCACTTGCCTTTTATTTATATCTATCTATTTATCTGTCATTTATCTGTCATTTTGGGACAAGCAATATAATTTTTTCTTACAAATATTTTTTTTTTACTTAATGAACAATACTACTAGAAAGAAGAAAACATTTTTATTGTTGAAGCATATTTCCGAAGTCCACAATTTCTTAACGGAGAATGGCAATATTCCTACCCGGAATGTAAGCGACCGTTTGATTTGCAGTTTCCTAATAGGGTTGCGGATAATACCGTTTTACATCATCACATTCGTCTAGTCGCGGAGAAGTTTGGGGCTACAGGATCTGTGTTAAAAGGCAAAAGTTTTTGTAGACCATGTACACAGCAAAATATTGTTGAACACATATAAAACCTGGTTGGAGAAAACCCATATACATCAGTTCGTCGTTTATCAGTTCAAACGAACGTATTTTCTAGTACCGTTCATATAATTTTAAGCGTCTTTTACATATGGATGCATACAAAGAATCGATTGTTCAACAGATCTTACCTAGAGATCACGCTAGTAGGCTTAATTATTGTAACTTCTTTCAAGATAATTTAAATAATGACGAAATTCTTGATCTAAGTTTTTTTTACTGATGAAGCATGGTTTCATTTAAGCGGGTTTATAAATAAACAAAATTACACAACATGGTCTATAAACGATCTAAACAATCTCACCGAAGTTCCTTTACATCCTGTTAAAGTTGGAGTATGGTTAGCTGCATCTCGTAGAAGAATAGGACCAATATTTTTTCACCATAACATTAATAGTCAATGATACTGAGAACAGTTATTAACACCATTTTTAACTCGAGTGCAACGAGACGAATTCAATGGGGGTTACTTCCAGCAAAATGGGACCACTACACATACAACTCGTGAAAATTTAGCGCTTTTAGAAGTTTAGTACTTCCCTCATCGAGTTATAAGCAGAGGTGTTTGGCCAGCGCGGTCACCAGATCTTACTCCGTTAGATATTTTTATTTTCGAATTGATAAAAAATGAATGTATATAAGACAAGAATGAATAACTTAAATGACATGGAATACAATTACAATTAAATGTAATGAAATAACACCAAATGTATTGCAGAATATTTTTGACAACATGAAACGTCGTATTGCATTATGCATTCAACAGAATGGTGACGATTTTGAACACTTGTTATAAATTACAATAATCAAAATTTCTACAAATTAGATATTTACCTTTGTTTTTTCATTAATATCCCATATTTAATGTTTTCTTATTAAATAAATTAATAATCTAATTGTACTTGTTATTAATTTAATCACCATATCTTTGCATGATAAATTTTGACAGTGACCGGTAGATAACCTTCATACCATTTAATTTATATCCGCGTTTCAAGAATCCAGAACATCATAATTTATAGGCGAAATTCATGGACAACTAGATGTAATTCTTTTTGAAATACGTTGTATCTTTCATATTCTTGAAAGCCATGAAATACAATGACAGTTGTATTTCATTTGTAACTGCAAATATAATATTTTTGAGAAATAACTTCATGGCTTTCTAGAATATAAAAGATTCCGACAATACAATACTTATGTGTTCAATTACTGTAGTTTATAGTATTCTATTATGTTATTTATTAAATTTTGTTTGTTTTTCAGATTTATACAATTAGTGGAAATAATATCATGGCTTCTGTTAGTAGGTGGTATTTGTGGCGGTATTGCTGTTATTGTATTCGTAACATGCGCAAATACAAAAGATTGGATGCCTGGTCATGACAATAACTTCTTCAGTTGGTCTTTCATACTTGCGGCTGTGGGTGTTGTAGCTTTGTTAATATCGTCCGCGTTGTTTTTCGTTGATGCCAATATTCATAAACGCAAAAAAACAGCGTTTAAAGAATCTCAAAGTAGGTTTGCTATGGAGCAAGAGACTAAAACGTAAAGTAATTGTGTTCAATCACTATATATAAGTATACCGCCTGATTCTGAGCAAACGCAACGATGCGAACGTATGAATATTTCTCCCTCTTCGAATACAATTCCCCTGAACGCGTTTAGCCAATCACAGACCAGTTTGTCGCGCAATCATTTAATAACTAATGTCACAAATTAGTGTCACCACTGTCACCCTATACGGATTCTCTTAAGCGTTTGAATAGTGAAAATAAGAAAATAAGAAAAGAAAATAGACATTACTGGTCCTGTACAAAATTTAAAACCATTATTCCCAAATCGCAGAGTTCCTAATGATACGTTCATTTTAGTATGCGCTGCAATAGAACTAAATTCAAATTTGACAGTTAGCGATATTTCCAACGATTTAGGCATATGCTGCTCTTCCGTTAACCGCATACTAAAATTAAATGGTTTTCGTAATTATAAATATTCCAAATATTATCAATTATTTTACGGTGATGAGTTTAAACGGATGAATTTCCGTTATTATATAATTAATTTCTCATTATGAACAATTTATTTTATTATCTGTAAGAGTAAATTTTTCTTTAGAATACTAGAATTTAATTTAGTTTTTATTTATTTCTGAAGTTTATTTAGTTTACTATGAACAGTTTTTGTGACGTTTATTATTAAAATTTAATTTATTAAATCTCTTGATGCCTTATTTGCAATTTTCTTAACCGCTTATTAATAATTTCATTACGCTTTGTAGAATAACGTATTGCAATTTACTCATTACCATAACACAGGACTAAACAATTTATAGTCCTTTAATAGTAATTTGGTAATCAGATAATTTTTCTTACGCGGCTCCATAATATGTAAGTATGTATGATATATGACATCGATGTTAACGCGCCTACAGCATTCAGGGGAATTGTATTAGGAGCCAGAAAAATAATTGCACATTCGGATCGTTGCGTTTGCTCAGAATTAGGCGGTATATATTTACAAAGAGAGTACAAAACGAATTACTTTGTATAATATACCATCACTTTAATGCTGTTTTTAATAAGTCTAAGATTTATTTTTACTCTCTTTAATGTTGCAGCGTTATATATCCGTCCACTAGTATTAAGTTTTTTTTTGTACTTGGACCTTTTACAACAGTGGCTTTTGTTTAACATTAGTATTCTTATAATTATTTATACACTAACTTGTGGGTATTGCAAGTTAGAATTTTGTTAATATTAAATTTTACATATAAAATGCATTTTTTTTAACTGTAACTGTATATATACATAAATAGTTGTTAAAATGTGGGTATTTTTCTAAAATGTACAGTACTTGGCAGAAAGAAGCATATTTCTAAAAATGTAAAACTATAAAAACATGTAATAAAGTAAGAAAAATTACTTGTAAAATTAGTAACTGTTGTAGACTTTCTATAGGTTTATACTTAAAACAATGTTTATAAAAGAGAATAGAAGCTAGACACATTTGAATGTTTATTAGAAAATTATTTTGGAGAATGATGCCTCGCTAGTCAACTTTTTATTCCATCATCTATGATTGTCCCTCCTATTTAAGCAAATCAGACTTATTCCATTTGTACCATTAAAGTATTTTACTACATATTAATTAATAAAATATATTAAAGTGAAGGTTATCATTTACTAGGAAATAACATTACCTTGATCAACACACTGAAGTCATAGTTGGTAGTCTATTATATGAAGATTTTGTATGTAGAGCAATATTACAAATATATTGAATTTCTTGGTTTAAATCATAATAGATTTGTTTTGTTACAAGGCTACAGGCCATCAAAACGTGTCGTGCAACATAGTAGCACTATAGTTCTAGTGGCTCTTGACGCTGAGAACCGTCACCCTTCTTTGCCATTTCCTTCCGTCTTTCGCATTTTCTTTCCAATACGTGCCTCCTACCTCCTTCGTATTTCTCTTTCTCCCCCAATAAAAATTCATTTAACCCTTCTATCTGGTTCTTTGCATTATCATTACTTAGGAGAATACTGAGTTTGTTTAATTATTATACCTTCTTTGTAACGCACACAATTACTTTTATGCATACATATGAACTTGTTTATATTGGAATTGTGATCTATAATTTATTCCACACAAAGTTAGCACTTGTAGAATTCTATGATGTAATTTATCTAAAACAGTCAAAATATTCATTCATGCCATTCTTTTGCTGTTGTATTAAGTTAATGTATTAGAGAACATTAGATGCGCTTACTTCCGCCCATTAGTTTTATGATCACATGTATATTTCCGTCCATTAGTTCTATAATTAAATGTATGTCTCTGCCCATTAGTTTTATGAGTACATGTACTAACATGTTTTGGTGTAAGATTATTCGGTTATTTATCCGATTGAAAATTTCTCTTTGCTTGAAGTACGTATAGTAGCATCCTGGACAACTAACATTTTTCATAGTGGTAAACCAGTATCTAATTCTTTGGTAAACTATATACAGAAATGATCATTTTTGCTTTTATACTCTGGTCAATTTTGCAATGATGAATCAGTTTAAGACGGACAAATTGGATTTTATACAGAAACGACCATTATTCCTTTTATACTCTGGCCAATTTTATAATGATGAATCGCTTTAAGTAAGACAGGTAAATTATATTTTAACTATCAATAATAGAAAATTATATATGCTGGCAAATAGAAGGGTTAAATTTCAAGTTATTATAAATGCCCTTTCGTAAATACTAGCAGTTAATGTATATAAAATATAATTATATATAATTAAAAATTTTGTATTTTTATATCTTTCAATCATATATAAGTTAAATACCATACATTTTTGCTTTCGTAGTAGTCATTTTCATACTTTTGGCAAGTACTGTATAGGTGCCATTTTGATTTTATATTTTGTCGATTGAGGTATTGAAGTATTGTTTTGTGGAATAGATATTTGAAGTTTTATAAGAATATATTTTGTATTATGTATTTGAGAAATTATGTAGTTTTGAAACTAACCTTTTCATTATATTATTTTATATGTATGGTCAGTTAGCAAAAAATTTAGGGACCTTTGCTTTAACCATTTCCAGAACTAAAATTTACATATTGCGAGTGCACCTTGCCGGACATATACTGACGTTTACAAAATTGGAGCTTATGTGTTTTGCATCAATTCTGATAATCTGTGAAAAAAATGTTAGATTTAAAAACTAATTTTGTTCAAAATTCAGCAGTACACTTGAGCAGTTAACCTTTCTTCTATTATCGTGACCTGGGCCTCGACTACTTATCCACCCCCAAACATTCACACAAGAATGCCCTGCTCTGTTTACAGTACCCACATATTGGTAATTATATCTTGTGCCACTAGGTCTATAAACACGAAGGCGCCCATTGTGACATGATTGAAATGACTTCTTATCTGAAAATACTACATTTTCCCTAAATTTACGTTATTTACAAATTGTTTCGCGAATTCCAATCTTCGCTGCTTGTTAACTTCCGTCAAGTATATTTTATTAGCTGCACATCGATTTCTTAATTCACTATTTTTAATCCTGCGAATATTGCTGTTTCAAATGGATTCTCACGCAGAAAATTTAGTAAATTTGCGTCTGTTGAGTCGAAACATTACGCCTCCCAGATCCTCGCCTCCTGATAATTGATTCGAATTCAATAAGTTTTCTCTTTGCTGACAGCACCGTCTGATTACTACTTTGTAATTCGGCAGCTATAGCCCTTATTGAGACACCATCGGCCAATCTGGCTTGTAACACGCTTTTTGGTAGGCACTCAAATTCGACATGTTTCGTTCTCACTTTTGACATTATACCTCCAGTTTATGAATGAAATTTACATTAGGAGAAATTCCTATGTCCCAAGATTTTTTGCTAACTGATCGTACAGTTGCGGCCTCTGCAAACTCAGACACCAACTTTTGACACATTGTGCAGGCGCGGCTCGTGATGACGTATTTGGGAGGGCGCGTACAATGATGCGAGGGCTTCGTGTATTCTCGTGTACTAATTGTAGCGTTTTCTTAGTAAACACCGAAAACACACGAGGCACTCGCATCATTGTACGCGCCCTCCCAAATACGTCATCACGAGCCGCGCCTGACATTGTGGAAAAAATTCGTGATTTGTACATTTGACTTTTATCTGGTATGGTTATATTAGTGTCAGTTTATTGTAAGTCAGAAGCGTACACAATTTTTAAAATGCTTCAATTAAACGAACTGAAAGTCGATGATTAGAACTAAGCTAGAGGACGGCATGAGCATTAGGCACATCGCAAATGAAATAAATGTTGATAAAAACACGATAAAAGTCAATGATATATTGCCCATGCCAATACTTTTTAAATAATTAATACTTTTTGCCACCTACTTGTTTTGCTTGTATAGACTTAATATTCTTATTTTGCCGTGGCTTTTGAGAGCTTCCATATTGGAAAATACAGATTTCATCAAGAAAAACAAACTGGAATGCATTTTCATTTTAAAAACGCATATATTGTTGCAAAAACCTTATTTGTTTTGTAATTTTTCCATTTTTCAAATTTTTTATTTTATACGCCACTGACTTTCTTTCAGTTAGGTGATATTTTATAAACTTCAATAAGACCATGTTACAAAGCCAACACTTATTATTTGTGAAACTGGAGTTTGTAGGGGCCGCAACAGTACAGACAAATAATATATTCAGTGATTTGTATTTATAGATCTGTATCATTCCTTCCGGTTTGCTGTATCTAAATATGTGCTCTTAAGATAATGGCACTAATTGCCTTCATTATATGTCGTTATCTCGAAAACTTTAACCGTCCACAATTTAATTTGAATATTTTTTATATAGACATATTTGTATGTTTAGATATATTTTCTAATTGCACGTTTATTAGTCAATAAATTTACTGACTTTTCAGAATATTTTATTTTATGTGAATTTTCTTTGTTACATAATAAAGATTTTTAATTGATACAACTGTGTTTAATGAGACAATATTGTATTATCTCTTTCTAATTATAGAATTAACGTATATAACTTATTAACTAGTGTGCAATGTAATGGTATTTTGTGAAACAATTAATAAGAGTTTTAGTATCTGCACTCTTCACCAACTTATTTTTTATTTCTATGTCATTATCTGTTTATTTTCGTCCTCTTGCATTGTAATTTAATTTTGTTTTCTTTATATCATGTAAATATAACAAATATCGCATAATTATACCAGTCAAATATCAATAGATATCAACCCCAAATATTAAAGTCAACATTTCTTTATTTTATTATATCAAAATTTCTATTTTTGGAAATTATTGAAATTGATTGGACTTTTCAGAATGAAATCAAGTTTCACAAGTTTATTATATTGCATTTGAATGAATATTTTATTCAAGTATCTTCCATAATGACTCGATGCTTTACAATATTCCCATAAGCGCTATATTGTTTTCTAAGGTGCGCGAGTGGACTATAATTCATTAGTATGGGATTTATCCTTTTTATTTTATGAATTGCAGTCGATGGTTCTTTAGATATTTTTATAAGATTAAACGAAAAGTTTTGGCTACAACATTAAATGTTATGAAAATTAATTAACTTCTATTAGCGCCTTCTATTTATTTGATAAATGTAATTATTAAATGAAATTGAGTTTCAAACTGCAGTTCCTGGCCAAAATATTAGTCAACTAAATATATTGCAATTTTAATTTCTTCCATGAAAAACATTCTTACTGCCGATCCAATTGCGAACAATAGCGCAAACTTCAGTGTTGACCTTCTTCAACTTTGGGAACAACCAGAAATCTAAAAAGATGCCAAATCACGACTGTACTAAATATTAAAGTTTCCTATTAACTTCTTTCCATACTGTAGGTAAATATGTTAAAGTACGGCTTTTTTTATCAGGAGATAAGTATATTTTTTTACAATACAAAATTTAAGGCAGTTCTTACTTGAAAACAAATTCAATATGCGAAAACGAGATGCATATACAAATTATATATAAACATAAAGAGATAAAATATATTGCAAATGATTGAGTGACTCACACAAACCTTTGAGTTACAGCATTATTTTTTGTACATTGAATATTGTTGTGCAATACTCAAACTTACAAGAATTATATGAAATATGTCGTAGAATATGGATACCACTATTAACAGAATTGGAAATAGATAATCTTTTATTATAACTTCTAGTTATCAGAGCAAGGACATGATGATATACCCAAATTTATCTTATAAACTTAGCAAATATTTCGTGCTTTGTATATTTGACATTAGTAAAGGACTTATTATGTTCATGCGCTTCCTATCTTCTTCTTACAGAAGTAAGATATATATTTGTTTCCTAAAATGATGTTTGTTGATGATAATCGTAATGTGAACTATGTGTAGTTAACGTGGTTACTGGTGCGAATGTTTTTGTGCTTGCCAAACAAGTAAAATATAATATATTTATAGTTAGTAAACATGGATGTGATAACATGTAAGTTGACCGCAGTACAAGGTTTTCTTCCTCTTCTGCATCTCTCCCCATCGCATAATTTTCTATACTTTCTTGCAATAGTTGTCAAATCACCACCATTATCAAAATCAATGCTAGCAACTATTTCAGTCTTTTTGCTCGCATAGTATTTGTTTCAATCATTTACAGTCACTCAGTACTAAATCTATGAAGCTATTAAATTGCCAAAAGTGACAAATGATTGGTTTAAACTTTTGCATTGATGACACTACTGTCAAACACTAATACATAGGTTAATATGAAAACAGTAAGTAAAGTCCAAAAAGTTCTTTTTCAATGCACAAATGTAACGTGCTTCCAAAAACTTTCCTTATTAGAGAAGGCCACGCTTTTTTTATGGTTGGTGACAGTGCATGTATTCTGTCACAAACGTATAATTTTGATAGTTTGGTTATGTCATGTAAATGTGTTATAATTAGTAATTTAGTTTTTGAAAAAAATATTTGTTGCAATTACCAAAATTAAAAGTAAATAATGTAAAGCAAATGTTGGACATGTTGACCATTATTTTCAAGACAAAGTTAAACTCAATGCTTCATGTTTTCACAGCCATTTATTAGGATTTCTTGGGTTATGCCAGCATAAGAATTCACAATAGCATCATGAAGCTCTTTGATTGTGTGATGTCTAGAGCTGAGGATGTTTGCGGTATAACCATGGTTATACCGCAAACATCCTCAGCTCTAGTGATGTCTGGTTTTGAAAATGGTATTCTTTAAATATGGAAAAATAAAATAGTCTAAAATTGTTAAACTTGGAGATCTTGGAGGAAAATTAATAATTCATGTATCAAAAATTCATGCAAAAAAAGCTATTGTTTCTAGAGATTTGTGCGCTGGTGCATTATCTTACTGGAAATATCCTTGTGTAAGTTCATTACTAGAATTTCTAGAGAGCTCAAATAATTCATTTCATTATCTTTCAGCTGTCATGGTTTAATTAAAAGATATAGGCCCAATAATTCATCTTGAAATCGCCAGGCAAATACCTATTTTTTGTGGATATAGCATAGTTTCCACAAATTCATGAGGGTTTTCTGCAGACCAAATTTTCATACTTTGCTTGTTTAAATAATCTGAAAGATGGAACCAAGCCGCACCTGAAAATAAGCATTTGTCGGGAATGTCATTATTATTTATGTTATTCAAAAACCATAGACAATACTGTGTTCTCGTAACAAAATCTTCCTGATTAAGCTTCGAAACTGCTTGAACTTTATATGGAAACAACTAAGTTCTTTTTAAAAATAGTATGACATGGTCCCACTGACAAATAAACTTTTTGCCATTGATTTTTGGGGGAGTTATCCATTCAACATCGAATATCCTCTGTTCATTCTCTAGGTACTCTACTGCCAGGTTTGCGAGTTATTGCCCCTGTTTCACCAAATTGAATAACACAAGCTTGAGTTAGTTTTTGCAGTTGTGCGTAACTGGCAGATTAGGATGCTGTTGTCGGAAATCCTGTAACCACTGATTAGTGGAATAAACCCTATCTCCATCTTCTAATTTTTAGCCAGTTCTATAGTAACTTTGAATAATAAATATTTTATATTGTAACTCTAACATTATAATAAATGGTTAACAATTGGGGCGCCAGTAATGTATACGTATTGATATGTATGCAACCATATATACAAATGTGTATGCGTAGAGTAGTGTCAATTTGGGAAGACACTGACGCAGAAACCAATTTGGAACTTATAAAGAAAAGTGTACCCCAAACGAGAGAGAAAGACATAGTTCTTGCATGTATAGACAGGCCGAATAACATTGACTGTAATATTCTCCAGTTGTCTTCTAGCGTCCGTAAGGTTTCGATTGTGTTCTTTGAGTTAATTTTATTACAAAATCAGTTGTTTGAGTTTATTTTATTACAAAATCAGTTGTTTGAGTTTATTTTATTACAAAATCAGTTGTTTTTACAACTATTTGGAATAGAAGGCCTTTATATCTGTAGGTATTACATTATTTTTCATGAATTTTTAATAGGATTTGTTGAAACATGTACTTTATTTGTTATAGATTATTATGTTTAGTTTACCGTCCACATCTGGATGTCGTGATCCAGCAGATGTTGAAATACCAGTGAAAAAAAGACAAATAATAGCAGAACAATCACGGGAAATCATTCATAACGTGTACAATTTTATCAAAAAGAGAAATATGAATGGTAAATTATGTTTTACTCTTTAAACTGTCATAATGTAATTTTTGTCGTATATTAAATTATTTTTACTCCGAAAGAATATTCATAAATTTACAAATATAATGAATAAAATCTTGGTAAAAGAAGAAAAACTGTGATATATGTAAATGTTTAAATTATAATGAAAATAAATAATTGAACCAGAAATTGTTGGTTGTATCTCTGTTAAAAATCCCACTTAAAAATAAATAAAATAATAACGCTTTATTATTCATTCAGACAATAGAATGTGTTTATGAAATTATGTTTCATTACAAACGAACATAATAAATGAAATATATTATTTCCGCTGCACACGAAATAAAAATACAAAACGTTTTACGTAAAATTCGAATTTTAAATTGCGCGCTAATTTAGACCCAGCCCGACCTATGTTTTTGAGGGCGTTAATACCCAGGTTGCGCGATTCGCTCGCGCAGATTGGTGTCTTCCCAAAGCGATTTTACTCTATGTATTGTGCGGTTCACAGCGATGTCAAATCTAATTAGGAATTATAAACCATATTTAAGTTGCGTTTTTATTTGACTACTTATTTGTTGCATAATAAATTAACGAAATTATTGTAAACGAATCCAATTTTATTTTAAATCTGTTATATTAGTAAATAGTTAAATAAAATATTTACTTAGGTGTTTTCTTTTGAAATACATATTTTTTTTCTGTAAATAAAATATATGGATAGCTATATTGCTATATTATATTAAAATAAAATTTATTATACCTACCAATTTTATTTCTATTGATTCCTAAGTTGTCAAATATACTCGCATCACGTAATTAGGAATCAATAGGAATAAAATTGGTAGGTATAATAAATTTTATTTTAATATAATGTAGCAATATAGCTATCCATATATTTTATTTATAGAAAAAAAAATATGTATTTCAAAAGAAAACACCTAAGTAAATATTTTATTTAACTATTTACTAATATAACAGATTTAAAATAAAATTGGATTCATTTACAATAATTTCCTTAATTTATTATGCAACAAATAAGTAGTCAAATAAAAGCGCAACTTAAATATGGTTTATAATTCCTAATTAGATTTGACATCGCTGTGAACCGCACAATACATACGCATACACATTTGTATATATGGTTGCATACATATCAATACGTATTCATACTGGCGCCCCAATTGTTAACCATTGCCAAAAAAATATAAGCGTTTATAATTGAATTTATGTATAACTCAGAATTTTGTAAAGCTTCACATGTGCACCAATTTTTGATTACTTAGTTACTTAAAAGGAGCCTACTATAATGAAGGAAAGATTTTGAATGCACGTTATGAATTTAAGGGCGACTTAGTAAAGTTTTTATATTAACAAAATTTAGTAATTAGTACCGAGTGACTATAAATGATTGAAGCAAATTTTTAATTTGGCAGGATGAGAAATTATTTGCCTGGTCACAGTATATTAAACATACAGTAGATAGGGACAACTAGCTTATTTTGGTGTACAATTTCTGAGGGCGCATGTGTGAAATTGGCGGTCCTTCAACAGTTGCCCGACAGGTGTCGACAATATAGAAAAGAAAAATTCTACACAAACAACGTAACGTATTGTGTACAATTAACAACAAGACATATTAGTTTCTATGTCACTTATATTTATATTTTTAAATAAATAATCAAGTAATGTTAACGAAAATTAATAAATAATATTTCGGGGATAGTAACATTTAAATTTGAAAATGTCCAGTATCAATGTGACCAACCGTATACTTTATTTAGAAATAAAACCGAACTTTCAAATTAAATCATTTAAATTTATTAATGTAAAATTATTTGATGTTGTGTATATAAACTTGATTTACTACTCTATTTTGTTGGAAAGAGGACTATTTTAATTCATATGTTTATTTACCACGCAAAAGTATTGGTGGTAAATATGTCTATTATGTTATACATTTATGCATATTATGCTTGAGATATATATTTCCATAAAATTAATGAATACATAACAATAGGTATAGATAGATAACAGATCTATATTTTAATCTTATTGTGATTATATTTATCCTATATTCAAGTATATTTTAAATGTATTTTGTCTTTGGACAAGAAAGGTCCATGTTATTAATAAAAATATGCGTAACGTGTTATTATTTTGTAGACATTGGTTTGGTATTTTCTTAATTTAGAGATGCTAAAATTATGCCTATATGAAAGCGTAAAACACATTATAAATAATATTGTTCATTATATTAGTATTCTTCTTAACATTACTTGCGCGTATACATTATAATTATATAAAAAATCCTAAGATAAAGTGGTTTAAAAAAATATAGAGCTAAATTGTCTCTTTCTTATTCAATTCGATTAAACGGAATGTTATATTTTAGGTTAAATATATAACATATGGGTAGTTCTACCATTTAAAATTTCCAACTGTTTGTCTGCATGTAGTTGTTTTTTTTCATAATTTGTAAGTATAAATCAAAAATATAATTTCCACTTTTAGATACCGACATCTAGTATTATAAATAGGAAGGACCGCCAATTCGTCCACCATTTTGATATAAAGTCTCCGCTACGAACATCAAAGGTACCGACGGCAGTTGGCAGTTGTCCATACTGTATGTTTAATATACTGTGGCCTGGTCATTCCTTTATCTTTTCCGATTGGAATAATTTATATGAATGTGGATATTTACTTGTTTCTTTTTTGTTTTATCAAATTTTTGACAAATTTATGAAAAGGCATGTCAACATAAAGTTGCAAAATTATTGCTAGTGTAAAAGAATAATCAAAACCTATCGTAGTTATAATTAAAAAACTACAAAATAATTTTGTAATTATAATACACATCTTAATTTACATACATATGAATTTATATTTTTTGAGGCATAAGGGATTTATTATATTATGTATATTTAGTTTGTTCATACAGTATATTTAAAATTCCCGCTAACTACAGGTGGTATTGTAGGCGTGTCTTATTAGGCTTGTTTATTAATGGTTTATTTGTATTACGTTAATGTAGACATTTCATTAGTGATTCATTTAGAAGCTTCCTTTTAATTAATAAACATGAGTGTAGATAAAAATGATTATCACAAAGCGTCAAGTAAGTCTCGTTTTTTAAAATGTTTTTGTCTATTATTTGAAATATCCTTTGTTATAGAACATCTTGTTAATGGGGCCATTCTTACATATATAGCTGGCATATTATTAATTATATCATTTTGCAGTCCCTATTGGGTTCAGTCCTTTCAGGATACGTTTTCAGAATTTAAGCACATGGGACTTTGGGAATATTGTTTCTCCAATTTTCGTTATCCATATAATCAATTTGATAAGCTTTTCTCAGGTTGCCATCACGTTTTTAGTGAAGAATATTACATTATAAGAGAATGGCTTCTACCACCATGGTTGATGGCAGTCCAAGCATTTGTTACTATGTCTTTGTTGTTAAGTTTTGGAGCTCAGATTATAATGGCACTGCAGCTATGCCGTTGGCCTTTAAATTTTGTCTTAAGATATGAATGGATCTTGTCTGCCATAGATTTTATTTACTGTGCAATAACAGGTGTTTTAATATAGATGATAAATATTTAACTATTATTAATGTTTAAAATAATTTTAGCTGTGTTTATGTTTTTTGCTGTGGCAGTTTTTGGTGGATCACATGCTCGAAGAGATTGGCTTATGTATCCCAATTTTAATTATTTAAGTTGGTCCTATGGTATGGCAGTTTTATCATTCTTTTTCCATGCCTTTGCAGCAATTTCTCTTTACAAGGAAGCTAAGTTGAGCTACGAAATGAGAAAGGAGTCTCGGAATCTTGTAAGACAAATGCAGCCAAATGAGCAACACCATAGCGCCTATTATTAATTAATATGAAATCTCATTGTGCTTTTTAATTGTTGTGCTTATTTAGATCTAAATCTAGTATTCAATTAAGTATTAAATCTTTTGAGATTAACTTTTCTGTAATCCAGTTGCAGATAGTTCTTATACATAGATCTGCTTTTCGAATAATTTATTATATATTATCAATATTCTAGATGAAACTTTCCGCACCTGGATATGTGATTTTAAAAATTATTAATATATAAAGATTTATAATTTCATCTTAAAGATGAAAATATTTTTATATAAATATATTATTAACTAATTCTTTTTTTTTAGATAAGTTATATCTAGTTACTCCGTCCACTTACAAATTTGTTTTTATATTTTAATACACAAATGTGTTTCAAGAAAGCTTTGTTGTTATACTCATATCTATACATTTGTATAAATATTTTATTCAAATATATTTTAATAATCAATTAAATTCTTTTATTTAATGTAAACAAAAAAATAGAGGCATACTCTTAGTAAAATGTACACAGAAATAATATTAAGTATTGTGTGCTATCAAATTTTAAAGTACAAATAATAACTTTCATTAGATACTTAATAATTGAAACAAAAGTTCTAATTATACTAAATATAACCAATATTTTTTGATAAATGAAAGTCCTACCTGGAATATTGTATTTCTCAGCAATTTCGAGAGTAGTCTCCATAGCTTCTATTGTAGGATTTCCATCTAAAATTAATAATGGAGCATCTTGAATTAACTTTTCATTTTTTCTTATCTGAAATAAATTATTTAATTAGAATGTGTATTTAAAATTTTGAATACAAATTCAAAATATCAAATAATGAATAATTTTAACAAAATTCGTAAATTAAATAGACGTCTGGATAGGTTAAACTTATACACATTCTATTATTGTCTTGTATACTACAAGAAAATTGTGAAAAAATGCGTAATGAATATATTTTAATTCAAAATTGAAGCTGTAGTAGGTATTTGATTTGTTTGTACCTACATACATATTGTACATACATATGTATTGTACCTACAACTTATAGAATGTAAAAGCTGAGAAAGCTAATTTGTTTGATACTAGTTATTGCCTATTGTATTATAGTACTTTTTAAGCAAAATATCCAAGAAAACAATGAATAGGCGAAATAATATGCTAAAAAGTCCGTTTTATATTGTACTCTTATAACATTCACATCTTCGTTTCTCATTGTGGTTGTCTGTATACAGGGAAATTCAATTGAAACGAGCCACCTGAAATAACTGTACCTGCTGTGATTTATATAAAATTATGAAACCTGTCAATTTTCATATCAAGGCGGACAACTTTTAATGTCGTGGCTGGTGATTTAAAATCATTCCTGGGGGCGCAGCAACCCCCACCATAAAAATTTAAATAGGGAAGATGGGTCTTGTAACCACTCATTCAAAAGATCTTTTAATTCTCTTTACGGCAACATGTATCAAAAAGTGCATTATTTGCAACCTGTGTAATAAAACACGACTAGAGTGAAATGGCTTGGATTTTATTTTATTAAATTATGAGCATTAACCTCCATACAATAGTACAATCTTGCTTCAAATGCTCTCCTGAGATTTTGCAACATTTCTGGAGTTATTCGTTGGCATTCTGCAACAATTTTTTGACATAACTTTTGTAAGGAAGTTGAACGCGTAGCATAGACTTAAGATGCCGCCAGAAAAAAAAAATATGGGGTGTAAGATCCGGCGATCTGTCTGGCCGTTCTACAGGCACTCTTCGACCAATCCAAGAACTGCCTCGTGTATTTGCGGTGTTTACTAAGAAAACGCTACAGTTAGTACACGAGAATACGCGAAGCATAATATACGATCGCATCATTGTACGTGCCCGAACAGTACGTCATCACGAACCGTGCCTGCTAAAAGTAAACTCCACTAAAAAACATTCTACTAAATAATGCAAACGTAAACTAATATCGTACAATATAAGTTTTCAAAGCTTAAAACAAAAGGATAAATGTGGAGAAAAACGACATTAAAAATGATAAGTCAATATGACAAAAAACAAGTATGAGTTATCATGGTTACCACAAAAAATTGCGAAATGTCACGCGAGCATTTGAATCAAGATTGTACGAGTATTAATACTCTAGCCGTATTTTATTGCACAGGTTGCAAATAACGCATTTTTTTTGCTTACTGTTAAAAAATGACTTTTTGATACATGTAGCCGTAAAGAGAATTAAAAGACTTTTGAATGAGTTCTCACAAGACCTATCTTCCCTATTTAAATTTTTATGGCGGGGGTTCGTGTGCCCCTAGGAATGATGTTAAATCGTCAAGCTCGACATTAAAAGTTGTCCTCCTTGATATGAACATTGACAGGTTTCATATTTTCAAGTAAATCACAGCAGGTAAAGAGTTATTTGAGGTGGCTCGTTTCAATTAAAATGTCCTGTACATATAGTCTGTACCAGACAATATTGTGAACGCAGACATTTTTTTTTATTATAGAGTTTTGTTTAAATTAAATGAATTCTAGATAATTAAGAGAATGATTAAACTAACCAATAAAATTTAAAGAATTCCTTTGTATTCTGGAATTTTTATATAAATTACTGTGGTAGGTCATAAACACTAAATCATACCTTAAATTAAAATATGTATTGTGCTGGAAACTACGGTACTAACCAATTTGTATCTTAGTTACTTGTAAACTTTTCAGCAAGTAGCGCAATTTCTATCTTCGTGTTTCAAGAACTTTCTATCTTATTAAGGAGTGCTAAATGGCACTGGAACCTTTAAAAATTTTGGTTTTGGATTTATATAAGCATCGATGCTTAAAGATTTTCTTTTCACTTGCGTTGTATAGTTGATTACAAGTTTTATTTTCTTAAATATGGATTTAGGTACGGGTTTTATAAGTCGCGCAGTGCACACTGCCTGACATATAAAACCCGTACGCTAACATATTATCAATGTAAGCCAGGCTTATCAAATTTGACACATCTTATTTGAATTGTCAAATTTGTCTTAAGTTATAGGTAATTAGCAATGTATGTAACTATAACCTATGTAGTCTATAAGTGAATAAGCGACAGAATGAATACATTTGTCCCGTTTACGCAAAAATAATCTCTGATTTTATGCTCATAAGAGTACGAGTTTTATATGTGGCGCAGTGTAAGCCGATGGCGCCATGATTATGACAGGACATCAACATGATCTCATTCTAATCAGAAGTAATGTCAAATGCTATATGGCGACACTGTTTTTACATGATAATCCCTTTTGTCCAAAGTTATTAAAAGTGCCATTAAAATTGCAATTTCCACCAAAGAGAAATTGTTGCGGACGTATTTTTAGAAAAATTTGCGGTAAAACTGCAGAATAGGCCTCTCATCCGAATTTCCCGCCACTAGCATACGGAACCAGCTGCAACGTTGACAAATTTCGGTTACTTGGCATTTTGTCATTGAAACGTGTTTTTATACTTATTATTGATTTGTATTAATTCGTTTTTTTTCCATAATTTCTATTAAAATGGCAGGTAGAGGAGGTATTGCAGGATACACCATTGTTCAGGAAGACGAAGTAATGGAAATTGAAGTTATTCGTGAGGAAAAGGTTATGTTTATTAATTTAGTTTTTCGCGAAGATATTGAAATTCTAAGGTGGTTGGCTAAACGCCGACTAATCAAGAATTTAATTAATTGTCAGCAGTGTGAAGTGCCTGTCATTTGTAAAGAGGAGGAAACTTAAAGATAAATATCATTGGCAATGCAGAGTTTGCCATAGATCAGCAAGTATTAGACAGTCCTCCTTTTTTGCAAATAGCAATTTGGACCTTCAACAAATTATTATTATCATTTATGAATGGTGTCGTGATATTCCGCAGGTAACCATTGCACATGGAGCTGGACTTGGAAGCCATTCAACGCATACGGTTGTAGATTGGTGTAACTTCTGTAGGGATGTTTGTGAGCAGGCTTTAATCGACAATCCTACAATAGTTGGTGGATTAAATGAAAATTTTGAGCCGATTGTTGTTGAGATTGATGAATCTAAGTTTTTCCACCGCAAATACCATCGTGGCCAGTGGCGTGAAGGCCATTGGGTATTTGGTGGTATAGAACGTGGCTCTGGCAAATGTTTCCTTGTGGAAGTTGCTGATCGAACAGCCGAAACCTTATTAGCCCAGATCCGGAGGTAAGCAATAGCAAACTACTGACATTATACTACTTTTTAAGATTTGTCTGTTTCATTTCCTAGATTTATTTTACCTGGAAGCATCATTATGAGCGATGCATGGAGAGCATACAGAGGTATCAGCGAAATGGATGGTGGTGTATATGAACATTGTGTTGTCGTTCATCAGGAGAATTTTATTGATCCTGATGATGATAATGTCCATACACAAACTGTCGAGAACATGTGGATGCGTGCGAAAAGGAAGCTTCGACGCCAGTTTGGAACGTCAGAACATCTTTTCGAAACTTACCTACACGAGTTCCTGTGGAGAAGTCAGTTTCATCGAGATTATCATTTTGCAGAGTTTATTATTGCACTTTCTAAACAATATCCAGTGTAATTCAAGTTTAATTTTTATTAAAATATAGTTTAGATCATAAATCAATTCTCTGTTGCATGTATAGGTAGTTTATACTTATTCTATTTTCATTTTTAAGGTAAATATATTGTTTTCATTTTGGTTTAAGGTAAATATATTGTTTTCATTTTGGTTTAAGGTAAAAGTATTGCTTTTATTTTGGTTTGAGGTAAAGAAATTGTATTTTCATTTTGGTTTAATGTAAATAAATTGTATTTTCATTTTGGTTTAATGTAAATAAATTTCATTTTGGTTTAAGGTAAATGTATTGCTTTTATTTTGGTTTGAGGTAAATAAATTGTATTTTCATTTTGGTTTAATGTAAATAAATTTCATTTTGGTTTAATGTAAATAAATTGTATTTTCATTATTAATCCAAACGTAACGTATTATTTTAATACATATCCTTCCCCTAAAGCTAGATTTTTCATTAAATACAATCACAGATTTTTAAAAATTTTAGCGAAATCCGCTTAACGTAACAACAGCTTAAATTCTCTTGTTTACAAATATTTCTTAATTTGTTAAAGATGCTCGGTTTGGCAACGCTGCCATAATTTATTGAGTTATGCGCATGCGTATGCCTGTTTGTGCGCATGCGTAAATGAGAGGCCTATTCTGCAGTTTTACCAAAATTTGCGATTCCATGAAGTCTAAATGTCTTTCCACTTTTCGTTAGTTTCCTAGGCTAGCTTTGCTTATTGGTATTTTCGACAAACTTTAATTTTTTGAATACTAATTTGCAAAATCGTGATACAGCTACGGATAAAATTAGCGGATCTATTAAAAAGAATCTTAATTTATGATCTACTTTTCAATTAACGCTAAGAAATAAGTAATTAAACTTCTAGTTTCAAAAATTCTTTTAATGTAAATACCACTACAATATTGTTTCGCCATACAATGGCTTCATCAGGTGGATGAAATACTTTTCAATTGGCAAAAAGAAGTGTAATTCGTTCATTCGATTGGATTCAAGCACTCATAAAAGGTGCTCCTCTCTAGGATTTATGAAATACTGTCCCTGTTTCAAGAAATCTATGAATTTGACTTGCCAATTGTTCATAAGTGATTGCAAGATTAGGGAACTGTTGTTGAAAATCCTGTATACACTGGTTAATTGCGTAAATCCATTGTCCATTTATTAATCTATTAGTTCTAAAGTAACCTTCAACAATAAAAACTTTGTGTTGTATTTCTAACATGATAATAAATAATCTAATTGATATGACAACTATGACAGTTGTCAAAATTTGACTTTTGAGAAACATTACCGTTATACAGTGTTTCCAAATTTATATTGAAATCATAGGCTACTCTAAATCAAAATTTAATTGAATGCATGGTAGTTACTTTACATTAATGTTTGAAGTGTCAAATTTTGGAAATTTCTTTGCTTAATATTTGCCACACTGAGAATTATAACGAGCCATCGAAAAAATTCATAATTGGAGTAGACTGTGAAATTGGGTTGGTACTTTAGCCACTTCCACATAATGACACATTACTTGATGCTTGACAGTTTCATTTGGTTTCATTGTAAAAAAACTACTACAACAAAAAAGAAAACAAATAATTTATTTAATATAGAAATCATAATCAAAATTTACATGTAGCTACAAAAGTTGTTGAAAATGTTGTCCATTTACATCTAAATACAAACCAACCAACTTAATAAGAGTTTTGAAAAATTCGACACAAACTTATAGTTTCAATGTCAAATAATAAATGTCATTATGTGGAAGTGGCCAAAGTACCAACCCAATTTCACAGTCTACTCCAATTATGAATTTTTTCGATGGCTCGTTATTATTGTCAATTGCAGTCAATTGGCGTTTAACATCTATTATCATAGTCGTACGTGCCTGTTTTTCGTTAGCTTTTAGTATTCACATTTTTTGTTTGGAACGCGGCACAATCTATCCCATTTTCCTAAATAATTGTAATTAGCAAATATTGACATTAAACATTTCAAAACGTAAGGGTATCGTGTTTGATTTGATCATTTCTTATATTTACGTCAAAAGTGACTACCGCATAGGACGCTAATGTGAACTGTTACGGTCGAAATAAAGTGAAGTAGTGCTACCTTAACCAAAATTTGATACATACTGTCAGTTTCAATCATTAACGGACACCGATTACGGTTCGCGACATAAAAAACGCGACACTTTTTTTTACCAATTGTGACCGTACTTTGTTGCATCATACTAACTTAATAAAGACAGATGCACAACCTTATATTCATGGCTACTAATATTGACAAAAGACTTATTTACAAAACTAAATTAATGTCAAAATCGTTATAAGACGTGTCCCGTTTTTTTTTGAGGCGGACAGTATTATTTTTGGTACTCAAACGTAAACATAGCTATGACGGGTAACTAAAGAATTTTTTTCTTAAGCTGACAACAATTCTGCAAGCCCCATAAATTTAAATCTCAAAAGTCAAAGTCAAACCTGTAAAAATTTGTGATTTTTACTATCAAAATAGTGTTTACTAGGGCTGGGTGAAGTATCGATACATCGTCCAATACCCGATACCATAACTGGTATCGATTCCCCGATACCTCAGATAACGAAGGTATCGATTCCCCGATACCTCAGATAACGAAGGTATCGATTCTAAGGTATCGATTCCAAAGTATCGATTCCAAAGCATCGATACCTATAGATACTTTACCGATTCCTGTACTCGCTAAGTATCGATGCATCGGGTTAGCGATGTATCGGGTAGCGATGTATCGGGTAGCCATGTATCGGGTCGCTTACCTTTGTGCATTTTTTAAATGTACATAAAGGATGCAATAACTTTTTAAGTAAAGAATTTTTAAGTATGTATACATTATATATACAGGGTGTGTATAAATTGGCGGACCCACTACACGCGGCGATGTTCTTCGTTAAATTCGGAGTCCAAAATCCTAATACGAAAATGTTGTACCATGCTCCATATCTTTGCACGAGGTTCCTAAAGTTCGGACTTTCAGTCTTGAAATAAGCATTATTACTCGATATTTGTTGACAGAAAGAGCTACAATTTAGAAGAAAGAAGAATTGTTGTTATTATCCTTTCGTTAAAGTTTTCTTTTTGATTTTAAAGTTTGTTTTTAATATTTGTTTATTAACTTATTTTGACGAAAAACACATCTGACAACGTTGTAAAACAATAAGTAGGCAGCCTAATGTTGTTCTAGTCAAATACATTACTACTGTCAAATTCATTCTGAAGACAAAGGAAGCCTGATACATCGTTTTAGGATTAGGACCACGTGTAGTGGGTCCGCCAATTTATACACACCTTGTATATACAGGCTGATTCAAATTAAGTGCGCGATATTGCTATCTCTGTTATTATTGATTCTAGAAAGTAGGTTAAATTAGCAAAGTATTAGTGTTTTTAACATTGATTAGCATGCAGTTCATGAAAAAAAAATTTAATAACGCGTTTTCGAGAAATTTTGAAATTTATAATTTTTTTAAATGGAACAGCCTGTATATTTTTTAAAATTCTGAATGCTAATGTTCTTTGTAATATAAAAGTTTCAATTCCAATTTCTTTGCCGAAAAGTGGATTGGTACAAATGGTCCAATTCAATGGCCAGCATGCTCCCCTGACCTCTCACCTTTAGACTTTTTTCTTTGGGGATACTTATACAATGAGGTGTACAAAACGCGATACGACAACGTGCGCGAATTGCAAGACAAGGTCAGAGAAGTTTTTCGCCAATTAGATAGAAGGACAATCTTAGAGCCACCCAGAGTGTACTGAAGCGGGCACGAAAATGTATTGAGTAGGAAGGTGACACCTTTGAGCAGTATTTATAAATTATACATGTACTTTCTTCTTTTTAATTTAATTTTGTAAGCTGTAATATGTTAAAATAAACATTAAACACAAAATATATATCTGTTTTGTCAAAAGTTAGCGGAGCAATGACAACATTTAGAAGGAAATAGAAAATGCTATAACTACTTTATTATTCGTTTTAGGACAATAGTGTATTGAAACTTTTATATTACAAAGAACATTAGCATTCAGAATTTTAAAAAATATATAGGCTGTTCCATTTAAAAAAATTATAAATTTCAAAATTTCTTGAAAATGCTTTATTCAATTTTTTTTTCATGAACTGCATGCTAATCAATGTTAAAAACACTAATACTTTGCTAATTTCGCGTACTTTCTAGAATCTCTCTCTCTCTATATATATATATATATATATATATATATATATATATATATATATATATATATATATATATATATATATATATATATATATATATATATGGTAAACCTAATCAGTAGGCGATTAAAGGTCTGTATATTACTTCAAAATATATGTATTTAAAAAACTCTACATGTTTCGGCTGTATACGCCTTTTTCAAGAGAATACAAAATATGAATGAATTCATATTTTGTATTCTCTTGAAAAAGGCGTATACAGCCGAAACATGTAGAGTTTTTTAAATACATATATTTTGAAGTAATATACAGACCTTTAATCGCCTACTGATTAGGTTTACCATATCATACCAAGGTCACGAAGTTATTATATATATATATATATATATATATATATATATATATACATACAGGCCAATCATTTTTATATTTTGTACGTCAATTTTATATTTTCTTCAACTCTACATTTTTTACCCCAGAAGAAGCGACAAAGTCTGTTGCGAAATATAGGGTTATTTAATAAAGGAGTTTTTTTTTCTTAATTGACCGCTTACCCGAATTTAAATTAATTATATATATATATATATATATATATATATATATATATATATATATATACGAGGGTGGTTTGACAATTAACTTGGTTCACACAATAATAGAGGGCGCAAATGTAATCTGTATATGTAGTCATAAAGTGTCATTCCTATGAGTAACTCGTTGTTTGACAGTTACTTAAACAGAAGTGTTTCAAGCAATTGCGAAAAATGGATAAAGTTGGAATTCGTGGTGTGATTCAATTCTTTTATCTGGAAGGGAAAACAGCGAAGGAGATTCATGAGAGAATTTCACCTACATTGGGTGATTCATGTCCTTCTTATGAGTGTGTTCGACTTTGGGTAAATGAGTTTAAGCGTGGCAGAACAAGCATTAAAGATGCACCACGTCCTGGAGCCCCGAAATCAGCTGTGACACCCGAAATCATCGATAAAGTCCATGATTTGATTTTAGCCGATAGACGTGTGAAAGTGCGCGATTTAGCGGAAGCCACAGGCATCTCAACTGAGCGAGTTACTTCGTTTTGCATAAAGAATTGCACATGCAAAAACTGTGCGCAAGATGGGTGCCGCGTTTACTCACCCAAGAGCAAAAGCGAATTCGCATGCGAATATCTGCCGACAATTTGCAAGTATTTCAGAAGAATGTAGTTGAGTTTTTTCGCCGTTTTGTGACAATGGACGAAACTTGGATACACCACTATATCCCGGAAACTAAACAGCAGTCGAAACAATGGATTGTCCGTGGCGAATCGGCTCCGAAAAAAGCGAAATGCGTTCCATCCGCTGGAAAGGTCATGGCGTCAGTTTTTTGGGACGCAAAGGGAATTCTCCTAATTGACTACCTTGAAAAGGGAAGAACCATTACCGGAGAATACTATGCATCACTTTTGGACCGATTAAAGGCGGCGATAACAGAGAAACGCCCCGGTATGGCCAAGAAAAAGGTGTTGTTTCACCATGACAATGCTCCCGTGCATTCAAGTCATGTCGCTCAGCAAAAATTGTCCGAGCTACGATTTAAACTGCTTCCGCATCCTGCGCATTCGCCAGATCTAGCTCCTTCGGACTACCATCTATTCCCGAAACTAAAAACTTTTCTGGCAGGACGAAAGTTTGAGTCTAATGAAGATGTCATACAGAAAGTAAACCAGTATTTTGAAAGCATCGAAGCAATTCATTTCCGTGAAGGAATCGCGAAGCCGGAGAAACGTTGGGGCAAGTGCGTTGAACTTCGAGGGGACTATGTCGAAAAATAAAGTACGTTGCAAAACTCAAATTGTTTTTTTTCATAGCAAACCAAGTTAATTGTCAAACCACCCTCGTATATATATATATATATATATATATATATATATATATATATATATATATATATATATATTATATAGTATATTTTAAAGGATATTGTTGAATTTTACATTATGCGTAGCAAATATCCATATTATAACATAATAACTATAATTATTACAAAAAGAAAATCACAATATTGCAAATTTTATACCGTAGTTATGGTAGAATCGGTAAATTAATTTTATAACTCTTGAAACCGATATCAAACAATCCAAACGTAGAAAACGGGTTATGAATACTGATTCCTAGGTATCGAATCAAGGTATCGATTCCAAGATATCGATTCCAAGATATCGATTCCAAGGTATCGATTCCAAGGTATCGATTCCAAGGTATCGATTCCAAGGTATCGATTCCAAGGTACCGATTCCAAAGTATCGATTCCAAAGCATCGATACCTATCGATACCTTACCGATTCCGGTACTCAGAATCGATACCGTGCACAGACCCGATACATCGCTAAGTATCGATACCTCGATTGGTATCGGTACCCGATACCGAAAACGTCTGTATCGCCCAGCCCTAGTGTTTACTGCTAAGCAAAATATATTTATTGTACTGGTCTGTTTTGGAAACCGGTTGCAAAATGAAGATGGCCATTGCATATATGTATTCCAAATATAATCAATTTATTGAAATGTACCTATATCAATCATTATTCTATTATTTTAATTTTTTGGACTGGGTGAAACTAAATCTTTCGGATCAATAAGAAGTGCCTACTGATAATCTATTTTTTAGTGTTAGTGTTATTTTTAAAATTGATTTATGTCCACACGTAATTAATTAGACTTTTCAAGCCGTAGTATTTGATTTATAATATAAGTAGATGTGCATACATACAAAAGCCGATGTTATTTCCTTATGTATTTCCATATCTCCAAGTAAACATTTGCAATCTCCTTTAGCATCTAAAACAACAACGCATTGGGCTGTAGAATGGTTACGTACTCTTCGTATATGTTTAGTGATTTTTGAAGGAAATTGAGAGGCTACAATACGGCTAGAATAATCTTCACCAATCGCTGACAAAAATATTGGTGGACAATCTAGTTTGTTTAAGGCATCGACTATATTTCTTGCAACTCCACCTGGGCTTTCGGTTATCTTTCCGTAATGTATTCGACCATCAAGCTGAAAACATGAAAATATATTTACAAGCAGGAAAATATGTATATTGGGTTAATAGTGGAATAAATAGTGAACTATTTTACAAGTTTACGAGGTTTGTTTCATGGTATCGCGGCGTTACGAAAGAGGGCGCTAGGATTATCAAGATTAATACGTTTTTAATAACTCTGCCAAAGTTAGAGTTAGGTACAGCTGGGTTATTAAATTTCGGTAAGACTCTTACAGCGAATCTTCCCAATTTTAAGGCGGACTGTTCAAAAATGTCACAAGGGAGGTTATTTACAGAACGATTTTTCTTTGATAAGGCGACTCTTTGGAATTTTTAGAATTAGGTTATATGTCTATATTTTATATATAATTTCCATAGACTATAAAAAAAGATTTTTAAAGTTTATGGTAATATCTGTATGAATCGAAAAAAATTCTTCCATTTCTTTTGATTAACTACGTTTATTTTCAAGTTATAAATAATCATCAACATATCGAATAATGAACTGCTTAGATGAAAACACAAACAAACAACCAAATAAAAATTCAATATTTTGTCATTTCCCCGTTTACATCGACAACTCTCTGTAGATTGCGGGACATTGATTCATAAACGCGTAAAATTTTCTTCATTGCTTCGTCTTCCCATATGGATGAAATTTCTTCCTAGAGATGTTCCGCACTTTATGGCAAAAGTCTGCATTGGTTAAGGTTATTTGCAATTATACCCCAGACATTTTCTATAGAGTTCATGCTGGGCTATAACTGGCCCAAGGTAGTGTTTCCACATTGTTTTCTTGCATCCATCTCGTAACAATGTTGGCAGTATGTACAGTTGTCTTGTTGGAAGACAAAATCATTTTCTGGAAAAACCTGTTCGGCACTTGCTAGCATGACATTTTCCAAGATCTCCCTATAATTTTCACCAACAAATCTTCCATCGATTCTCCATACTACCCCGATTCCTCTTGATGAAACCCACCCCACACATTGATGGTAAAATGACGAGCTGCTTGGTAGTGATTCACGTATCGTGGATCGAATCTGGCATTTTCTGGGCGATACACTTTAATTTTGCCTTTTTTAGATGACTGAAAAATTTTTTCGTCGGTAAATATCTCACGATTCCAAAAATCTTGCGCTCTGTAGACAAAATTTAGTGCAAGAAGCTGACGAGGTTCTTTTTGTTGTGGGATAAGTTCTGTTTTAATGTCGTAACCTGGCACTTTAAACGAGACCTTCATGTATTCTTGTTAAGGCGGTTGTCTTCCTCACTGGAAACTGAGACAAAATTCATGCTCGCTTTGCCGTTCGAAATATGGTCCTCTTCCAGTCTTTCTATAAAAGTCGCATCTTCTTCCTGGGTGAAAACTCTCCATCCGGCTGATCCTCCTCTCTCTAGGGTTCTTTCTTCCTTGCATGTTTTGTTGATTAAGGATACAGTATTACGAGCAATATTAAAATTATCTGCTACTGCTGCAAGTGCTCTCATCTCTTTGGTAGTATGTGGGACCATTTTCGAAATTTACTGACACAAATTTGAAAAACTTTTGACTGACACTAGGATTTTGACATTGAAGGCGGTGACATGTTTTTGGTAACGACCAAGGTTAGTAAATAGGTAAGGTTGCCTCGTCACTAATGGCAATCGCCATTTTGCGCGTCATCGGGCGTGCCATGCGTTTCCTGTCTAGTTGATCAGTTGTCAAATTACCGATCTAGATTGATGTTTCTAGTGCTCGTAGCGTTGTTTTCTAATTGCATAGTGTTTTATGTGCTTATATATTAACTTTATTTGACTATTTACAAGTGTTTTACATTATAGTGAGAGCAGAACATTGAAAAAATTTAAAAAAATTGTGAATTAAAGTAATGTAATAAAGTTTTTTGTTTATAAAGATTGTAATTTTATTTTGGTTATTTATAAGAAAACTGCATCAAATAATATCTTGATATCCAGTTAGTATTTGCATTTGTGAACCCATTTTTTTAAACATACAAAACCCGTAATAACAGTTTATTGAAAGAACTGGGTTGTGACAATAGAATTCTAAATTAATTAATATGTGACGGTGTTTCACTGAGTCAACCACCTTCATTTCCTTTATAATTTATAAGCGCATTTTTTTATAATAGTTATTTACGATACAAGTGTTAAAAGTGCGATTTTATTTTACGAGTAAAAGAAAAAAAATTACGAGTGAAATAAAATAGCATTTTTAACATGTGTATCGTACAATATTTTTTCTACAAACATTTTTTATTATAAAATATAAAGAAACTTCACTGACCAAATTTGACACCTCATGAATACGTTTTGACACAACTGGACGCAGCCGTTAAATTACGTCAAATTAAGTCACAATTCATACAAAAGATGAGTTCGTATTTTAATAAAGAAAATGAAGTAACAGCGAGAATAATAATTCTGAAAGTACTGCAACACAGGAAATAAATATCTCGAATTACACAAACTGTACATTTAATATTAATTATCCAAGAAATATGTAATTTTCAATCATTTTAATATATGTTGTCATTTTTGACAAACTGTCATGTCAATTTACTTTTAACACTAGTGTTAAAAGTACTACTTTTAACACGCTACGCTATAAAATTGCATTTTTAATTGAAGTTAGCCGTGTCAAAATGTCAACTACTAACGGTGTTTGTAGAAAAAAATATTTACATTAAATACTTTTGACACCCATGAGTACCCAATAACATATTAACCATTACTTAAAGCAATATTTTGAAATAAAGAGCGACATGCTTTGTGTAAGTATATGTGATTAGATCGTACATAAACCAATCGTTTTGTCTATAGGAAACAGTGATTTACTTTACTCAATTTATACCTATTTAACTAATGATAAAATTAAAGGCAAAATCTCATTTTAATTTGAATGGGCATGCTGAGTGACGCTTTCCGCGTAAGGATATTATTGGTGGAGAGTTAGAGGCAACCTTATACATTTAGTAACTTTGTGTAACGACATTTTTTTATTGAAAAACCGGTTTATACACATGAACATTTTAACATAACTAAATTTTATAAACCCAGCAGTACATAGAAAATTTCAAGTAAATATATCAAACCGTTGTAGCTTCACAGATTTAAAGAGCGAATGAATTCGTAGTTTAATGTAAATATAAAAAGAAAGAAATTTCATGTGTTTATGAAACTAATTTTTGCATGTAAAACCCATTAAAACAACCGAAGAAGCGTTTACAGGTACTACGGGGATTCTGCCCTTCATATGGAATGAGTCAAAAATGGTTGATTAATGCAGTTGTGGTTATATGAACACGGATGTCGCTGAGTGCCCAGGTCCTTCGCTTACAGTAATTACCCGAGAAATGATAAACAAAGTCTGTAATATGGTGTCTATAGATTGCGGATTGAAGATGTGTGAAATAGGTCAGGTTGTAAACATCTTTACCGAACATGGATTCAATATCTTCCACGAATATTTGGATATGGAAATGTTATCGACAAGATAACTGCTACGTTTATGGTCAAATGACTTCGAAAATGTGCGTACAATTTCAAGGAAATTTTTGAAAATGTGCATGTAATTCAGATGAGTTCTGGTGGTGTTATATATAAGTGGGGGAAACATGGATTGGTCATTTCACGCCCGAAACGAAAGAAAAGTCAAAGCAATAGATTTTCGTTGGCGAACAAGCATCAGAGATGACAAAAGTGGTTCTATCTGCCGGAAAATAGCTACGTTGATTTGGGATTGGCATGGGACTATGTATATCGATTATCTGGAAGAGGCAAGAATGATCACGGCAGCGTATTATGCTAAATTATTGGATTCTAATTATGTAGAAAAAGAAAACCTTTTTAGTACCACAGACGGTTTTTTATTTAGAAGTCACGTTCTCTTCAAATATCCATTGGATCCAGTAAAGTGAGATCAATAAAGGGGATGCTACCCTGAATGAAAGATGTTCCATGTTTTTTACAGCATTCAAATATGTATGATATTGTTTATCTGGCAGTATTGTGTTTCTTTTTTATTTTTAGTGTTATCAATTTATTTCTTAAAGTATTTTAATTTTTCCAAAATACATTATGTTTACACCAAATTTGTATATATTTTACGCGTTCGAAATCAAAACAAATGTCTATCTAATACTGTCATAAATTTTGTTAAAAGTATTTAAACACATACTAAGAAGCAACAATTAAAAGAGAAAATTATACTGATAGTTATTGCGTGGAGTAAGACGCTTATGAAAATTGCAGACATTACTAGAACTGCGGAAAAAGGCAAGTAAAATTTTCCAGTTGCAGAATCTATACCAGATTTTGAAAATGTTTATTTATTATAGAATAAAATATTATGAACACTAGTTTACTGCAAAAGATATGTCAAGGAGTGACCGCACAATTCTCATACCAGCAACAATCGAAGCTGTACGACAGCAGATTTGGCAGAATTCATTCGAGAAATAGTAAGCTATGCTTACGAAATTTAGTATTTTAACCAGATAAGTTTCGCTTCTTAACAGATATGGTATGAAGATAAATTGGCGATTTACAGGTTTTCTTCTTTCTAAGAGATCTAAGGAAACTATAATCTAAAGATTATTCCGTTGGCACGTAAAGAATGTTCATGTAAATATTTTCTTTACCAACGAGCATATGTTCGTAATTTACGAAAAATTCCATAAGTAAAATGATTCAATTTATATTAGAACTTTTTCCTGTTTACTTTTGCGGAAAAAGTTTCAAAAACTGAAGCCAAAGTATATACAAATAATGTGCTGTGACTACTCTCATTGGAAGCCAAAGATAGGTTTTGAACAAAATTCTGCCCTTATCTATAAAGCCAAAATCAGACACAATAGTGAAGAAAACGACATGTTGGAGTTTATTGTGGATAATGCAGGTACATACTTGCTTGTAGATTGTAAGGTACCTGCATCACTTTTCACAGAAAAGCATTGTTTGTAGCAGCGTCTAAAATACTAATGCATGGAGTTCCTGCGTCTATAGATAATTGATCGCGACATTTAATAACAATGTTTTTCTTATTTATTTTAGTTATCTGAAAGAACTTATTATAACAAAATAATTTGAAACATACTTAAGTGGGTAAAACCTCACGAATTTTATATAATACAAAAGTATTTTTAAAAATATAAAATATTATTAAAAATCGAGATGTGAAGTTGTTGTTTTTGTGAATGTATCTCTTCTCAGGCAGAGGCGTACCGATGATCCTGTAGAATGGTGAAATACGTATTTACGTCTCTGGCGAGGATACTTTCACAAATATATGAACTTGTATTATATGTTCTTCGCACCCGATTTTTAATAATATTTTATATTATAAAAAATTATTATAATTAAAAGCTATTATTACTTTATATTTTTGAAAATCACTTCAATATTTGTAGAAATTATGGCAAGACTAATTAGAATTAATGAAATTATACGACGTGTATCGACGACGACGAAACAACAAAAGGGTTCCATTAGTTCAGAAAGTCATGCTCATCATTTTCTGTTATGCAAAGGGATTCATTCATACTGAATATCTGCCGAAGGGATCAACGATTAATTAATAGAAACGATGAAGACAGTGACGAGCGTGTAGTTCACGGTTGTTGCACAGTTCAGATTTCTGGTTGTTCCCAAAGTTGAACGAGATATTTTGTAAGGTCAACATTTTTCATTAGATACGAGAAAAGTTTGGAAAAGTGAAGCTAAAATTGTCTATAAAGAATGAGTTGGAGGCCGCTATGAAATCACTGAGCACTATTCTCTTTGAACGCCACAGATGGGTTTTGAACAAAATTATGTCCCTGCGTATAAAGCCAAAACCACACAATAGTAAAGAAAAGGACATATCGGAGTTTAGTATGGATAACGGAGGTTTAAACTTGCTTGTGGACCGAAAGGCATCTGCATGACTTTTCACAGAAATTTAGAGAATTCGACAAAAGCATTGTTTGTAGCAGCGTTTAAAATACCAATGGATGGAGTACCTGCGTCTATAGATAATTAATCGCGACATTTAAACGTTAGAATGGCTAATCATTTTGAATAACGATGTTTTTTTAAATTTAATTTTAGTTTGCTTAAATAAATTATTGTAATTAAAAGATATAATATTTGAACGTATAAGTTCGGAATGGATAATGGAGTAAGCAAGAATATTTTTTCATTGACGGAATGAGAAATGGATTCAGCGTTTGGAGAAATGTGTTACACTAAATGGTGATTTTGCGGAAAAAAATATTATGTAAACTCGCAGCCATGAAATTTGTCACACTGATTTTTTGTATTGTAAAATGGTTCTCGATCTGCCATATATCAAGCGATCCACAAAATTTGTATCTTAGGTAGGCCGTGAACGACTGAGATAACAAGTCATGTCTGAGCTTAGAGAATTGACGAAATGTCAGTTGCAAATAATCGTAAGTCAAATTGACAAGTTACGATTTAACCTATTACTAATAGTACGAAATGTAGGTTAGATCACTTAATAAATCTAAGACATAAATGATTTAATCCATGGCATACTCTGAAAACCTTTTTTGTAACTCACTTCTTAGATTGTTAATCATCGCTGTCACATTTAAGTCACTTATGTTACACTTAACTCATTTTCACTCAAATTTTTAAAATGGTGTACTTAAATGAATTACAACGTGCACCAGTTTCTGCTAAAATTTAAAGTGGTCATAGTCTTAATGAAGTCGCTCGCAAATTTAATATATGTAAACGCACTGCTATACGCATATCTAAAAAATGGAGAAGGGAAGCTACATTGAAAAGAAAGATAGGGCAGGACCTCCAAAAATTTCAACAGTTTCACAAGACGCACTGTTTTAAGAATATATCCATTCGAAAATGCTGTAAGTTCAAAAATTTTAACGGGATTGTCTAGAACAGTTCGTCGCCACTTGAAAGAAGCGGTAATATTCAACTTTGCGGCAGCTAGAGTGCCGTTTTTAACGTAACATCATAAGGAAGCAAGAGTGGGGTTTGCGCTGGAGTTTTTAGGAAAGGGTATGGACTTTTGGAATCGCGTCATTTTTTCAGATGAAAAAACTTTTCAATCATCTCATAACGGACGAATAAGGGTATATAGACCAAGTAACACGAAATTTGAGGAACGGTATGTTGATCATAGCAAAAAAAGTGGTCGCTTTTCAGTTAACGTGTGGACTGTCGGAGATTATAGAGCGTTTTAGATAATAATGGCGATAAAAAAATGTACCACAAACCGAGAAGACAGTTTTATGGTGTTATCTATACTACGCGATCGTGATTTACCATCAACAATTGTGTCTCTCCAAGTCGAAGACATTTACGGTACTGCAGTTTCTGCACGGACAATTAGCCGAAGATTGAAGGAATACGTATTTATCTCAAGGAAACTTGCTGCTTGTCCACTTTTGCTCCCAGCTCATCGTGTCCAGCGACTACGATTTGCCAGTGAACATAGACATTGGACGATGGATCAATGGAGCTCCGTATTGTTCACGGATGATTCTCGTTTTTGTCTTCTGTTCAACAGGTGGACGAGAACGTGTGTGGAGAAGGCTTGGTGAACGATTTTCAGAGTGTTGTATATCTCCAAGAATTTGGGGGAGGCGGTGTAATGGTTTTGGCAGGCATTTTACTGTACGCGAAAACTGAGCTTGTTCTCATTGAAAATGGTACCATGGCGACTATTAGGTACATCAACGAAGGTTTAGCTGATCACATTGTACCATTTCCTCCATTCAAAGGTGAGAACATTACTCTAATGCACGATAACGCGCGACCTCATACCGAGCAATATTTGGATGGGGTTAACTTTCGCTGTTTGCTATGGCTAGCTCCAAGCTCGGACTTAAATCCTATCGAGAATCTCTGGGATTCATTAGATAACCCCGATAACCCATATCGATAACCATTCGAGATCTTCGAATAGGTCTTCGTGAGGAATGGGAAAACATTATACAAGAAGAGGTCGACAACTGCTTTCAAAGTTTACCACGCCATATGGCAGGAGTCAATTTACTCTTTTGTGACTTTTTCTTATTAAATAAAATGTTAACTACATTTTTTTATTTCTCATTAAAAAAAAGAAAAAAAAATTAAAGTTTTTCTTGTACAGACATTTACTTCGGCGTCCGAATTTTTTTGCCCACGAGGTATTAATAAATATTTTTATTATTTTCTTGTTTCTGTTTATATTAATGGCTTTGTTTCTGTTTTTCTGTGCATCATCTTTGTCTTCACGATTTAGGGAACATTGAAATTGTGTGCTCTTTATGAAATTGCATGATATTTAATTTGACTTATATTGACAGATTTACACAAGTTAAATTTTCAAAGAAATCCAATGGTGTCCAAGCTTAACTGTAGTCTTTTATATTGATCATAATGGCACATTTCAGTACAATAAATTTACTTCATTTTCAATCTGCTTTCACTGTTGTCTTTTCTTATTCTATTTTATAGAGTTAGAGACCTCATATTTAATTCGCCTTAGCTTTTACAATAATCTTATGCTTTCTAAGAAATTTAAAAATTCGTTTGAGTGTTTTTCTTAATCATTTATTTACAGTATAACCTTATTAATCTTTGCACTTAATTAATCTAGGCTCATCCCCATATCGAGTTCAACTTATACAGCTTAATTAAAAGAGTAACAAAAGACTGAACGCTATACAAAGCATTCGGAATTGTATGGGAGTATCTATTGTTGTGAATGTAAATAACATGATTTGCGGAACTAAACGTAATACAATACGTCTCTTTCTGTCATTGTCAGTTCAATAGAATTTAATTTAATGGCTTCAATAAGCACAACACAAATAATTAAACTTATTGCAAGTATATTTGGTAACCTTTATTTTCGTGATGTTTGTTTGAAAATGAATATAATAAAGGTATATTAGTGTAGGTACGAAAAGATGATTTTGTTAAAAGTACAAGAAATACGTTTCAATTGACCAATCGAATTATGTCATGACTAAAGATCGCTACTTAGGTAGGCAAGCAGCGGCGTCACTGCGTTGGCTTTACTGAAATAAAAGTGCTCGTTATTTAGAAAAATGCTTTCCGCTCGAATTACACCTACGCACTTACGCGTATGCGTAAATACGTCTATAAATGACTTCACACTATCATAGCTGTTCATGTACTATATACATATAGCACGCAAAGCGGTGGTAAAATGAGTCTCCCGAACGTCTCGCTTGTCCACGTCTCTGTGTGCCAACCGAGAATGGCGGTCTTTAGTCATAACTAGAGTGGACCAATCCGGAGCGAAAGCAGAGGCGTGACTAACGAATTGGTTAACGATTACTTAGTATGTTGTTCACGGTCACCGTGTGTACACGCAGCAGGAAAGTATATTCTGTGTATTAAATAATGTTGCACAGCTATGTTCGATAGAAGACGCAAGAAATTAGTGTATTTTAAGTAAGTTTGAAAGTCACGCCTCTGCTTTCGCTCCGAATTGGTCCACTCTAGTCATAACCAATGTGAATTAAATTGGAACTGCAATATCAAATTACACTCCGCCGTTTTCATAATCCATAAATAACGAAAGGGAATTTGACAGAATTGATTTTTAAGCTTGATATAATAAAATTCGAATACATTGAAAAAGTTACATAATTCATCAATAAAAAAAAATAAATATTAGTTTCAATTAATATAGACAGAGATATGTTAAATTCAATTTTTGAAAAATACAGTTTGTAGTACGGCTTTATCGGGTGAATACAAGAGCTGTTCTTTTTCTGTTAAGCCTAGTTAAAGTAATACACAATTTTTAACAAAACACATTATACACAATAATAGTATATTATTTAAGGAGTAAGTAGTGAAGGCTATTACTCACGATAATGAAGTTTGCAACACGAGCCGAAGACGAGTGTTGTAAATAATTTGAGTGAGTAATAGCCATTACTTGCGAATAGAATACTATACTTTTTCTACGACCTTGAAATGACATTTTGTAAATTTTACGTTATATCTTTATTAAATGAAAACACTAATATTAACAACTTGTTTAAACATTACATACTTCATTTATTATTATTAAAGTTAAAGGTGACATTTGAACAATTTGTTAAATTTATTGAAGGAATGGAATTAGAATTCTTTTTAAAATTAATTTCATTTGTATGAGAGAATGAAAACGATGGAATGCTAACACGTTTTACAAAATTCTGAGGATCATGTTCCGTAACTGAATTTATAATTTTCTCTGCGGTATTCATTTTATTTTTAATCGAATCGTCAATGTATCCCTGGGTGACCATTGTAGACCGTCAACCACCATGTCGCTTGAGAGCAGTTATATCCCCTCCAGCATCAACGAGCATGGTGGCCGATGTTCTTCTAAAGGAGGGGCCAGTGTAGGTTTCTGGGTCTGGAATTTTCAAGAATGTGACGATCTGTTTACCCATCAGTGCAAATTTATTAATTCCAATTTTTTGAGCCCTTATTTTTCCTTTTTGATAATTTAGAAAAAATGAGTCAAAATCTATATTTTTTGGATTTTTTGTTTTAGTATTTGGAACTTTCACCAACAAAGCCGTTCCTAAATCTTCCATGTCTTGAATTTTCATATTGTGTAATTCATTCGACTTATAAGCTCCCATTATTCCCTTGATCAGATCAACCTTTAAACAATATAGATATATTACTTAGAATTCCATGCCAGAGATAACTTCGAGATGGTCAACTCAATGAAATATTTTACTCCTGACAACTTAGCAGGACTACTGTAAACCGGAAAGTGTAACGCAGTAGAGCGAGAGTGAAATAAAATCATGAAACAAAATTGCACAAAAGTGTGTTGAGTTGCACATCTCAACAACAACACATCTCAACAATTCGTCAGTAAAGATTTAAAATTTCACAATTTAGTTGCTAGATAAACATCGTTGGGCGCTTCATTTATATTAATCTGCAGTAAATGTTCTGTCTTTCTTTGCCTGATACCCTTCCGATTTCCGTTTCAAAAGTGCTCTTAGTTTGGAATAAGTTTCTATGTTTATGTCATTATTATCGTGAGCGTACTTCTCAACATAGAATAAGTCGACCATAATGACGACGACTTTTATTTATAAGAAAGTTTTCCAAAATACGCAATGAAAACTAAGGAATCCAATCCCGCAAACGCGGGATCTCGCACGATTTTCACGGGATCAGTAATGCAGGACTACACATGCGGGATCAGCGGGATTTGCGGGACTGAATAAAAATATCCGAATTTGAAAAATTATATTTGGCAATTTGTTAGTGTATCTAAATTTGAAAAACAAAGGTTTGTTAGTGTATTCGAATGTGACTGATATCAACTATCGACAGGGTATTTCCCTGCAAGATGGTGGGAATTTCTATTGCTATTCGAGACACGACTGAGAACAAACAAAGTGATTTTGTTTCGTTTAGTGCATATGTACGTCAAGTTGAGATTGTATTTTAGTTAGTTATTTTACAACGTGTATTACATGTGTATTGCGTGTTTATTCAATAAATTATTCTCTTTCGATCAGTAATAATACAAAATGAGTGTAACTGTCATTTACAAAGTTTCGTTTGGAAACATTTTTTAAATGCAGAAGATGGGTTTTCAGCTAAATGTAAATTATGCCCTACTATCATAAAAATTTCTGCTCGGTCAACTAAAGGCCTTCACACTTACTTGCTAATAATCGAAGCGCGGAGCGGCAGCAGTACTGTCGAGAAATTAGCACAAGGAACAAATCCAAGTGTATCATTCACTTGCATTTCCGAAAGCTTGAGTGAAAGTGTTTCTGTGCTACAGAAAAAGAAGAAAATTACAGATGTTTTCCCAAGTGAGAAAAAGGTTTCTATGGAAAAAAGGGTGTCTCGAATGGTAGCTAAGGATGGTATACCATTCGCTAAGTTTATTAAATCGAGTGATCCACGTGAACTTTTTGAATTAGCAGGCTACAAATTGTCTTCTTCTGGCAGTTCGATTCAAACTATGGTGATGGCCTATGGGGCATCGATTAAAAAAAACATCATCGAACTTGAAGCACTGAAAAAGTCTCTAAAACAATTCACATTAACATTCGATGAATGGTCATCGTTAAGAAATCGTCGATATTTAAATATCAATCTTCACATGTGTACCGCTGGAGCTGTAAACATGAATCTGCGATTAGTAAAAATTTCAGGTAGTTTTTTTACTGAATCTTGTGTGACTGCTCTTGATAAAAAACTGAAGGAATATAATATTAACTTGGAACGAAATATTGTCGCAGTAACAACAGATGGTTCTGCAGTCATGAAGAAAGTTGGCAGACTGTTATCAGCACATCATCAGTCATGCTATGCAAGTAGCATGTATGGTCAAACTTTTTAACTCAAAATCTCCAATGAAAAACGATCTATTACAAAATTATATGAAAGCAGAATTTGGCAGAAAGTTTCAGTTAATACGCGACTGCAGAATGCGGTGGAGCAGTCTAGCAGCAATGATAACGAGGTTCAACAAGGTTAAAAACTGCATATCTAAAGCCCTTATTGATCTAAAAAAACATCATCCTCATATTCTTTTATGTGCATCTTTGCTTGATCTTGAACTTGCTTTAGATCCAATTAAACTTGCTGTCAGTGTTTTGTGCCGCGAAGATGCAACGTTGATTTCAGCTGAAACCACATTGTGTTTCACTAAGGAACGAACTGGTAACGTCCTTACTACGTCGGATGAAGGAACGCCGAATTTCAATGACAAGTGAGATGCTTTACTTAAAGAATTCAAAGAAATATCTGGAAAAAGTTACAAACGACGAAGACATGATTTTTTAACCAAGCAAAGCGATACTAAGAAAGGAAATTCAAAGTTTCATCCAGTGGTTACTGTTAGACGCATCTCAACCGCCTGTTTAATACGACGAGGTTGAGAAAGTTAGAGACCCTGATGATGAAGACGACTTTCCTTTGTCCCATATGGTGACAAGTCGTGAAACCTCGCCGTGTACATTTGAAGATGAATTAGAGCGCAGCCTTTGCATTGAATGGGTAGCAGAGACTTCATCTGCTTCTGCCCGAGTAAGCTCTCTAGATCTAGACCTTATAATAAAACGAGATGACACTCTTAGAATGTGGCGGCAACAGAAGAAAATATTTGGAAGCTGCTTATATCTACGTAAAGGCCATTCCTCCAACAAGCGTCGAAGCCGAGCCCGCGTTTTTTGCCGCTGGGTACTTCTGCAATAAGATCAGGTCAAATTTACAAAATCAAACTTTGAATACTTTATCATTTCTCCGAAAATATTTCAAAAAGAAGTCTCAATAATTTGTCTTATTTATTTTTAATAATAAAAGCTACTTTTATTTTGAATTTAGTTGTCATTTATTGTTAATCAACTTCTGATACTTAATTTTCTTAGCAAGTAAAAAAACATTGCGATAGTTTGTAATCCCGCACCTCAATCGTGCGGGCTTGCGGGATTGAAGTTTTGATGAGGGATTGGATTCTCTAATGAAAACATTCTCTGAAAAAGAGTTTACATTTTTCGGTATTCGCCATTCCATGAAAGCTTTGTAGACTTGCTCGTATTTTTTTCTAGAATTCAAATAATGTACTTGCGCTACCTCTACTATATCAGGAGGAGTGCAAATTTCATCTGCTTCTTCGTCAGAGTCTATACATTTCACTTATGATTATACAAATTATAGCAAAATAATAATTGTAAACGTAAACGACGTGAACAACAATTTTTAATAAATTTAACAGGTGTATGTCACGGTTCCACAACACTCTGAGAGCGCGCGGTAACATGATCGAAGTGTTGGATAATGTGAAATTCAGATCTGTGATTGGTTCTAAAGTGTTGAGTAATGAATACTCAGAACTGTGATTGGATTTAAAGTGTTAAGTTATGAGTGTTATTCAATATTGAGAATAATGAATAATACTATCTCTCATAAATTGCTATGTTAATGAGTAATGAGTGCATTACTAAATAGGAGTAGAAAAATGCTTTTTTGCATTCGCGAAAATCAATCTTCAAAACATTTTGTCCAATCTTTCTTTATTTTATATGTAAAACGTAAACTCCGTAATTATTCCTTATACGCGAAAATAAAAAAGAAGTCGATAGGCGCCAGGTCTTGACAATACGGCAAATTAGTTATTATTTCAATGTTTTGGACGTTTAATTTAAATAATTCATTGTTCGAGCAGCAGTACTAAAGTGTTATCGTAAATACATTTTTTAAAAAGGGGGTGAGTGCTCGTTTCGTGAGTTTCGAAGAAACTATTAGCACTCACCCCCTTTTTAAAAAATGTATTTACTGATTTAGATACGTTGATGATGTGCTAGTCTGCTTTAATGGTACGGATAGACAATTAAAAATGTTTTTTGATTATTTAAATAATGTTCACCCTAATATTAAATTTACACTAGAAATAGAAAAGAATGGCTTAATTAATTTCCTAGATCTTACTATATCAAATAATGCTGGTAAACATGAATTTTCCATTTACCATAAACCTACACATACAGATACAACAATACATGCGTCCTCCCTTCATCCTTTAAAACACAAATTAGCCGCGTATGAATCTATGATACATAGACTTTTACATATACCCCTTAATAAAAACAATTTCGACATAGAATTAAACAGAATACACACTATTGCTAAAAATAATGGATATTCATACAATATTATCAATAGAATCCTCCAACACAAACAAAAAATACTTACCCGCTCTTTAATATACCCTAAACAATTAAAAGATGTAGTATATTATTCTTCCTTAACGTATATCGGGAAAACTTCAGACATAATTAGTAATCTTATCAAGAAAGCCACTAATACTACCGTAGCGTACAAAACCAATAATACAGTTGGTAGTTTTTTAAAAAACAATAAGGACAAAACGGATAAAAAACTTGTTTCAGGCGTCTATAAGTTAACTTGTGAGTGTAATATGTCATATATTGGTCAAACAGGACGAACATTCACTCAAAGGATATCCGAACATCAAAATAGTTATAGAAATAATAAATCAGATTCAACTTTTGCTAATCATTGTATAGAGAATAACCACAACTTTAATACGAACTTCAAAATTCTTCATATTCAAGATAAAAGTAAAAAGCTAGATTTGCTAGAATCATTAGAAATTTCTAGATATAAGAAATTAGGGTTAGTATTAAACGACCAAACAGAAATTTGTAATTCCCCCCTACTTTCATATTACTAATACTTCAATTTCTTCATTTGTGTTTTCTAGATTGTGGCAGTTAAGTTAGAATTGTTCCTATCTTTAAAAAAAGGCGATAAAACCAATATCTCAAACGATCGTCTTATTGCTATTCTTCCCAATTTTGCTAAATTTATGAACGATATTTATACAATTGCATATTTCATAATATACGCTCTTATATTTCTCCAGGACAACATGGCTTCTTCTCTGGAAGATCTACTGTAACTAACCTCCAAATTTTCACACATGTTAGCGATACTATTGATTGTCAGGGTCAGGTTGATTGTATTTATTTTGACTACTCCCACGTATTTTTATACTATCGATCATGTAAAATTTTAAGTAAACTCTCTTCGTTTGCTTTTTCTCCTTTCTTCTTAGACTAAACAATAGGATTGTTTCAACAACAATGTTTCAAACAATAGGATGTTTTCTATAATGGTTACTTATCAAATGTTTCTATATCTACTTCTGAGGTTCCCTAAGGCTCCAGCCTGGTCCCTTTATTACTCATACTGTTTATAAATGATTTACTTGCCAGCTTTCCTTCTAATGCCTTGACGTTAAGAGATGCTCTTTTCAAGCGGTTACAAGAAACTATTGATTTTTTTCATTTACTGGTTTAGTGTCAATCACTTATCGTCGAATAAGATAAATGCTTTGTCATGTCTTCTACTAAGAAATTAATTCTTTTACGTTGGTCCTGTACTAAATACGTTTTCCAAAGCTAATTCTATGAGGATTTAGCAATAGTATTTAATTACTGCTTGAACTTCAATCTTTACGCGAAAAACATGTACCCCTCAGCGGTTAAAATTTTATATTTTATCTTATGATTTATCAAATTTCTCAATAACGTCGCTCTTCTCAAAATGTTATATATTGCGTTTGTTGTGAGCAAGCTTGAACATGGATCTGTTATTTGTTATTCCTTTTACTATGTTCAATATATTGCTGTGGAGAGAATTCAACGTCGGTTTTTAAAATTACTTTTTTTTTAACTCCCTTTATTTAGAAAACTAAATAAGAGTAACAATCCATTGGTTTGATAATATAACAAAATAACTTTAGTAGTTCCAGTGTTTCCAATGAAACAATCTACATACTACTAAAACTAAATACATTTTGTCCAATTGATTATATATAACTATGTAACACCATTACATAAGTTTAGTCCCTAGATTAGAGGGTGTGACCTTTTTCAGTCGTCTCACTTCCCCATCTTGTCTAAATAGCCGTTTGGCTAGCATATTTGGGTGATTTGTCACTCTGTCACGGTATTTATCACTGTGGTGAGCAATAGCTTCTTGAATGGTGGCAATCGGGAGGTCACGTTGGATGATATAGTTGGGTATATATCTTGGGACGTCAAGTATGGCACGTATCACTTTATTTTGGAAACTCTGTAGGATCTCGATGTTCGAATTTAATTACCGTTGTAGACCGTTGTTAATTGACTGTTCGTTCTTGCTTTCTGGCGTTATCTTTCATGTTCTATCCATTACCTTTCTGCAATTTCTGTAAACTGACACTGAAGCTATATTTTGGAAGAAAAACTTGAATAATCCCACCCGATGACTTTAAATCCCTCGAAAAGCACATGTATCCTGGTTTTCCCACCTCAAATTCGAACCTACCTGTCTACGTCTAATTAATAATTATTAATGCAAGGCATACTTCAATTTAGATCGAATAATTACTGCAGTTTCTGTATATAAAATACAATTTTTTATTAGAATAATAAAAAAAGAAGAAAAAATGCATTTTCTTATATTAATACCGTTACTCTCTGAGTTTAGCTTCTTACTAAATGCTGATATCTTTTAAAATGCTGAATCACTTTAGTATTGTACCACCAAGGAGAGGTGCGCTTTGAGCTTTTAAGATTATGCAGTGGAGTTGTTTGTTCAGAAATGTGGTATATCATGCTATAAAACGCATAACTACAAGCTTCTGCTGAATCAGAACCTGCAAAAGCTGACCAATTTGTATTAAATAGCATGAAGAGAAAATTTGGCTTTTTGAAGTTGTTAATTCTGTTCTGTCCAAGTTGTCGAAGCGGAAAATAGCTTCTGAATTTATAGTTAAAAGAAAGGCAAATTGAAGTAGGATGCGCGTCTTCATGCATTAAAGGTAAATGTTTTCTTTTTCAATAGTACAATTTATATCGGGACTCATTATTAATATTGTTCTTAAAGTAAAATATGTTTGTATATATCTAGGAATAATCAAATTCCTTTCTACTTCTAGAGTGTAAATAAATCTCTATTTTGCATAATCTTCTTTGCTTTCACCAACGTTTTCCCCTCCTTTTCAATATTTTTCCCAGTGTAGTATTTCATGTTTCTTAGGTCATCCTCTCTTCTTTTTTTCAGACGTTTTGGTCTCCCAGATCTGTTTAACGGATATTGCGTTGCTCGTCCGCAGTAGATGTCCGACCATACAAGTTTTTTTTTTTGCAAATTCTTCAATAGTGGTCATATCGAGGTCATGTCTTATTTGTTAATTTCTCTAGTTATCTTTTTCAGTTACTTCTTTTATTATTCATAGAAATATCATTTTGACCGGTCCAATATTACTTATGTCTCATTTCGACACTATCCATTTCTCACATTCATTGTAAAGATAGGTCTGTATACTGTTTTATAAAAGTGCATCTTTGTCTGTTTCATTATTTCCCTTTTATTTATAAGAATCTTATTCAGTGCATAATGAATTTTGTTTGCATTTTCTATTCTGTTGTTAACTTCAACCTCTTATCTGCCTGTTTTTTCAGTTTTAATTCCCAGGTATTGAAGGTTATCTTGCTCTATTAATTCATGCTCTAATCGAATTATTATTTGTTTGTTTTCATTGTATGATACTATGGTCTTAGTTTTAGATTATTTATCTTCATTCAATTATTTTTCAGTACTTTGTTCCACACATTAAAATTTTTCTTTAAATCTCCTTCGTTACCAGCAATAATAACAATATGTATTGCCGGTAATAGCACATTTCGAGATATCGTCCCTTTCCAGATTTCTAAGTTATAATATGATTTAGTTTTTTGCTTAATAAGACTGATTAACTCATCCATAAACCATCCATTAACTCATCCAGTGGGCTGAAGCTTCATACTCTTACTCATGACTAGAGACCAGAGGCATCAGGCCGAAATTACGATTGACAATATAAATAGTCTATAACATCGCTAAGTACAACACGCAGTTATTGAATAGCACTTCATTCGGTTAACCGCACATCTGTTTTTTTGTCGTTAAATTGTACGCAATTACTTCAATATTACAGTTAAATTCCTTTCTTCAGTGAGGAGTTTTTATAATTTATTTTATTTATTAGTTTATATTTCGTAAGATAAATAAAGTACGGTGAGTTAGTTTCTTTTTTTTCATTGTTTTAACTGTTAATTACATAGGTACTTCGTAATTTTTGTAATAGATCCTGTTAATATCGTTTCATCGAATCTACTTCTCCCAATTATTTTGATATAAGTATCCAGTGAATATCGTTAAGTTTAAATAACTTACGCATACGTGTTTAATTTTAATTTATTTAGATCTAGAATATTGTTTAAGTTGCTTTTTCAGATATGATATGGAACAACGGTGAGAATGGCATCGTGAAACAATGGCGAGTTGGATTAAGGGTCATACTTAATATATGTCCATTGCCAGTGATTCCGAAATTAGATTTGGACAACGTCGAGAATGGCATCGTGAAATAATGGCGAGTTGGATTAAGGGTCATACTTATCGTATGTCCATTGGCAGTGATTCCGAAATTTATTGCAAAGTCTGTAAAATATTGGAGAACTCTGTGAAACTTTAATGGCGGCAAATATTCCATTAAATAAATTTAACAAAACTTAACAAAATTAAACTTTAACAAATTAAACTTTAACAAAATTTAACCTTCAAAACATTTCTCCAAAAATATAGTAGTCAAAATGTTTCTAATGAATCCACCTTACGCAAATATTATGTTTTTTTTCGTGCTACACGAAAGCAGTAGAACGCATTAGAAGCCATTTTTCAAATCAGTACCTATAGATAAGTGCCAATGAAACTGTCGATATAACGGGTGTTCAGAAACATTCGAAGTCAAAGTAGTCCTTGAAAATATGAAGTCATGTCTGAGATAGATTGATTTTTGACAGACAACAGTTGACATTTAATAATTATTACAAATCAGATACTTAAGTAAAGATATACGATTTTTTGTTCAGAGCCTACTTGATTTCGAATGTTTCTGAACACCCGTTATTAGGACGCTGTGTGGTAAATGTTGTAGCTAGTGTACTACATCCAACTATTCCATATAACGCATATGTAATAGCAACAAAAGTTATAAATACAGTTGATATGGAAACAGTAGCTTAAACCATTTACGAGATATGCACGAAATGCTTCATTCGGACGACAGGTACAAAGAAAAAATACTTTTTTCTATTTTGCGTTCGAAATGAACTCATTATGAAACCCAAAACAGTATCGAAATGAGCTCCATTTCGATACGCTTTCTTTCATTTTTCAATGTTGGCGTTATTCGAATACATAAATAAATAGCATTGCTGTCATTTGATTTTAAGAATTTATGTACATTTGACATATATGATATATGTCCGTATTTTACACAAACAACGTATTTTGTATACAATTGACAACAACATATATATGTTTCTATGTCCCTCATGTTTATATTTTTAAATGAAGTATCAAGTAATGTTAACGAAAATTAGTAAATAATATGTAATATAATATACTTCGCGGATAGCAAGATTTAAATTTGAAAATGTCAAGTATCAATGTGACCAACTGCATGCTTTATATAAAAATTAAACTCTGAACTTTCAAATTAAATAATTCCAATTTAAGCAATTTATTAATCTAAAAAACGCAAAATAGAAAAAATAGTATAAAAAACTCGTTTCATAAGGCCTTTTGCCGCACTCCCTCTTTAGAAAACTCGCCGCAAGCGGCTCGTTTTCTAAACTGATCTCGTGCGGCAAAATGGTGCCTTATGAAACTCGTTTTTTAATATACTATTATTTGTCAGTGACAGTGCTGCATATATTGTAAAAACAGGCATACTATTAAAGGAAACAATCCTAATATGCTGTTGCACATGCTCTCCGCAGAAACTGTGAATATATCAGAGACACTTTTCTGGAAGTTGGTAGACTTGTATTCGCTTTTTAAAAAGTTTTCAGAAAAGCACTATCGAGAGTAGCTCTTCCATCTTTGTCACTGCTCCCCTCTTCAGTAATAACATGGTTGGAAGTTACTAGTTTTTATGCAGAGAATTTCGATAGTTTACAAAATTTCGTTAATTGTTTAAATGACGATGCTCGAAGTATTTCTGAATGCAAGAAACTAATACAAATTCCAAATTTAAAAAAACAGTTGTACTTTCTTCAGGAACACTGGAAATTTGCCAAAACTAATCACTTATTTTGAAAATCAAAATCTCAAATTAAAAGATGTATTAACCACATTAGATGTGAATATTAACAATTTAAAAAATATTCCAAGTGACTTGGGATGTTGCCTTCGACAAAAGTTAGACGCAGTTTTTAATATAAATCCAGATTTAATAACATTGCGGCAATTATGTATGGGGACAATGCCTCAAAATATAACTGCTAAATACGCTGAAATAAAAGAATATTTCCAGTATGCATCTATAACCAGTAGCGATGTAGAAAAGACGTTTTCTATCTAGAAGGATGTATTTCATTTAAAGAGAACAAATTTTATAGAAGAGAATCTTGAGAAAGTATTGCTAGTTAATATTAATACTCCTTTACTCAGCTTGAACTATAAAATGAACAAATAACAATGTATTTCGTATTTTATAGATCACCACCCGTTTGTTTTCCAATTGTATAAATAAAATTAAAAACACTTTAAAAATACAAATTTTCAATAGTACGCCCGTGGGCGATAAGTTCTCGGCTTCTCGTGTCCGGTCCCTTGTCATGACACAGGTCCTAGTTTCTTTGTATATGGATTTAATAACTAATTAATTTATTCTTTAGGTTTTTTTCTTAACACATTCTTATACTTTTTTACTGATAGTACTTTATCAAAGGCCTCTTCCAAATCTAAATATGCTAAGTAAACTTTTAAAAGTTTTCGATCTTGATAAAACCCTGGTCATAATTTCTTTAATTGAAATAAAACACACTTTTTAATAAATATCTTTTTTTTATATTATGAAGTTTTTGTTTGGCTTAATGTTCTTATTAAAAATATTTTTGTTTTATATCAAATTTGGTGAGGTTTTACTTATTCAAGTGTGTTTCAAATTACTTTGTTAAATGTTATTTGCGAATATTGAATATATTTTGGTAAAAAATAATAACAAAAACGCTATTGAAACACCAACTTGTTCAAAACCAAAGGTATACCTTCAATCATTTTGATACACACTATACGTTATTTGTAAAGGATTTGTAAAGGTATTAAATGGCAGAGGAGATATCTACTTAACTCAATTTTCGTAATGAATTCATTATCAGCACAAAATAGAAAAAATATTCTTTTGTTGTACATTATATTATCCATCGAAAGGTTCTATTTTAGGCTTTCATTTTGATAATTATATCTCTAATTGGAATATACATTTTTAAAGATATTATAATATCCTGATGAGGTAAATAATTAAAATAAAAAATAAAAAAAAAACCTTTATTTGTTTTGGGATTGTAATTAATAGTTGTCCAAGATAATTGATATTATTTATAACTGTGGTACTATTTTAGCTATTCCTAGTCCTTGGAGCAATTACGGAGCATAATATATTTATTATTTGGTCAATATCACGTGTCCATCTTTCCTAACTCGTGTAAATCAATGTGATTCACGAGTCGTTAATACACGACTTCGATCTGTTGCGGACATTCTCACTGACGTTCAGACTATATTGTTATGATTTAAATGTTTATTAGACAATGTTGAATCTAGTGACAGAGTCTGATCGATATTCAATTTTGAAACTGAGATATTATCCTCACAATGAAAATAACTACTTAATCTTGTACAGTATTTTCATTTGTATGTCTTTTTAAATCTCGATAAAAATTAATGATTCGTTAAATACGACAATATCAGTAAATGAGATACATGAAAATTATAAATTTCTATGTTGAGGATACATTTAATATCCTTTCGTAATATTTAAATTTGAAACATTTTTTATTGTCAAATATAAGTAAATTTAGGATATAGAGTTCAAACATAAATATTTCCAATTTTATAAATACTTAACGTTCATTTTTGAGTTTGGGCCACTGTACCTATAATATATTTTTATTAGCACATACAAGTTGTAAAAAGTTTCTTTAAGTTCTAAGAATTCTTTACATTTGCAAATCTATTTATTAACTACCTTGTGATTTAGACCCCTGGGTTTATTGCCTCGGATTATTAATAATCGGCATATTTTTCCAAACTTGTTTGTTGTTTTATACATCGGACTGTTCATTTATTGTCTAGGATTATCAGTAAACGATTTAAATAAACCCTTAATATACCTCCCATTCTTTATTAAATATGTATAATAGGATCACGATATCTAAATATGTATCTACCATTAAATCCATTACTGTACAAAGGAATTAATCAGAAATATATACTTAGGTTTATGACACCTACTAATACTTAATTCGTAATGATATTTAATTATGTATTTATTAGTTAAGATTAGAATTTTAAGACATTATCGTCAACATTGGGTATTGTTGCTTATAAATATAGTTCTCGTCGAGATAATTTAAATGACTTATATAAAGGTAATGAAATTTTAAAGATTATCCGAGTGGAATCGGTAATAGTAATGGTAAATACAGCAGGAGTGCATTAAGGTGGAATATTCTTAAGCCCGATTTTAAAATATTGTCCTTTACATTTAGTAAACTAATTAGTGTATTCGTTTCCGGGCAGATTAAAAGGGACGGGAATGTATAGAAATATGGATCATGTAATGATCCCATTAATTGATTTTTTATTATGAATTTCATTATTTGTTAAATATTTTACTCCAAATGTATTGTTTACCTTTATTACGAATTTGGTGTTTAGTTTACTAAATAGTTAATTGAAATACTTTTGTAGGTATTTGTGGATAAGATTGTAATTGTTTATATATACTTAGAAATCCTCTAAGCATTAAACGTTTTAATATTAATTTGTCAGCAGTAGTACCTCTACACCACTTATTATAGGTAGCTGGTGTAAAGCATATTAATTACACAGGCCTGCATAAAATTTGTGATGACGTGATTTTTGTTTGTTAAGCTCAGTTTTTATATAGCAATAACTAATTAAAATACAGTTGGTCTCTACCACCCACAGATTTTTTTTAGCACAAAAGAAAAAGAAAAAAATATAAAAAAAAATTTAGAATAGGCGTTTTAATACATTTTAAAATGAATGTACTACTTCAAATTCTAGGTATTAACCTAAAAATGATTTTCTGTTGTGGTTTTAAAGAAATTTGTTAAATAGGCTGTCATTACCTGATGTAAATCTTTTATTACATGTATTAATTTTGGGACAAGATTTCCGGGAATTTTTACCAGCTAAATCCTATTTATTATGCTTTCACTTTATTAGTACTGCGAAGAAGGATTTCAAGTTTATCACTCCAAACAAAATGTATATTTTAATGTCATTTACTTCATTATAGCTCTGAGTGTCGATCAGTAAACAAGTAAAATTAATTTGTCTTTAGTGTTGTGCGTGGTATTTGATAAATAAACATTGCTTAAAAATATGTCTATTTCAAAATCAAATTAGGAGATCAAGATAAAGATTGGGCATCGCACGTTGTTTGTAAGGTATGTGAAGAAGGTTTAAGACATTGGACCAAAGGGAATAGAAAAAGCCTTCCTTTTGGAATACCGATGGTTTGGAGAGAACCGCAAAATCATCATGAAGATTGCTACTTTTGTCTTTGTGATATTAAGGGGCATAATAGAAAAACTTTGAAACATATTTTGTACCCAAACAATATTAAATCAGCTATCAGACCAGTTCCTCACAGTAATCATGTACCTATACCTATACCCCCCCAAAGTACTACAAGAAGATATTGAAACCTCTTCAACTTCCGGCTCCGTACAGATGAATAGTGATTTTGAACCATCAACCTCAGTTCAAAACCAACCTCAGCTATTTTCACAAGCCGAACTGAATGATTTAGTAAGAGATTTGGGACTTTCAAAAGATCTTTCTGAAGTACTGGGGTCTAGGTTGAAACAAAAAAAATTGCTTGCCTCAGAAACTACCTTCAGATCTTCCTTTAGCTGAATATGACAGAACAACAACCAAACGAAGCTTTTCTGAAAAACGAAAACGATTTTTTAAGAAGCATAAAGAATAAATAACTATTTCTAATAGTTTATATGTGTATATTTTTGTATTTTTTTAAATACAATATAAAACTAGCTTATAAATTAAATAAATCGTGTTTTTTCTATATTTTTTTATTTTACTGGTTTGAAAAATAACCTTACGTGATACAAAAAAAATAAAAGCAGATTTGAAATCAGCGCTACCCAATTACTAGAAAACAGTTAAAATTTTTAAATCAACATTCAAAGAGTTGAAAAATGCAGCCCTGTGTTATTCGTGTTCATATAATACATAGTGCCGATGATAATGTGGCGGCCATGGGCTTGTGAAACAAGTGTGACTGAAGTGGATTTTGAATCTTTTACAGAAGTACTTGTATCATAACTCTCCCAATAAAATGTTCATAAATATCTTAAACTTTGATGATTAATATTTTCAATATTGATTATTTAAAACAGCACCCGTTGCCGCTTTACAATTTTTCGGAATACACTGATAGACAAATACTATTTCTAAATGTTTCATACCCCACAGGTAAACTCACAGCAGGTACTCCTTATAATCCCGTCAGTGTTACTTGCAGTTATTTTAAAATATCTTACTAACTATATAATTTCTAAGAATTAAATAATATTAAAATTCCCCGTTATGACATGAAATAATACACTATTCAACCAATACGATTTTAATATGTAGGGGTAGTGGTATATTACCTACTTGTAAAACAATACAGAATAGATCAGTATCATCCAGAGTATTATACCAGTAGCAAGAGAATCGTAAATTATCAACTAAACAACAGCATAAGACACACAGAATACAAAGAATAAAATTTAAAATTTTATTAATAATATAACATTTATGGGTTTTATCGTGTGTGTGTTTAAATCAATACAATTAAAATAATTGCCATTATTCTTAAGGCATTGTAGTACGGAGGAGCAGTGTTCTTTGATTCTAAAAGCATATTGTAAAGTTTGTCTTTTCGGTTTCTTAAATAAAACTAACGATAACTTAAGACACACACTATATTAATAATAAAACGAATAACAATATAAAAACTAATTACTAACAATAAGCGCATTTATATATTTATGTAAGTTTACTCGACGATAATTCGGTGTTGAATGCTTCAATCCCTTCCTCGACGGCTTATATATCGCGGTGAATACTCTTCTGCATGGATCGAGAAAACGCCAGAGGTATGACGCGCAATGCATCGTTGGATGAGTCATCACAATATTAACGCAGTGGGACTCGTAGGGTGGATGGTGAACGGCCATATTCATTGCAATCCTGCATGGAACAATTTTGTGAACATTATCCTGACTTCAAACAGAGTGTTTTGACATCGTTTTAAATATAAAAATTGTATTTGTATGGACAAATTCAGTGGACGACCAATAATTTTAACAGAAGATGTCGTTGATAATATAAGACAACGGATCGAGACAAGCCTTAACAACTTAAAAAAGGTATATAACCCCTTACCACAATTACTAATCGTATACTAAATATGTATTTCGACTACTAAGTTGTTATCATGAGTAGGTAAAACCACTAATCAAAGTGTCGCACATGGGGCAGAGTAAAGCTAGCACATCTGATCACGCAACAACTTTACACGGCGTCCACGTATACACAGACTTAAAAATAAAAATATATCCACTAAAAATTACGACAAAGTTACCTCTCTTACGGAAACGGCAACCACATGTGTTTATTCTCTCACTGCGCGTCTTCAACCTTTCTACCTCTTTTCTAAGAATGAAAAGAGACAACTACAAGGAATCCGACCCTTATCTACATTGATGGTGTTTTCTTTATTTTTAACGATATGAATGCTTTCATATGCGTCAAGATCTCGAGGATTATTAATGGGTTTGACAAGTTTTAACCCTTTAATCAACATATTGTGTCGTGTATTTAAAAAAATGATTGGCAACGTTGGATTTTTCTAGTCTATTGAATTTAATATGTAATATGTGTTCTTTAAACCTAGTTATTATTGATCGTTTCGTTTGGCCTATATATTTCAAATTACAATCATCGCAATTAATTTCGTATATACCTGATTTATCCATAGTTCTAAATGCTACTTACACAAACAAACAATAAATCCAACGAAAGTTTATAATAGAAATAAAACTAGGGTTCAAATCTTCACTTTTTAATATTTAATCGTAACACGACAATTGTTTCGCCAGCACAGTGGCTTCCTCAGGTACTTACGTTTATAACATATAACACGGGCACAAGATCACAAAATTTAAATAAGGCAAATACTAATCGACCAAGATACCAACATTAAATCTTTCGTTAACATATGAAATTACTACCCCTGAACAACTTCTAAATGCAACACTCCTGTGATGTTTAAGTTGCATAACTAATTTCCTTCTCCTCACTTTGTTCGGATGCCTTACCCCACAAAATTATACACGGATCGTGATATATTGTTATATATTGAATTATTTGCTATTATTTTGAATTAAAAATTTCAAGTTTTTTTTTAGCAAAATAGACTAGAAAAGTTTTAATGTATTGCTTACTTACAAAAGATCTTGCATTAGATATATTTGCTCAAAATTAAACTCAGACATAGAAAGAAAGCATTTATTGAAAGTAAATAAAAGCAGATGAAATTGTCAAAATTTTATACAGCATCTAAATATAAGCATAAATAAAATAATATTAAAACACTGCCATGAAACATGAGTAAGACTTATCAATTCTTTTTCTTAACGAAGGAACATTATAGATTGTGCTAATTTTTACAATATGCAGGCTGAATTTTATTCCGGTCTTCTATTAGTGCCAGTTAGTGCATCTTAAAATATTACATATTTGAAGGAGATTTGATCCTTTTAAATTTGTCATGGTTATTCTATATTAAATAAGTTTTTATAGTAAATAAATACATTTTTCTCCCGACCGAGAATAATGTGTTATCTTATACATCTGATAATTGACATATATTAGACTACTTTATTCTCTAGGGAATAAAATATTCGATTTTCCCTAGGGAATAAAGTGAATACTGTAGTGAATGACTTTTGGTTCATTTATTTAAGTCAAAATTAATTTAACTGTCAGATTGACGAAGCATTTAAATATATCAATCAATTTTATTTTGTAATCGTAATAGTAACATTAGATGAGTTTACAATATTTATATATGGACAATCATCTGATATCTTAACTTGGCGGTTGCTTACAGTAGTGCTTGTGCAAAAATTATCTCCTTCACTGCCATTAATATTCATTTTTGCACAATAACTTAAACGGACTGCGTTTTTTTGGAAAAAAATAAGACACAAACAAACTCGTTTTACCTTAGTAACCAGAAACTATGCACATTTTCATGACAAACCAACTTAATTGAATGACATCAGATCAATCTATCAATCAACTGTCAAACTAATAATGAAATAAATTATTACATTTAAGGTCGGGAGAAAAGTTTTGTATGTAATTCGGGAATAAACGTCTATAATCCCTCAACAGAAAATGCCCTCGCTCCTTTCGGTCGCTCAGGCATTACTTACTGTCTCGGGATTAAAACTGTCGTTTATTCCCTTAATAGATAAATATCTATAATGTGTTCTATATTCAGACTGGCACGATTTGTTGCTGAATATTTTGGTTCTTTGAATAAATACATAACCTACATACATGTCATGAAATGAATGATTGACATCACGGAAAATTTCATTCATAACCATCCTGTTCCTGACGTCCTATTAAAATTCATTTTAATAAATGTAGCTAATTTTAGTTAATGAATAAAAAATGTTATAAAATTTAGAATATTTAGGATATAAACATAATCTTCAAGCAGTTTACTTTTAAATACAATTCTATTTTATAGTAATGAATTTGAGCCAGAAGTGTTGATTTAGTTCATATGGATGAAAATTAAAGGCGTAAGTCAAAACATCGAATGGATTGATACTACACATAAATATATATGTAATTTGTGACTAAAGCGATTTGAAGGGATTCGGAACAAATTTTGACACTGACGTTTCTCAAAAGTTCCATAGTCCACCAGTTTATTGACGACGTAATAAAATATGTAACCTAGCAACAATTATGAAAAATCCTCTTGGATGGCTTACAACGCTCTGATTTGTTGAATTAAAATGTTGTTTTCTTGAATGCTGTTCAAGATATGAAATCTTTTCTTTGACATTATTTATTTGTCATTTTATGGGTTATTTCTCTTTTTTTCTCTCTGGGGCGGCGCGAGTTCTGGGACTCTGTATATGAAAGTTCATAGTTTATTTGCACTAGTTTCATATAACTGATGCTTGATTCCATTATAATATATAACGACAAGGGAAAACATCGATCAGATTCTGTATGATAATATATTATCCGATTAAAATCAATTCCTGCTTTCGTAATGCTCGTCACAGCCAAATAAATTTAATGTTCTGTACCTTTTCTCCCATTTACAATTTTCCTTACCGAAAACGGATAGCATGCTGAGAAATTCATTAATTCCAGTTCATATTAAACCATACGTTGATCATTGTCACAATTTACGTGCTTTTATTGGCTTTCTATATGCACAGACTGAGGTAAATTATGACCTTTCATCACTTCGATAGCCAAGAGCAAGGGTTAGTGTAGATATTATCATGTTCAGAACCTAGCGGACATGACCTAGTTTGCTTAGGAAATCTGTTTGAATGTGTCACTTCATAATTGCCTAACAACGCACGGCTTAAGTGATTACTTTAAAATGTGTATATTTGTTTATTCTGATTAAGACACGTGGGGGATGGTAATATAATGTTTACGAGCGACTTAATAGTTACAGAATATTTTCAATAAATCCGTTATTAAATAATTTAAATTCTGTAATATAATTATTTAAATACAAAGATTTGCCCTTCGCAAATGCAGCAAGTGTGACATACAAACCAAGTTGATACAGTAGTTACTTTTATTATTAAAACTATAATAGTTATTTATGTAACAAGAACATAAAGTAGAACTTTCTTAGCTGAGTCAAGTTTACGGCCGAACGAGCTTGCGAGCGAGGCTATAATAAGGACGAGGTCAACTTCATTTATGTACGAGTTATATGCATAATTTTATGTTCAGCTGCCCTTTTATACTTAATAAATAAATAATTACAGTGATAACAATCTCACAGTTTAGTATGTTAATATTGGTATAGTAACTGGTTATTTTGACATTATTTTATTAACTAGTTTGTACAAAACGTCAAATAAATTATATAACGGGTGTTCAGAAACATTCGAAGTCAAAGTAGTCTTTGAAAATATGAAGTCATATCTAAGATAGATTGATTTTTGACAGACAACAGTTGACATTTAATAATTATTACAAATCAGATACTTAAGTACAGATATACGATTTTTTGTTCAGAGCCCACTTGACTTCGAATGTTTCTGAACACCCGTTACTATATATGATATATACATATATATTGTAGTGATACAAGCCTCAGGGGCTTGTAAAGTAACAAGAAATGCACATCGATTTTAATTATATTAAGAATTTTATTATCTTTCAACAATTTTTGTAAATTAATTTTAAGTATTTTTTAAAATGTTTAGAAAGAGTGAGATTTGATAAAATTGGTTATATTAATTAAAATAGGATTGGTATAATATAACGAGCCATCGAAAAAAACTCATAATTGGAGTAGACTGTGAAATTGGGTTGGTACTTTAGCTACTTCCACATAATGACATTTATTATTTGACATTGAAACTATAAGTTTGTGTCAAATTTTTCAAAACTCTTATTAAGAAAATTAAATTTATTTAAAAAGTGGTATTCAACATAGAACAAAAAGCAAAAGTTATCGAATGTTACTTCCGTACAGGTGTGAAAGTAAATGGCGCGTGGCAGTATTCAATTACGGAATGCATGGCTGATTTTAGTGAAGAACATCCTGAATTAGTGTTTGACTACAATGATTTTTACAATGTTTTGACAAATTGTGTAAAGTTATTCAGAGAGACTGGTAGCGTCGGTCGAAAAACTGGGAGTGGACGGCCATCTAAACGTACAGCTGATAATATTGAAGCCCTTCAGCATATTATTGATGAAAATCCAAAAACATCCATTTCAGTAGTGACCCAACAAACAAATTTATCTTATGGTATGTGCCAATTCATTCTTAAAAAAGTCTTACATTGTCATCCATACAAGCTGCAATGTTTTCATGAACTTCATCCAGTGGATTATTTAAGACTTGTGGAATTTTGTTAATGGTTTCAAAATAATCTACACAATCAGGATATCCTTAACACAGTTTTTTTCACATATGTTTAAATCGCAAGACATAGTTGGATATGGGATTTCAGTGTTCCTGCTTATTATTCTGTTATCAAAAAATTCTCTGAGATATTGAAGTGTTTCGCTGGTCGTATGTGCTGTTTTGGAAATACCCATTTTGTAATTCCCCATCATCCAGTTGATTTATGAATGAGCTGAGTATCTCATTGCGATATCCTGCAGCAGTAAGTATACCTACCTTAAAAAAAAAATGGGACCCACCAATCTTCTTCAACATATTCCAACCCAAACACCAACTTTTTGGGGATGCTATGTTTTTTCAACAAAAAAATGAGGATTTTCAGAGGACCAACACCTCATATTCTGTGAATTAACATATCCAGAAAGATAAAACCAGGCCTCATCCGTGATTTTTTCGTATGGTCATACATCAAAAATTCGATTTATTCAACGCCAATTCATAATCTGGAACAACTGAGAATTCGCATAACAGAAAAGTGTGAAGAGATCAACAACTCACCGCAAATGCTGCATAAAGATTTTGCTGGATGGAGGAGAAGAATTGGTTTGTGTTTAGATGTAAATGGACAACATTTTCAACAACTTCTGTAGCTATGTAAATTTTGATTATGATTTCGATATTAAATAAATTATTTGTTTTCTTTTTTGTTGTAGTACTGTCGTGAGCAAAAAAAACGGGACAGTGTCAAAATCGTTATGTCAATTTTCTTTATTTTTTAGCGTTGTAATTTTAACATTTGATTAACTTTCAAACTCTACGTCAAATTATATATCATAGTTGATAATTCAAAATTGAAAATGCCGCATCTTTCGAAAACTGATAAAGCTAGACTTGTTACTAGTTTGAAAAATGGGAAATCATTAAGAAGTGTATTGGTTTAATTTAATATTGGTAAAAGTTCAGCCGCAAGAATATATAAAAAAAATGGAGGTAAGAGGATAATTTAAATCAGAAAATGATTTCCGCACGTAACAAAATTTCGCATATACACAGGAAGACGAAACATTAGTTACTGAGATTAGGCACAACCCTTTCAAAACATTAAAGGAAGCTATAAGAACAACACAATTTTCCGTCTCATCTTGTAACACAATGGTTACAAGAGAATGAAATTTAAACTTGAGATATCCAGCCCTACAGTCCTTATCTAAATCCCATTGAAAATGTATGGGGATTAATGAGATAGAGCTTCTACTCAGGAAGAATTTTGGGAGATTGTTCATAATGCTTGGCATCAAATTTCTACAAATTTTGTACAAAATATTGTCGCTTCAATGTCTACAAGGTTAGTTGCAGTTAATAATAATGGTGGAATGACGAAATACTAATTATTTTAATGTAATAATTATTTTAATTTAATAAATAATCTTTCTCTATCGTTTTTAGTAATTTTTATTTACATTTATTTTAAAAATGTTTAATCAATGTCAATAAGACACACATTTTTGACAATTCCCGACTTACTATTATGAGTAAAGATAGCCACTTAAGTAGTCACAATTTAAACCCACGCAGAAACAGTGTCCCGTTTTCTTTGCTCACGACAGTATCATTTCAATGCCACAACCTTTTTTTACAATGAAACCAAATGAAACTGTCAAGCATCATGTAATGTGTCATTATGTGGAAGTAGCTAAAGTACCACCCCAATTTCACAGTCTACTCCAATTATGAATTTTTTCGGTGGCTCGTTATTAATGTGAGAATACAAAAATGAGGCCATGAAAAATAAAAATAACAATTGACATGGAGATGAGAAAAACATAAACAATTTGGAAAAAAATAATAATAACGTCATCATTAAAAATTGGATGCCGATAATTAAAAATAGAAAATTTTCATTAGAATAAAGTCTCCGCACTGAAATATCATAAATCAAAATGTTATAGGAGATTATTTAGGTATATAACCTTTTGTAAACAACTGTGGTCGAAACTGTATATCAAGTTATAGAGCCCTGATTCTCCCACCTAGTCTTTTGGCTAACTATTTATCATCCAGTAAAGTTCACCTGAACTCTCAGAAGATTAGTTCCAGTGACTTGTGTGAATAGGCGTTGACTTCCTTCATCTTAAAGAAGTATTTATTAATATTATTATACCAACAAGTAAATCTTCTCTTTCAATTTATTATACTCAATCAACTAAATTACTTAATTTCACACACGTAAATTGTCATATTATTTGTAGACGTTTATTAGAGATTGTCAGTGTCAAACTCACATGTGGGCATTTTCCTTTATATAATTATGTTGTCGGCTGTAGGTTTATAAATTATTTGTGAGATTTTAGCAGGTTGTGATAGCCAACTTTATTATTGCACCTTTTTTTATAAATAAATTTATATTTTTTTAATTGAAATGCTTGTTATTTATTTATTTTGTTGTCCAATATTTGTACTAGAACCGGCACACATAAAATTTTATTGATTTTCCTGAGCTTTTGTATTTTAAATACATAACGAGCGATCATTAAAATTTTCACTCGTAGCTGGCCGTGTATATAAAAATTATGTCGTAGCTTTAGTCATTAAGATGTTATTTCAAACATCTGTCATTGTCAAATATATATTTTAAAGTTTCATCAAAAGAAAAAGTAATGGCCCTTAATGATATGCATAAAGCGTTTATGGTAGAATATTACTTCCTGACATCTCAAAAAATTGATGGTATTTGGCAGCATTCAATAGAAAATTGCCTTGTGGAGTTTGAAGAGAGATATCCAAATACTGTTCCTAGCTAAAAAACTTTCCGTGATACGCTAATGCATTGTGTAAATCTTTTTCGTCAAACAGGCAGTATTTTAAGGAAAAAAGGAAGCGGTCCTCCTCTCAAGAGAAGTCGCGGCGTAATTGAAAATGTCAGACAAATTATTAACGAATCTCCTCAAACATCTATTCGCAGAGTTTCGCAACAAGTAGGGCTTTCGTATGGAACATGTCCAAAAATTTTAAAAAAGGACTTGCACATGTATCCATATAAATTAACTTCTGTACAAAATCTATTACCTACGGATTATGAAAAAAGAACACAATGCCAATGGTTTATTCAAACAGTGACAATATTTTAAATCATACTTTTTTCACCGATGAAGCTTGGTTTTATTTGAAAGCTTATGTTAATTCGCAAAATATGCGTATGTGGTCCAGTGAAAATCCTCATTTCTACAGAGAAGTTCCTCTACATCCAGAAAAAATAGGCGTATGGGTAGGTATGAGTCGTCACCGATTAATAGGACCAATATTCTTTGAGGGCACGATAACATCGGAGAAATATCGTAACTAAATTCTCAGTGTTTTTACTAATCAATTGACTAATGATGAACTACAGGTCGGATATTTTCAACAGGATGGGGCTGCATCTCACGTTACACTTGAAAATATTCAGTTTTTGCACCAATTTTATGGCGATAGGATAATAAGTAGAAAGACAGCGATTCCATATCCACCAAGATCGTGTGATTTAACAGTCATGGATTTTTTATGTGGCCATATATAAAGAATATTATTTATGAAACACCAATTAATAATCTACAAGAGTTAAGACATAAAATCATAGAAAAATGTGAACACATCAATAACTCACCGCAAATACTGATCAATGTTTTCAATGCTCTACGAAATAGAGTGCGATTATGCTTGGTGGAGAATGGTCAACATTTTACACATTTTTTATAATATTCTATTACTTTGTATAAAAATTATAAATATATTTAATATAAAAGTCAGCATTCCAAATTATCTTTTAACAATCATGACGTTTGAAATTATAATGACAGATCTCCTCTAATAACTTAAGTTAGGACATACTTTTAGTGTACATGGCTTACTTGAGCGAAAATTTTAATGATCACACGTTACTTAGTGTTTGGGGCTATATCAATATATATATACACACACACCTAATATACACATATAATACAATATATATATATATATATATATATATGTATATATATATATATATATATATATATATATATATATATTGCCTGGGCTCACTAATTACTAAGCCCCCTTTGTATTATGTGTGTACGAGAATTGTTCGGAAACTACGCGGCCTAACACAGAGATGGCGCGCGTTTGCAGGAATCTTCTTTACCATTCTGTAGAATCATCTTTTAATAGGTTAAATATGACAGTACAGAGCGATGTGTCAATTAGTCTGTTTTTGACAGTACACTTAAGTGAACGTTTTAATAATGTAAAAAGCTGAGTTGGTAGCAGTGATAAAGTACTTTCATTTGATAGGCTTAATACCAACCGAAATCGAAGCAGAGCTGGATTCAAAACTACTAGAATTCGCTCCTTCGTTTGCAATGGTTAAAAACTGGGTTGCCGAATTTAAGCGTAGTCATATGAGCACAAATGATGAACCCCGTAGTGCACATCCAAACACTCGTATCGTCTTGGATGACCGTCCAGTAAAAGTGCGCGAGATAGCAGACATTATAGGTATCTTAGGTGCCGCGGTTACTCACACCGTAGCAAAAACTGAATCGTTTGAGTGTTTGTCACGACCTTTTGGCACGTTTTCGCCGCAATCACAAAGACTTTGTACGCCGTTTCATTACCGTCAATGAAACTTGGGCCCACCATTACACTCCCCAAAGAACAATCCAAACAGCGAACAAAAATAGGGTCGCCACCAAAGAAAGCAAAAACGGTTTTGTCAGCAGAAAAGGTTATGGAATTGTTATTTGGGATTCTCATGGAGTTATCTTGCTCGGCTACTGAGAAAAAGGAAAACAATAAATGCCAATTTGTTGCAACAATTAAGCGATAAAATAAAAGAAAAATGGCCTCATTTGACAAGGAAGAAAGTGCTTTTCCATCAGGATAATAGACCTGCCCACAAGTCTGCTATTTCAATGGCAAAAATTCATGAATTGGGATTAGAATTAGTGCCTCATTCGCTCTCTTCCCTAGAGTGATTTTCGTCTCTTTCCAAACCTGAAAAATGCTTCGGCGGTAAAAGATTTTTGTCTAATTCCGAGGTAATCGTTGTAAATAGCAAAAAAAAACTTGTTAGGCCACGTAGTTTCCGAATCACCCGTATACTTATACATAATATACAATGTAAATAATTTTCGTTCTACTATGTTTTCTTTTTCTAGTTATATCCCTTCTGAAAACTTTTGCGATCCCCAGGGAGGGAGGTGAAGCCTCAATTTGGGAATCACTAATTAGTAATTTACTTGATTTTTAATTGTATATGCAGATAAATTTTTTTGTATACCCATGTTAGTTTTTGTTTTAGGATTATATTTCATAATTACTTTATTATTTGAATTGAATAATTGTCACTTAAACTCTTGTATATAAGGCAACCGCACGTAGCTATTTAAATATAAATTTCGAATTTCTATTAAAAATACTTTTTAACCATCATTAAATTGTAGTATATCTGATTGCGTAGATGTTAGAATAATAAATTTTTATGTGAAATTATAGAATAAATATCTCCGGCATTTCAAATATGACATACGCGATGGTCATTGGAATATTAAAATGAAAATTTTTCACATTTTTGTCCAGACCAGTGCAATTTATATATCTGACCATAAAGGCTAAGCTTCTCCCTTTCACGCACAAACATTAATTTTGCGACTTCCTGTGTCCGTGCGAGCAGCAAAAATGTTTTAATTAAGGCAATATGTTAACGCATTGTTCTTGGGCTTTTATTTTCACGACCTTTACCGTGTGTATTGCTCCTCTTTTGACATATTTCCTTTCTTCAAGTCCTTCGAAGCGAAATATAGAAATTGAAAAGAGAGGGTTGAAGTCTCGCAGATGCTTTTTCTGCGCGTACGTGTGCTTGCGTGTGCGTGAGTGTATGTGTGACCTTGGAGAGTTGAGGAGCATCTGATATAATTAAAATATTTGGTGGAGAGAGCGCGATGGCGAAGTCGGAAGCTGAGCTTTGTTCCCATGGCGACCGGATGTGCTACGTCACTGGATAGGAGGAGCGTAGACGTCGATTAGTTTGCCCTTGCGTAATCTAGGCGGCCGATACTGGAACGTCGATTGCAGTATTGCAATGCTCTTTCAGACGTCGCTGGTATGAAATATGTGTCTGAATAAAAAAAAGAGTGCGTTCAGGTGGGCGCAAACGATATCTATCCAAGAGCAGATAAGCCCTGCTTCGATTAAGGTCCGTTTTTTTATTTTATTATCGAAAAGAAAATAGATTTTCCAGTAAGTACCTAATCAGGGAATATATATATTTTTAAGATGCTATTATATTGCTGTAATAGGATATTTTTCGATGTCCCAAAAACTGACAGTCTCAGAGGTTTTACGAGGCACATTCAGTAATTAATGAGCCTAGATACGAAAACTAGCTTTTTGATAAAAAATATTTGATTTTGCAACGTATTTGCCGTATAACTAATTACATCTAGCCAGTTTCAGTGATTATCTCCTCATTTGACGAAAAATTCTTGTCCCCGCGCCAAGTTCTCATGCTGGGATAAAGAAAAAGTCTACAAGGGGTAAATCCGGTAAATAAGTTGGATGAGAAAGCAGTTCGAAATGTAGTTCAAGAATTTTGTAATTGACACAGTCGAAGTTCAAACACGTTCATTATCTTGAAAAAAAAAATTCTCGTTTCTTCTTTAAGTGGAACCTTTTGCATAGTATTCTTATATTATCGTTCTACCTTTTTGAAGATAATCGATAAAAAAGATCGTACTGTTGTCTCAAAAGACATTAGCCAAAACATTTTTGACCGAGCATACAGTCTTTGCATTCTTTGGAGCACTTGTAACAGCCATAGGCTATTGTTTCGATTGTTCCATAATTTTGGGTGAATAATAAAGTATTCTGGTTTCATCAACCACTATTGTTCGCCGTCAAAAGTAGTTCGGATTATGTCTTAACATTGCTAAATTGAGGGCTGAAATACATTCTCGGTCGAGTTTGTGGCACCCATTCTGCACAGAATTTTGTCATACTTAATTATGAAAAATCGAAAGCAGTGATCCAGATAAGATATATAGTGCCTCTGCTATGGACGGAGGTTACATCAGCGGTGGGGCTGCTTACGACTCTCCAGCAATAGGCTCTGTTATGAATCAAGTGAGCTGTGAACAGCACGGGGACCGCCTCCATGGAGGCCGTTGACAGTCTCCCTCCGCTGGTAGGATTTGTGAAAGCGGAGGTAACGTCAAATAATAATTTTTCAGTCCAACATTTGGTATTCCGCAAGGTTCTAATCTTGGACTGTTCTTTCTCATTTTTGTTAACGATATAGCGAATACAATTTTCGGTGAAAAAATATTGTTTATCTATGACATATAGAATTTACGTAGAATAGAATCTATACAGAAGGGTCTGCTGTTACAGAGGGCTCTTACTGCCATTAATACTTGGTGCACTTATAATTACCTAAAAGAATTAAATATAGAAAAATGTGCTGTAATGTCATACTCAAGGAGATTAATAATTATAGAGCAAAAATATGAAATACAGGGTATTATACTATACGTTGTTCTGCCTAAAAAGATTTGGCAATTAAATTTGAATAGATATTAAATTTTGTTTCACACATAAACGAAATCGTTTCGTATCTCATTATAGGTATATATCGCAACTGTAGGGAATTTTCAAATATAGACCGTTTAAGGATCCTATTCAATACACTTGTAAGATCTAAATTAGACTATGGTTCCTTGGTCTGGTATTCAATTTATTTAGTTTATATTAACAATATAGAATCTGTTCAGCGCTGGTTTCTCAAATATATACGTTACTTAATTGATAGAATTTACCCTGCGAGAGAACCGTATTAAAGACATGCTACGTAAATTCAATTTTGTAATACTTCAAGTTAGATGTTTGATGTTTAATGTTAAATACTTTACAATATTATAAGCAATAATATCAATTGTCCATTTCTTTTAAATTCGATAAATATCAAAATTTGTTTCATTTTCAAAATAGTAAAACTGATATAATACTGATATAATTTTTTTTGTAGTTTTTGCTATACTCTCATACTTATGTGTAACACAAGGGATGTCTTTAGTATTTTTATTATAATGAGGTCATCACTGCAATTCTATTTTATAATCCTAAAATTAAATGTAATTATTTAAAAATCTTAAGTGTGCTAATACTTAATTTAATGGGGTTGTATATAATCAATAGAAAATTATTTTTCACAAAAGGTTTTTGTTTCTGTACGACTATACATTAATTCAGGCAAACCAAGCTATTAGAAATCTTACATACGTACATACGTACATACGAAGGATGTCTCTTTAGTGTTGCATATAGCCATAAAATCAAACAGTGGATCGACTCAAAGTTCTTTATTGCTTTTCAAAATATTTTCCACAAAAATTGATACACTTCTGCATTCGTTCAAACCAATTATTAAAGCAGATATTTCAGTCTTCAGTAGTGACAGTTAAAATTGCGGTTTCCACCATGCATTTCATTCTTGATCTTTGGGAACATAAAAAAATCGTTGGGGACTTAGGTCGGGACGATACGGAGAATGATCTAATAATTCGATATTTTGCTGCTTCAAAAACTCAACTGTCTTTCCAGCTGTGTGCGATGGCATGATGGCAGGATGATTCGCCGTTGTGGGTTGGTTTTTTGGAGCACGGCGATTATTTTTGATAAACAAACGGTTGTGTACTAATCCACATTAACCGTTCTTCAATTTTGCAAAGAAATTGTAGATACATAACCTGATTTTGAGACAAACGTTGCGACCATCTTTTCCAACACACTTTGCGAACGGATATCATATCGGATTCTCGTCATCTTGAAACACTCAAACAGCGAACCGGGTTCATAGGAATAAATCCAGGATTCATCGCCACTCACGATGCTATAAACGTTTTTTTGAGTTTCCGGTATTGAACCGAGTCAAACTTTTTATGGACCAATTAACGCCAGACGATTTTTGCTCTTCGGTTAAAAGATGCGGTATCCAACAGGAAACTAACTCTCTCACACCCTGTTCATCATCTAGGATCGTTTGGATTGAGGTCTGATTGAAATACCTATGGATGCTCAATTTCACAATATATCACATGTCCTATCTTCCTTAATCAGGCGGCGCACAGCATCGATGTTCTTGGCGGTGCGTCCACGTTGGAATTCACAGCACCAATATGAAATTGTCGTTTGATGTGGTGCTTCATCTTGAAAAACAGAAACCAACTGACCAAGACATTGTTATTGAGTTAATCCTCTCCGAAAGTTGTAAATAATTATTGCGCGAAAATTTTCTCGACGCAATTCCATTTTTCGGCCAACTTATAAATTTTAAAAATTCATTATGACTAAATCACTTGCTGTAACTTGATGAATTTTTAGATTTCGGTTAACGGAGGATTGAGATTAATTTTTACACCTGACGTTTTATTACTGGCGCCCTCTATGGAGTTACATGCGCAATACTAAAAAGGCATCCCTCGTATATGAATTTCAATGCTTTTTCTACTTGAGCAAGTATATTCTGTTCGAAATAATGGCAAATGGAGGCGTTATAATAATAATTGACTGAAGTAAACATAATGAAAGGATGTTAAATAGGAACTATACCATAATTTAATTAATATTTGAAATAGTATAAAACAAAAACATATTGAATCGTCATAAATCGTCGTAATATTATTAAAGGATATTATGAAGGACACAATACATGTTAATATTTATGTGAAAATTGCGTTCCAGACCTGTAGGGACGTGTTTCGTTTCACTACAGACGATTCAGCGCATAGTGATGGGAATGACAAATTTTACAATGAAAACAACCTTGCTACCAGGCGCGGCTCATGATGACGTATTTGGGGGTGCACTTACAATGATGCGAGTGCTTCGTGTATTCTCCTTTACTAACTGTAGCGTTTTCTTAGTAAACACCGAAAACACACGAGGCACTCGTATCATTGTACGTGCACCTCCAAATACGTCATCACGAGTCGCGCCTGCTTGCTACATAAAAAAAAGTCACGAAGACAGCATGGAAGATCAATTAGCGCCGGTCATTGATGTCAATACACGAACGCAAAATCAACTATTGCCGTCCACATGACCGGTAGGACAAATTAAGTGGTTTCTATCAGACAGTCACAGCTGTCACCGCCGGAAACTGTGTTGACGTGTCTCCACTATCAGTCGAATTACATCAACAGTGTAAATAACAAAAGCAATTTGTAACATACTTGAGGGGGTAAAATCTCACAATTTTTTGTATAAAACAAAAACGTTTTTAATAATATCGAAATATTATTAACAATCGAGTTTCCGTTAGTTATAGCTGTAGAAATCACACAATGTCATACTTGTATAAGTATGACATTAATATACTGTCATTTATATTTTAAATTCTTTTTTCGCATTTTGACAAGTAATGTGCTACTTTACTACAATCAAAATCGTTTATTAAAGTGGCACTTTACCACATAGATACGTCACTTTACTACATAGTAATGTCATGTCAATAAAACACAGTTTGACAGAATAGAAATTTGTCATCTGAAGCCTATTTCAAAAATTTCATAACGTCTCCCATAGTCAACACTTTTGACTTCTTTGGTTTGTACCCGTCATTTTGACGTTTCAAGAATGCAGTTAGTTTTTTATATTGTGATATATCTATATTATCGTTAATTTGTATAGTACTTTTCAACATTGAATATGTAGACCACAAACTGGATGCCTTAAGGACTTTTGCCTAAAATAATGAAAGACATTGTATGAATAACACTAAAATATAGAGAAAGAAATAGCTTACCTTCTCAAAAAAATACGCTAGCATTACACTTTCATCAATTACACAGGCCTGCGTTTTTTAACTTTCTAAAAATTGTTTTAAATTTGATAGCTGATTCTTATGTGTTTTTGGACGCTGAATCCAAATATGAACTCTATTTTTCTCCATCACGTAAGGATTTTTACAAAAAGGCTTCAAATTATATTTTTTTTAAATTAAAAATAATTTTTAGTTACATTTTGAATTTATTTACAAAGGATATAAAAAACAAAATTACTTACAAATATCATTAAATCTAATGAAAAGAAACAGTAAAATACTATTTATGTCTTTACAAGTCCTTATAATATCTTTTTCTTTGTCTTTCCATACTCATTTTTGTGCTCTTTCTTCTGTAATCTCGTAGTGGACCATCCCTTTTAACATCCAACAATAATCAGCTATCAAGCTTATATTCCATCTTCCTTGGTATCTTCTCTCCATCTCTTTTAGGTCTTGGTGGAACCTTTCCCCCTGCTCCTCACTTACTGCACCAAGATTTTCAGGGAAGTAGTCGAGATGCGAATCTAGAAAATGCACCTTCAAACTCATGTTACAGCCTAAGGTTTTAAATTTTTCTAACATATTTTGCACAATATTTTTATAATCTTCATGTTTTTTGTTGCCAAGAAAATTTGTAACCACATATTTGAAGGCTATCCATGCTTGTTTTTCTGCTTCCTCCATTTTAGATTCAAAATTTTCATCTTTCATAAGCTTTCTTATATCCGGCCCAACAAAAACACCCTCCTTTATCTTTGCTTCTGACAAGCGAGGAAACTGGCTGCAAAGATACTTGAAGCACTCTCCATCTTTTTTTAATGTCTTCACAAATTGTTTCATTAACCCTAGTTTTATAAGTAATGGAGGAAGCAAAACTTTGCTCGGGTCTACTAAACTTTTTCTTTCAATGTTTTTCATTCCAGGTTGTAAGGTTTGTCTTGGTGGCCACATCTTTTTACAATAGTGCTGCTTTCTATCACGACTATCCCACTCACAAAAAAAACAAGGATATTTAGTATAACCGCTTTGTTGTCGAAGTAACAAACAAAGAACTTTCAAATCACCACAAATTGTCCAGCCTTGATCCTTGTAACGAATTTTAATTAAAAGTAGCTCAAGATTTTCATAACACTCTTTTAAATGAACTGAATATCCCACTGGTACAGAAGCATATTTACTTCCATTGTGTAGAAGAACGGCCTTAAGGCTCCTTTTTTAAGAGTCAATAGAGAGTCTCCATTCAGAAACATATTCTACGTGGAATTGTTCCATGAGCCCGGGTACATCATTACAGAACACTAGTGGATCTTCTTCGGAATAATATCGAGCAAACTCTTTTTCTTTGTTCCTAAACCAGTAAAATGTTGTGCTAGGTGCTAACAAATTTTTTTCTTTCAACCTTGAGCCTAAAAGCTCAGCTGAGTCCTTAGGAAGGTTTAAGTCCCTCACCAAATCATTTAATTCAGATTGGTCAAACAGTTTTGGCTCATCACTTCCAGTATCACAGTAATCACTTCCCTCATCCAGTTCACTTGCGCATGTACGTGAAACCATTTCGTCATCAGATACATCATCTAATGTATATGGTAGTGAAGGAACAGGTACTTCTGGTCCATGAGGTATAGGACGTGTTGCGGATCGAAGGTTTGGGTAAACGATGTCCTTTTTGTTTTAAAGTGAATCCGTGTACTACACACGAATAAAAATAACAATCATCGCTATGATTGATCGGTTCTCTCCAAACCATAGGCACTCCAAAGCGAAAAGACTGTTTTTTACCTTGTGACCACTGGCGAAGCTCTTCAACACACACTGAACAAACCTTATGAGGAGCCCAAGGTTTGTCTTGGTCTCCTAATTTCACACCAAAATATGCAAAATATACTTTTTTTACAAAATCTGTAATGTTTCTTTCTTGTTTTTTTACTGTAAACTTTCCACAAATATAGCAGAAGGAGTTGGGTACATTGACACAGCCTCTTGATGCCATTGGAATTTAATTTTAATTTTATTTCTATTTGTAACTTCTTTATCATAAATCTAGTGTATGTTTATTCAGAATTCTTGATGATGCAAGAAGTTTTTCTTGCATCATCATAAGTAAAAAAATTATAATAGTTTATTTAAACAACGGTTTAACAAAATTGTCCTTTTCAAAAAGACTAATACATGCAGATAGGTCAAAAAACCCCAGATTGTAAAAGAACCTTACGTGATTTTTAAATAATTTTCCCATTTTCAGCACCAAAAAATCTATTGAAATCACTGTATAGAATTCAGACAATTTTACCATCGCAGGCCTGTGTTATTATTAGTGCTTTTTTTGTTATCTTCCAATTACAAAATATTTCATATGTCTTCTCGTATTTTTCTTTTGATTTCAAAGGAAGTAAACCCGAAGACGCTTCTCGAGCGGCATTTAAAGTATCTTCAGAATAATGTTCTAAAGTATGTTTAGTAGCAAGACTCATTTTTAACTAAAACTCAAATCGACTTACAAAAAATGAAGTTTGTTTACTGTTACTGTGTCGTTACTATGTAAATAAACATAGCCGAATCAGATTACGGAAATCCTGTACAAATACCTACTATAACATTTTAAATATTTAAGCTTATAAATTAATGCTTATTCTTGCAAAATGCGAAAAAATAGTGTAAACAAACTCGTAAGAAAAGCAGTTTTACTAAACTCATACAGCTTTAAGTTACTCGCTCGCTCCGCTCGCTCGTACTCAAACGCTATATTCGTTTAGTAAAACATTGCTTTTCTATACTTGTTGTTTAATATACTATGAGAAACGTATCACTTGCCGAAACAAGATTGTTTTAAATATATGCATTTAAATCGCCAACTAATTAAATCTACTATATATATATTATTGAATTTCGAATGGTTGAGTCCTTTATAAAATTAAAGTTATAAATCTATCATCATAACTGGCTACACTGAAATCTTTCAGAGGCGTTCAGGTGAATTCGTGGGTTGTGGTGTGCGATATGTGATGAATGCTTGATTAAATAATTTCGAATAAGCGATCAAGGACGACATGGTGTATTATGGTGATGCCAAAAACCATGAGTTATCTTTCCACAATTCCGAGTTTTTGACGCTTTATGAACAGGATATCTGTTATTTCCTTGACGTGGTTTTCATTAAAGAATGTTGAAGGTCGTCCAGATAGTTATTCGTCATCAACGCGTTCTCTGCTGTCTTTGAACATTTTGTATCCCACAAACTTGTGGTTGAGTTCTTGACATACATCATCAACGAAACCTTTTTATATATTTCTACTTCTATTTCTACTTCTACTTCTCTTTCTATTTAAATATTTTCAACATATTCGTCAGATATTTCATTCCACAAACAAAATTTTATGCAAATTTTATATATTTCTACTTCTATTTCTACTTCTACTTCTACTTCTCTTTCTATTTAAATATTTTCTACATATTCGTCAGATATTTCATTCCACAAACAAAATTTTATGCAAATTTTATGTCCAACAAAATTAGACATTATGAAAATCGTAGAAAATTCTTTTTGAGCAATCGTTTGTTAATTGCTAACAAAAATAATAAATTAAAATTTTGTATAGAGGTCAAAGGTAGTGCTAAACTAAAAAAAAAGTTCAATTGGATTAACCATTTGCATGGTTTAAATGAGCTTTTGAAACTAACTAATGTAAGAGGTAACATGTTTTTTGCTTTTCTGGAATTGTGGCAAAACGTGCATTTTTCGAAAAATAATGAGTTGATTATTTTCGATTAATTCCATGATTAATTCACATATTTGTGTTACGTTTATTTAATAATAACATCCTAACGATTTTAATTACACAATTTTATATTATAAACAGGACATTGTAACTAATTTTTAAGCAACGGCCTAAAAAATTTTAAATCAAAATTACCTGTCGGTCAACCTAAATTGTCGAATGGGTTTTACAAGCGCATATTTGTCTACTTCTCTTCAGTTTACTGAGATATATTAACTTTTACGCTTGTACAAAAATTTAATATACCTTTAACAACGTGATAGTTGACATTCCACTCGACTAAATTCTTTTGTCGAACTTTAAATTAAAGCTCTCAATTGCTGCCAATGTAGAAAAAAACACGAAACAAAAGAATGTCATACGAACTTTTAAACTTTTGAAAGCTACTCGAAGTTAACTAGTAATTTTTAACGCTTTAAGTCATTTCGATACTGTGAAAAAGAGAGCGACAGTGCGGTAGAAGTTATTAAAAATATAGCGAGTCCAACATGACGACCTCTTTGTGAAGTTCATGTATACGCAGTCAACAGGTGTGTCGCTTTTTACTCTTAACACGAAATCTGATACTTAATTTCCATTAAATAGTGTAAGACGAATAACTGGATTAAATTTTTGAATCATTTATACATTAGCGAAATTTAAAAAATGCGCGTTTCGACGTCATTGAGGTGGAAATTCAATTATGAAATGGAGCTAGTAATTAAAAAAGATCGTAAATTTAAAAAAGTATGCTAATTTATGATAGTGTTTTAAACAAACAAAATACATCCAATTACATAATTAAGAGCATAACAGCTAGTAATATAAATATTCTGATATATCCTGTTCTTAAGTTATAAACATATATATATATATATATATATATATATATATATATATATATATATATATATATATATATATATATATATATATATATATATAGAGTGGAAAAACAAACTTTTTTTTCTTTGTTAAAATTAAACCATTTCCAACATTTTGCTTAGAAAAGTAAATATAATTATTTCTCTAGTTACTATAGACATAGTTATAAAAACAGTATATTCAAATGCAAGTTTCAAGGTACTATTTCGTCGCATGAGTTCATGTTTAGAAAACGAGCCGCGACAGCGGCGGGTTTCCAAAGAACAAGTGCGAAGCAAATGGCGTTGACCAAGTACTGGAAGAAGGACGCCCGTTTCTGGGTTATGATAATAGTACTTTCTTGATAAGTCATTTCTTGTGGTATTCTTTTTATTGCACACGTTTTTCAGAATCGTATGCATAGGTTCTCAGTGGGAGAAATTGAAAAAAATGAAATTTCATCGATTGAAGCGCCATCTATCATGAATTGGAAAAAATGTTTCAGACAAATCCTAAGTACTTTCTCCAATAAAATTAGAATTTGTAATAAAATATACGGGTTACTATTTAAGATTTCAAAGTTACCCCCACTCCATCTACATGGAGGGAGAGAGAGAGAGACTAATTCTAGCATTAATGTATTTCCTCCATTAAATTATTAAATTTCGAATTTGAACATTTTTTCGTGAACTGGTTATTTTTCGAGATATTTGAAAGTTTCAAGTTACAAAATAAACCTGGTATTTCCCATTTCAGAATTAAAACTAATTTGAACTAATCATGCAAGTGACATTTTCTTTAGGCCGTATAAGAAAAACTGTATTTCTAAATTCTTAATACCAACAATGTTATGAAATATATGTAAATTAGATATACTTACTTTATAAAAGTTCTTAATTTGCATATGACTCTTTAAGGGTTCTAGGCAGGTTAATCGACTGATGTATTATCTCTACGTTAATGAATAAATAGATATACCGGGTGTCTTAGTTATGTTGTTCCAGAGGCGTATCTCCGTTATTTAATAAAATAAAAATTTTAAATTTTGGGCATTTGATACACACCTAATGTTCTTTAGATTAAGCCTAATATTAATATTCTGTCACTTCCGGTTTAACCGGAAACGATCATAACTTTTTTATTTTAAATAGAACCCTGTATATTTTCTTCAAAATTTGAATTCTGCGGAAAATTTTCTTTCCAACGAAGTATATCATTTTGTATTTAGACTTAAAAACAGAGGTAAAATTGCATTTTAAAAATTCAAAAATTGGGATTGTAGAAAATAATGAAAAGCATGTTCATTATTACGTATTTGAATTTAAAGTAGCAAAAATACACTTCCTAAAAATGCATTTTAGGGTCTCTGTTAGAAAGATTATTCATTTAGACAAGAGTGATTTACAAACATTTCATTGAAAGTCAAATAACAGAAAAATAATGTTAAATGAATCACAAAAAATATTATACTTATTAACTTTATTTATACAAGAACGGTATTTATGAATCTCTTAGTGGCACTAAACTCTAACAGTGAGCGCTAGAAAAAATGCTAAAGAAAATGTTGCACGTTTGCTTCAATGCAACATTCGGCTCGATGCAAAAGTTCACCAAAGGTAACACTTCTTAATAACTCGGCATTAAGGCCTTCGAATTAATTCCTAATTATATTTTTTAAATATTCTAAATCTGCAAGAGGCGTTTGGTATACCCTATCCTTCAAATATCCCATAGAAAATAATTTAACGGTGTTAGATCGGGTGATCTTGCAAGCCATCTTATTGGTCCATGTGTGCCTGTCCCATTTAGGGAAGATCTGGATTAACATAATCAGTCACAATTTTAGTATTATGAGCGGGTATCCCATCGTGCTGAAAATACATGTTAGCACGTATATTCAGTGGAATATTTTCAAGAAAACTTGGTAATTCATACATTAATTAATTCCCGAAATTCTCTGAAAGTTGGTGTCTCTCATCCAATGATGATTTTCTACAGACCAATAATGGCAATTGTGTCGATTTACGGTTCCATTATTATGAAAGCGGCTCTCATCTGTCCATAATATTGAACTAATACGAATACGAATATTGAACCATCTTCACGGGCAATCGCTAGCCATTCAAGAAACGCAAGTCTTCTGTCATAATCTCCTGGTTCTAATCCTTGATGCAGGTGAATTTTGAAAGGCTTGAATTTGGTGGATTTTAGGATTCGTTGAATAGAAGAACGAGAGATATCGCATTCTGCTTCAATTTCTCGAATTGACATAAGCGAGATATTAATTAAGCACACTTCCCAAAACACCAACACTGTGCTCTTCATCACGGGTTTTTTCTTTGAAAAGGCACCACATGTCTTCAAATTTGAAGCTAAACGTATAAAATACATAGCGCTAGGCATATGTCTGTCAGGATACCGTTTTTCGTAAACACGGACGGTATCACGCCTGTTTTTTCTACATTCCCCATAAATGATGATCATATTCAATTTTTCCTTCTTTGTAAAATCGTCGTTATTCATTTTAAATACAACTTTGTTCGAAGCAACTTTGAATCAAATTTTAATAACACTTTATGAACTCAAACAACAACACATATGAACTTAACAAACAAATAATGTCAAATTTTGCTTTAGTTTCCATCGATTGCTTTGGTTTTTACAATCCCAATTTTTGAATATTTAAAATGCAATTTTATCTCTGTTCTAAAGTCTAAATACAAAGTGTAATACCTCATGGGAAAGAGAATTTTCCGTATAATTCAAATTTTGAGAAAAATGTACAGCGTGCTATTTAAAATAAAAAAGTTAGGGTCGTTTCCGGTTAAACCAGAAGTGAAAGAATATGAATGTTGAGGTCAATTTAAATAATATTAGGTGTATATTATATGCATCAAATTTCAAATTTTTATTTTATTAGATAACGGAGGTACGCCATTGGAACAACATCTGGTATAAATACGAAAATCAAGTTTTCAAATAAGGTAAATGTATATTTTTCGGGAATGGAATTTTAATTACACTATTTTGACATACTTTTAATATTTGTCTGTATAATTTTGGTGCTTGTTATACTAAATGTGCTTTTGAAATTGTCAAATGAAATTAAATCTGTTTCGAAAAGTAGAAGTACTATAAAATAGTTTCTCTAGTGTTTAGTAAATGGGGTAAGTATGTTATCATGTAATTAGCTAGTTCTTTGGCATGCTATCCCCATCTAAAGTCTTATTAGTTAATTTAACTAGCACTATTCCATTTTTATTTAAATTTTTGTTATTATTCCATCGTGCTCAGTCATTTTATCTCGTTTTAACATTTCTATAGCTTCCATTAATTTTTTAAATTTATTTTACAGATATACTGTTATCTGTGCTGTCTACGTGCTCGTTATTTTCTTCTGTTTATTCTCCTGTGTTAGTTTGTGTTGTAACAAGCATATTCTCAAAGTATTTCTTTCACCGTGTCATTATATTATTCTCGTTTGTATTCTTTTGCCTTCTTTAGATATGATGTTTGTGCTTTTATGTTTCCTCTCTTCGTTTGTATACTCTAGTTACTTCCTTCTTTGCATAATTTTTGTATGAACTTATTTTAATATTTTATTGTTGTTTTATAATAGGTACCTTTAATTTTGACTAAACTAACTACATGCAATACAAGTATGGTACACCATGTATTATATTTTATACAAATACTAACGCATTCCAGTGCATTTAGCAATGTTTTATTTATATTGGATGTAAGTTCCATTCACACATGGATGTCTGTATTATATCCAAGAATTTACAATTCGAATACTTTGATTGCGCTTACAACTTTACATCTGAAATTGGCCTTGCACACATTCAACTGCATCGATAGTGAACTGTATGCTCGGTTATAATAAGAGCTTTCTCTGCCTGGTCTATAGTATACAATTTCAATATCATAATTCTGTAATGCTGGTATTACGAAGTGTTGCAATATTTGAAAATATCGCTGTCCGTTTTTACCATTAGGTTTCCATTTGTCCACTTTTCATTTCTTCATAGAAATATGGTCCTATTATAAAATTTGACGTACAACCACACCAATCCGTAACCTTGACATCATGTAATCCTTGTTGAACAGTCTTATTCGGATTATTATTCAACCACATCCTGTAATTGTGTGTGTTATAATTTTGATTAATTAAATATTTATTAATTAAATATAAATGAACCTGTTCCTATTTCATCTTTTTATAATAAAATCCCATCTTTTTATGAACAAATTAGTACTATTATTTTTGTACACATTAAAAATTTGCCAAACTTATGGCCATTTCAAACTGGGAACTTACATTGAAACAACTCTATAGCGTACATATTAATTTTTTTATACAGGGTGAGTTTTTTTGAATGTTTAGCATTGGGATCTCAGAAACTACTGGAGATAGAAAAACGCTTAAATGGGGAAAGATGCGCAGTTTTACGAGTTTGATTTAAAACTGCTTTTGTTTCTACGATAACTTTCATGGCTTATTAGATATTCAAAGAAAACTAAATTTTACGATTTTCTTTAAACATGCTTAGCATCGTTAATAGTAATTTTAGAGAAAAAGTGTTCAGACAAAAGTTTTAGATAATTTTACGCCAAATAAAACTATGTAGCTAATATTTTTTTTTCGTTCACCATTATCGAGTTATGATACAAACTTGTGTGTTTTTTAAATGGAAACCATAGTTGGTTTTGACATCATTAAAAAGCTTATTTTTTGCTTATTACAATGATATAAGGTTTGATATGGTTATTTTAAAAAATAAAGAGGATATAGACATTTCTATGATTGTTCACTTTATAAGATAAAAACTTAAAAAAAAAACGTTTGGTGTTTTGTAATTCAAAAAACGAAAAATCTGAGTTACAATAGTGTTCGTTGGAGCAGTCGAGATAAATATACTAACATTGCTTTCACGTTGAGTCACAGAAGTGAGAGCTGTTAATTTTTACTTTTAAGTCAAGTTAATTGTCACACATTGACAATTAACTATTAATTAATTTAATTGTAACTTAACTATAAGCGGCGCAAACGGCCGTTAATCATAAGTTTGCATTGGCTATGGAATTTTCTAACGTAGAAAAGCGTGATATGGTTGAATGTTACATTCATTGCCAGAAAAATTCTACTAGAGCTGCTGAAGTTTATTTTGAAAATTATTTTGATCGACGTCAGCCGTCGCTACCTACTTTTAAGAGATTATGGGATAATTTAGCAGATTATGGTTCGTTCATTAAACCAAAATCAAAAAAAGGGATGGATGAAGATAGAGAAATAAACATATTAGCAAGTGTCGCTCAGAATCCATCTACATCGACCCGACAAATTTCAACAGAAATGGGCTCCTCTCAACGTACTATTGTCAGAGTGTTGAAGAAGCATAAATTTCGTCCCTACACATTATCAGTATCACAAACTTTACATGAAGGTGATAACATCAGACGAATAGCTTTTTGTAGATGGTTTAAAGATCAGTGTCAAAACTATCCACACTTTTCAATGAAAATATTATGGACTGATGAATCTCATTTCACAAATTGTGGAATGTTTAATAGGCACAATGAGTACATATGGTCTCAAACAAATCCACTTCACGTTGAACATAGGAGACCACAAATTAAATTTGGGTTTAATGTTTGGTGTGGTGTTATAGGATCAACTGTTCTTCCTCCTTTTATTTTTGATGGATCACTAACTGGCAATCGTTATCTTAATTTTTTACAACAAGATTTCGAGGAAATGTTAGATAATATAAATTTAAGAACCCGAGCAATGCTGCAATGGTTTCAACATGACAGAGCGCCCCCGCACAATCAACTGAATGTAAGAAATTATTTAAATTTCAACTTCCCTAATCAATGGATAGGACGAAATGCACCTATTGAATGGCCGGCTAGATCCCCTGATTTATCAGTTTTGGATTTTTTCTTGTGGGGTGTACTAAAGGACACAGTATACAAAAGAACATATGAAACAATCGACGATTTAAGAGAAGCTGTCTTAGTTGCATTTAATAACATCGATAGGCTTAAAGTTCGCAATGCTACAAATTCTGTTGTGAAGAGATGCAATTTGTGTATTAATAATAATGGAGGTATCTTTGAACATTAATAATGTTGTGTGCCCTTAATAAAAGTTCTTATAGTTTTCATTTTATTACTACATAAGATTTCAAAATAAGTTTTCGTTTGGTTTGTATTTTATCAGTTCGAAATTCAATTGTTTTCCATGAAAACCATAAAAATGTCTATATCCTCTTTATTTTTTAAAATAACCATATCAAACCTTATATCATTGTAATCAGCAAAAAATAAGCTTTTTAATGATGTCAAAACCAACTATAGTTTCCATTTAAAAAAACACAAGTTTGTGTCATAACTCGATAATGGTGAACGAAAAAAAAATATTAGCTACATAGTTTTATTTGGCGTACAATTATCTAAAACTTTTGTCTGAACACTTTTTCTCTAAAATTACTATTAACGATGCTAAGCATGTTTAAAGAAAATCGTAAAATTTAGTTTTCTTTGAATATCTAATAAGCCATGAAAGTTATCGGAGAAACAAAAGCAGTTTTAAATCAAACTCGTAAAACTGCGCATCTTTCCCCATTCAAGCGTTTTTCTATCTCCAGTAGTTTCTGAGATCCTAATGCTAAACATTCAAAAAAACTCACCCTGTATATTTTGATGAAATAAAAAATCAACCGAAGAATTACTTAATGATGAATCAACATACAAAGAAGTCAAGAAAACAGTAACTTTACAAAAACGCAATAACGATTTAATTAAAAAATTTGAAACCCAGGGACTTGTTTCTCCAAATCTAGCCAAACATCTGAAAATAAATCATTCACAACCACCTAAAGTATACGGTCTTCCCAAATTATACAAAAGCAGTATCCCGATGAGACCGATAGTGTCAAGAGTTCAAAGGTCCAGTTTATAGAGTATCTAAGTTTCTAGCAGACTGATAAAAAATCACATGTGGTTTATTGCGTACCATGTAATTATTGCAGTGGTGTTTATATATATCAAACAGAACACTTAAAGAAATAATTAATGGTCATAAATATAATATCTAAGCCTTAAAAAACATTAAAATAAATATAGTCATAACTTCAATTACAACAATGTTAAAGCACTCGAAACAGAAAGAAATTACAAAGCATCCATACTGAAACTAATCAAATTAAGAAACAATAAGAAAGATCGTAATGATATTGCAGGTTTATCGAAACTATACTTTTCCATAATATAAGTCCTACTTATAATTCGATAAAAATATTTTTTAATTACAAAGTCAATACTTGCTTATTTTAAAACCATCCGTGTGAGGCTAAAAAATCAAATTACTGCCAGGGGTAAACACAAACATTTTTAAGGTAAATATGAAATAAATATTAAGCATTATGCTTTTTAAAATTCAGTTCGTTTCAATTTCTATTTTGTAGGTCAATGTAAACACATGTATAATAATATTATTATAAAATTAGTATATAATAGAAGAAATTGTAAAATAGTGAATAATAATATCAAGCGTTTAAATTGTAAGTGTCACATAGTATAAATTAATTACAATGTTATTTTTTAAAAATTGTACAATTACAAAAATGATTTATCAAATATATAAATAATAATTTTTTGTTTTCCGACAGACGTAGGCAGTAAAATGTCGAAACGTGACGTAAAATACTATTATATTTTTCTAAACATTTAATTAATCCAAAATCAAAAAAAAACCAAAGGTGTTTCTTTGGGTGTAGCGGCCTGGTAATTAAAACAATATTTAATCCATAGTTACCTTTTGGTAGTAGATATATTGCCTTTTTCAAATAAGTGAAAGTTTATGTCCATTTACCTACTTAGATTAAATATTATTCTGTTAAAATAAAAGTTGCACTCTATATTACATATTAAAATTAAGACACAAAGAAACATTTACGTTTTCACGTTTTATAATACTGTAACGTTTGTCTTTTCGGGTTCTTAAATAAAACTAACGGTAACTTTAGACACATACTATATTAATAATAAAAACGAATAACAATATAAAAACTAATTACTAAAAATAAGCACATTTATGTATTTATATTTATGTTAGTTCACTCGGCGATAATTTGGTATCGAATGAATTTAATGCCTTCCTCGACGGCTTATATATCGACCGCGGCACTCTTTCGTGTTTTGATTAGTCTCGGTCCTTCCGTTTCTAGATCTTTCGTGAAGGCGTCAGAGGAATGATACGTGACATATCGTTGGGTGAGTCATCACATTGCCCCCTTCTTAAAAAATAAAGTTTCGTCCCGAAATATGTCATGCTTTGGCTCCCTTAAATGATGGCGAAATCGACAGGTAGGGCCTTTGTTACATTGTGACGTCATATCGAAATAACAGTCCACGGTCTTATCTTGCCTGGGTGTACAGGAAAATTCAAGCCGGTAACTGCATAGCAGAATTTCCATACCAATATGTTGAAATATTTCTTCTAACATGTTTCTTACAATTCTCCAGTCCAGGCGGTCCAATCTACAACCTAAGTTTGGAACTGCTAATTTCAAAATGTCTTGTTGTAACATTTGTTCACGTAAATGGACCAGGGCCTCCCATAAGCCACGATAGGTTGGCTTTAGGTTTGACAGTTCTTTCGTGACTAAATAGAATATGGGCTGTTCATCATTTGTTATTTGGAGACTCTTCCCAATTGCTGGTCCCTGCTGCCTTAATTTTTCGATTCTGCCAAATCTCTCTTTAAGTTCTCTGGCAATTCCTTTGGCCATTCGCAGATCTCGGGCTACGCAATGAGCAAACGCGTAGTCTGGCGGCACCGCGAACAAATCTTGCTGTTTCTCGATGGTCATTTCAAATCGAGCTTTCCTCGAACCAGAATACTCCTGAATAAAATCTTCGAATGTTAGTTCTTTGGGTGGCTATCTAATTGGCGCAAGTCGGCGGCTTCGTCATTATTGTCTCCAGAGTATGAGTCTAATAGGTCGATTAAAATGTACAACTCTTGGCTTAGTATGAGGTGTTAGCCTTATGCGGTATATTACATTGTTAATCCGCTTCAACACCTCGTATGGCCCCTCCCAATTCTTTTGAAGTTTTGGAGATAGGCTCCGTCGGCGTTGTGAATTATATAACAAAACCCGATCGCCTTCATGGCAACCACCCCTCTCGGCGTTAATGTCGTAGCTCTCCTTCATTCTGTCACTACCATCTTGGATATTACGTCTTACTTGATCATGGATTCGTCTGAGAGTGCTGACATAATCTTCTCCGGCAAGATCTTTACCAGGCTTGCTCCCTAACTTTAAATCACAGGGCAATCGGTATTCCCTCCCATAATAGCACGAATAGCACGTTTGCTGGTGATTGGCCAGTTGTCTCTTGAACAGATGCGCGATACGCCATTAGGAATAATGGTAAATGTTCGTCCCAATCTCTCTGGTGTTCGGTGACCACTTTGGATAAGTGTCTGATCATGGTCTTGTTCATTCGCTCTACCATCCCATCTGATTGTGGATGCAAGGGAGTTGTTCTCGTCTTTCGTATGCCCAAAAGTCCACACATCTTTTCGAATAGACTGAACTCGAAATTTCGCCCTTGATCGGAATGAAGTTCCAGGGGTACACCAAAACGACTGACGAACTCCTTCACAATCACGTCTGCTACAGTTCCAGCCTTTTGATTTGATAGAGCATATGCTTCAACCCATTTGGTAAAATAGTCGACGATCACTATTATGTATTTATTTCCCTTGTCGCTTTCTGGAAAAAGGGCCAGCGGCATCTATGGCGATTCTTTCAAATGGGCTTCCCACATTGTATTTGCGCATGGGTGCACGTCGGCGCCTCTGGGGCCATTACTTGCGGCGCAATTAGCACACTTTCGGCACCACTCTTTCACATCTCGTGAGCAATTCACCCAGTAAAATCTCTGGCGCACCTTCTCAAGTGTTTTATGGATGCCAAAATGTCCCCAGAAGCACCATTATGGAGTTCTTGCAATACATCTGCTATTCGTTTCTTGGGAACAACCACTTGCATCTTCCGCTCGCTTCCATCGTGACTTTGGACCTCACGTCTTAACCCCTTGTATTATGATGTTTAATATTGAATTTGGTTCATGAATTATTTGGAACTTATTTTTTTTTTATATAAATGATTTGATATTTACAAAAATAGGTATTTTTATTATTGGCATTTATCTTACCTTATTTTACTTGATGACAGATGGCACTTTCTTCTTATGGTAATTTTTTTAAAATTTAATATCTGTGTGTTTATTTTCTTTAGGCAGTACCTAACCTTCTTAAATGGCTATTTGTCTTTATCCAACTTCCTGGACTCTTGACTGACACTATTCCATTTATTTTTCTTCTTCACACGAAGTAAGTGTATATATTTTTATTTGACTAATACGAGGTACGTATTATTTATTTCAATTTTCTACACGAAGTACGTGTTTTTTTTATCGGCGTCAAAACAATCAGTCCCTCAATTTTTCGGTCTCTGGCTTTTATAACGTTACCTGTTGGACAAAAGCCATAGGAATTTTTCAGGACCTCTTCTTCTTATTTCTTGAATGCCTTTTTGGAATTTGATGTTATTAGAATTGAAAATTAGCCCTATTTTTTCTATTACTATTCAGGTAATTATTTTAATTAATATTTATATATTAAACATTTTCATTTATTTGTCAAAACTTTTCTAATTTTACAAAATTTCAGTTTATTTTTGAATTAATGCTGTATTTGATGTTATATTATTGTTATTAAAGATTTATGCCCTTTCAGTAAATGTTATCTGATTATATTTTACTTTATTTTAGGAAATTTCAAACATTCTAGTTATTTTTTCTAAAATCTCAACTAAATCCTTTTTATGTTTTGTTATTCTAATTGTTTTTATAAATTGAGCCCCTTTTGAGTAATTTAAACATATTATTGTTTTATTTTATTTATTTTTAGGTGAAAACCTTCCTACAGTTGGATTGTAGAATCCCGATGTCTATGAATTTGTTCGGATGTTATTTTTATTGGCTGGTTAGTGTGTATTTTGGTTCCATCCTTGACTTTTAACTGTTTGTCCTTCTTTCAGTTGTAGATATAGATATTATTCTATTTAAATGAAGTTGGAATTAATATATTACGATGTTTTTTTTTAATAAAATGTAATTTTGTTTTTTTTTTTTGTGTATCCTTTTTAGTAGTATTTTAGTTTTAATATTAAGTAAAGAGGATTTTGCTAACTAAAATCTTGAAATGTCCTATTTTAAAGTAAGGTAACACCTGGCCAATTTTTCTTTCATCTCGAAAACTTTTCTTTCGGTTTTTCGGTTTCACCGTTTTTAGGTGTAAAAATTTTATAATACGGATATATATATATATATATATATATATATATATATATATATATATATTATTACAATATTTTGGCGCCCGCAACGTTTGGCAAAGAAAGGTTCTTAAAAAAAAACTGTTAATACTGAAAAGAAATTATCTTTGAAAATATATTGATATTTGTGTATAAAAATTTATTTTTCTTAGATATATAATATTTAAGGAATAAAGGTGGTAAGATAACAAATTATAACAATCAATAATAGATTATAACATACCTAAGCATGGATACAAGAGGAACGAGACGTTCAAGGAGTCAAGGAAGAAATGTTGATAGGGGAGACGACGTGCTCGGGTTATTATTACGGAAGATGGAGGATATGCAAACTGGTTTTCAAAAACAGTTAGAAAACACTAATATTAACATACAATCATAGATAAATAACCAACAAACAAATATAAAAGCAGATATTCAAAGCATTCACACTGTTCTACAAGATCAAAAAGCAGAAATACGAAACCTAAGTACTACTCTACAAACTCTAAGTATTGATTTTAAAACAAATATACAAAACGCACAAACTAAGCTACAAACTCAAAAAGTTGATTTAAAATCGGATATACAAAACATTCAAATGAACAAGGAAATACATGAAAAGACCCCTACAACTAATATCAATAAGACCAGTAAATCAAGTCCCACACTTTCATAAATTACACATCAAGAACCAATAACATCTACCAAGTTTATGGCGAACAAAAACTTAATTAATAATACCCACAACAAAAATTATAACAATCCGCTGAGATACACTTCGATAAAAGGCCACCGCTTAAATAACTATTTTTATGACAAAGCTTATACTAATTTTTTAATACTAAATGAAAAATATTGCAACAAAATAAGTTCTAATTATTGGGAGGAAGGTAAAAATAATAATTATAACAATTCAAACTTGAGCATGTACATAATGAACAGAGCAGATTATAATAAATTAACTAATTATCAAGATAAACTTAAAACAATTTTCAAATTTAATAATTTAAAAGACTTAAATGTTGTGAACTTTGACGAAAACCATTCCATTATTTTAAATCATTTACAATTAATTTTCTTATACACTAATACAAAAATTAACAACATTTATACCAACATCCCAACTATTCAAATAATCTATACTAATTTGCATTACTAGAGGCAGGGGTAGTAAAATGTCTTTATGCCGGAGTAATATGTTTGGACTACCTAAGAGGCGTCGACGAAAAATAAACTTTTAAAAATTTGCTACAGAAAATAGGAATTCTGAATATTAAATGAAGATGACAACAGGAATATGACAGGGACAATGCTTAAACAGATTATAACAAATAATGACAATAAATAATAATCAAATCAATACTATTTAGATAGACAACATATATTATACCTGAGAAATAATGTAACATACCAAACACATTAAACAATGAATATGTAAAGAAGTTACTTTAATACCATCTGAAGCATAAGTTTTATGAAAGAATTAGAACAAAATAAAATATTTATTGGGGAAATCAAATAGCAAATTAATTAAAAAGGCATATTATTAAGTATTATAATTACGATTATGTTGAAATTATATCTTACAGTATATAACTTACATAGAATGAAAGAGATATAAATATGTTATTAATATGAATTGTAATGTATTATAAATAAAGGTGTGAACGATAAAGAAAACAAGTATGGATTTGAATAGAGATTTAAAGGAATGAGATGGAAACAAAGTATATATGATCGGGGGAAGTATGGTTATTGAATGTATGAATTATGATTATATGAATATTATTAAATGAATTTGAATTAAAGACAAAAATGTCTATTAAGGTGGATATATATTATGGGAAAGATTTAAAGGGTTGAAGGTATGGAAAGAATGGCTAGTTAATCAAACTAAAGAATTATTTATCTATAAAGAAATTATTTATTAAAACAATTTAAACAAAGAAGAAAGCATAGAGATTAAGTTATTTCCAATAAATATAAACATATGCAGAGATACTGTCAGCACAAGGAAAAATAAGAACCCGAAATAAATAAACCAAATATAAGAAAGAAAACCTTATTCAAATAACATAAATTATACAATAATACTTATTACATAAATAGTTCTGATTTAAATGCTAACAAAATAATACAAATGTTTTTAAGCTTTGATACATATAAATAAGACCAAATAGAAGATTCATCTTAAACAGAATATAAATAATGTTAATAGATACTATATACTATAAAGGATTCAAATTGCACATATTATGATGATTAGGCAACACATGTTACATAAATGTTGAATAGGCGATGTAATTTTTTTATAGAAGGACATACTTAAATCTTTACTTATATTTTCTAAAAATAAAAAAATAAACAAAGGATTAACTATAACAAATGAATTCAAAAATAATTTATTACAATTCTTTCCATAAATTATTTTTTATGAGGGAGAGAAGGTAAATATAATAAAATGTTAATTAACTTATTGAAAGCACTAATTTAAATTAGTTACTTTTCTTATTAATATATATAGGTATGAGATTTTTTAGAAGGTGGAAGACTGTATCATATTTATATTGTTTTTTTTAACATAGAGTGTCAAGTCTACAATTAAATTTTAAAAATATATGATTCCTATATTTTCCAAAATTTTAATTTAGTTAGTTTTAGATACAATTGTTAATATTTGTTAATGTCAAAGGTTATGTGAGAAGGGAAAATTTATTTGTAAAGCAATAAGTTTATGAAATTAATCAAAGATCAAAATTATACTTAAAATGTCAAATACCTATTTTGGAACACCTGTGTAACAATAGCGACCAATGATCTTCAAAAGAGGAAAAAACTGTTGGGTCGCTATGGTTACTTATTTAAACAATTGGGGAGAATAATTTTTGGCACGATAAAATTGAGTTGCATTTTTGGTAATATAATTTAGAAAACGTATAAAATTAGAAAGTTGAGTTATGTTTTAAGAAGAGAATAATTTTTGGCACGATAAAATTCAGTTTCATTTTTGGGAATATAATTTAAAAAACGTATAAAATTAGAAAGTTGAGTTATGTTTTTAAAAAGAGAAGAATTTGGCATTTAGAAAGAGATTATTTACCTTGAATATTCTGGAGGACTATACCCTGCAAGATCTGCTAGGATCGTGACCATTGTTCCTGTGTGGGTAATATACAAGCTGTACGTTAGGAGAAGCAAGAATTGATTCCAGAGATTAGATGTTTATAGACGAAAAATTGTGAAGTTAGAAAATATTGAGCTAAGGCTATATTATTTGGTTTACTATCAAAAATTTCAAAAAATTATCATTTAAATATTGTAAGTAGGGAAGTTATATACACATTTTAAGCGTGGTTTGATTTATCAGAACCTATTTAGTTTAAATAGCCAAATATTTGTTTCATATCTGTTGATTCGTTTAATTTCCCACCTATAAGAATTCCCCCATAACCTATAAACTTTATAATTATGTTTTCGATAACAAAATAGTTAATTCATTGTTTGTTCTGAATAATTTGTTATCTAGTTAAATATTCAAGTCATAGAGATAATATTTTTTTTAATAAACAGAATTTAAGCTACCAAAGCAAGTCGTTTGTGTGTTCGATAAGTTTATAAATATTATCATATTAATACTGAGATATAAACAACTAACATACCTTTTATTTTTTGTCAAATAAGAATTCTCACGACCCTTGAGATACTTAGAGAGCTCATGTTCATTATTTCTTCTAATTATACTAAACATCAGCAATTTTTTTAACAAAATAGTATCTTGGTTGTCCAGGTTATGATCGTTAACTTCGAACGTTTACAATCTTTAATTGAACCTGCGCGGAAATATAAGTACTAATGCAGGGGTAAAATTCAATTTTAGATTCATTTTATATCTCGAATGTCCAACGCGGCGGCGCACAAAATATAATTCTTCTTCTTCTTCTTCTCTGTTTTGGGTTGGACGCCACCACGTCCAGGCACTTGAGCACACTGCTCTTTGTACTATCCCCAATAGATCTCTCAATTCCACTCTGTTAGTCTTGTGTCCTCGATAAAAGCCACTATCCTCCTCAGGGGAAGTTTGAGTACACTCGAAGGATCCAATAGATCTCCCGAAATATTTCTGTCTGAGTTCCTTCAGTTCCTCACACGTGCATATTACATGAAGGCTAGTTTCCTCCTGTTTTTCACATCTCCTACACCATGGCTCGCTAACCAAGCCCATGGTGTACAAATGCTTCCTTAAAGGACAATGTCCGGTTATTAACCCGGTAATTATTTTAATTTCTTTTTTGCTACTACGAATTAGGTTGGCTGAAAACATTCCGTCCAGCCCCGTAGTAGTGTTTTGGTATGGAGTTGACCTTCCGTTAACCTCCATTTATTTTTATGTTCCTTTTCTAGCCATAACCAGATCTCCCTTTTAGCGGAATCCTTAGTGATTCCACATACAGGTTCTGGTCCTATGAAGTTCCTATTAGTACCTTCTTTGGCCAGTTTGTCGGCTATTTCATTGCATTTTATTCCCTCATGTCCTGGCACCCATATCAGCGACACTGTATTGTCTTGTGCCAGGTTATTGAGGACCATCTTGGATATTATGTCTTACTTGATCATGGATTCGTCTGAGAGTGCTGACATAATCTTCTCCGGCAAGATCTTTACCAGGCTTGCTCCCAAACTTTAAATCACAGGGCAATCGGTATTCCCTCCCATAATAGCACGAATAGCACGTTTGCTGGTGATTGGCCAGTTTTCTCTTGAACAGATGCGCGATACGCCATACGCCGGCGACCACTTTGGATAAGTGTCTGATCATGGTCTTGTTCATTCGCTCTACCATCCCATCTGATTGTGGATGCAAGGGAGTTGTTCTCGTCTTTCGTATGCCCAAAAGTCCACACATCTTTTCGAATAGACTGAACTCGAAATTTCGCCCTTGATCGGAATGAAGTTCCAGGGGTACACCAAAACGACTGACGAACTCCTTCACAATCACGTCTGCTACAGTTCCAGCCTTTTGATTTGATAGAGCATATGCTTCAACCCATTTGGTAAAATAGTCCACGACCACTATTATGTATTTATTTCCCTTGTCGCTTTCTGGAAAAAGGGCCAGCGGCATCTATGGCGATTCTTTCAAATGGGCTTCCCACATTGTATTTGCGCATGGGTGCACGTCGGCGCCTCTGGGGCCATTACTTCCGGCGCAATTAGCACACTTTCGGCACCACTCTTTCACATCTCGTGAGCAATTCACCCAGTAAAATTTCTGGCGCACCTTCTCAAGTGTTTTATGGATGCCAAAATGTCCCCAGAAGCACCATTATGGAGTTCTCGCAATACATCTGCTATTCGTTTCTTGGGAACAACCACTTGCATCTTCCGCTCGCTTCCATCGTGACTTTCGACCTCACGTCTTAACCCCTTGTATTATGATGTTTAATATTGAATTTGGTTCATGAATTATTTGGAACTTATTTTTTTTTTATATAAATGATTTGATATTTACAAAAATAGGTATTTTTATTATTGGCATTTATCTTACCTTATTTTACTTGATGACAGATGGCACTTTCTTCTTATGGTAATTTTTTTTTAATTTAATATCTGTGTGTTTATTTTCTTTAGGCAGTACCTAACCTTCTTAAATGGCTATTTGTCTTTATCCAACTTCCTGGACTCTTGACTGACACTATTCCATTATTTTTCTTCTTCACACGAAGTAAGTGTATATTTTTTATTTGACTAATACGAGGTACGTATTATTTATTTAACTTTTCTACACGAAGTACGTGTTTTTTCATCGGCGTCAAAACAACCAGTCCCTCAATTTTTCGGTCTCTGGCTTTTATAACGTTACCTGTTGGACAAAAGCCATAGGAATTTTTCAGGACCTCTTCTTCTTATTTCTTGAATGCCTTTTTGGAATTTGATGTTATTAGAATTGAAAATTAGCCCTATTTTTTCTATTACTACTCAGGTAATTATTTTAATTAATATTTATATATTAAACATTTTCATTTATTTGTCAAAACTTTTCTAATTTTACAAAATTTCAGTTTATTTTTGAATTAATACTGTATTTGATGTTATATTATTGTTATTAAAGATTTATGCCCTTTCAGTAAATGTTATCTGATTATATTTTACTTTATTTTAGGAAATTTCAAACATTCTAGTTATTTTTTCTAAAATCTCAATTAAATCCTTTTTATGTTTTGTTATTCTAATTGTTTTTATAAATTGAGCCCCTTTTGAGTAATTTAAACATATTATTGTTATATTTTATTTATTTTTAGGTGAAAACCTTCCTACAGTTGGTTTGTAGAATCCCGATGTCTATGAATTTTGTTCGGATGTTATTTTTATTGGCTGGTTAGTGTGTATTTTGGTTCCATCCTTGACTTTTAACTGTTTGTCCTTCTTTCAGTTGTAGATATGGATATTATTCTATTTAAATGAAGTTGGAATTAATATATTACGATGTTTTTTTTTAATAAAATGTAATTTTGTTTTCTTTGGTGTATCCTTTTTAGTAGTATTTTAGTTTTAATATTAAGTAAAGAGGATTTTGCTAACTAAAATCCTGAAATGTCCTATTTTAAGGTAAGGTAATCCCTGGCCAATTTTTCTTTCATCTCGAAAACTTTTCTTTCGGTTTTTCGGTTTCACCGTTTTTAGGTGTAAAAATTTTATAATACGGATATATATATATATATATATATATATATATATATATATATATTATTACAATATTTTGGCGCCCGCAACGTTTGGCAAAGAAAGGTTCTTAAAAAAAAACTGTTAATACTGAAAAGAAATTATCTTTGAAAATATATTGATATTTGTGTATAAAAATTTATTTTTCTTAGATATATAATATTTAAGGAATAAAGGTGGTAAGATAACAAATTATAACAATCAATAATAGATTATAACATACCTAAGCATGGATACAAGAGGAACGAGACGTTCAAGGAGCAAGGAAGAAATGTTGATAGGGGAGACGACGTACTCGGGTTATTATTACGGAAGATGGAGGATATGCTAACTGGTTTTCAAAAACAGTTAGAAAACACTAATATTAACATATAATCACAGATAAATAACCAACAAACAAATATAAAAGCAGATATTCAAAGCATTCACACTGTTCTACAAGATCAAAAAGCAGAAATACAAAACCTAAGTACTACTCTACAAACTCTAAGTATTGATTTTAAAACAAATGTATAAAACGCAGAAACTAAGCTACAAACTCAAAAAGTTTATTTAAAATCGGATATACAAAACATTCACATGAACAAGGAAATACATGAAAAGACCCCTACAACTAATATCAATAAGACCACTAAATCAAGTCCCACACTTTCATAAATTACACATCAAGAACCAATAACATCTACCAAGTTTATGGCGAACAAAAACTTAATTAATAATACCCACAACAAAAATTATAACAATCCGCTGAGATACACTTCGATAAAAGGCCACCGCTTAAATAACTATTTTTATGACAAAGCTTATACTAATTTTTTAACACTAAATGAAAAATATTGCAACAAAATAAGTTCTAATTATTGGGAGGAAGGTAAAAATAATAATTATAACAATTCAAACTTGAGCATGTACATAATGAACAGAGCAGATTATAATAATTTAACTAATTATCAAGATAAACTTAAAACAATTTTCAAATTTAATAATTTAAAAAACTTAAATGTTGTGAACTTTGACGAAAACCATTCCATTATTTTAAATCATTTACAATTAATTTTCTTATACACTAATACAAAAATTAACAACATTTATACCAACATCCCAACTATTCAAATAATCTATACTAATTTGCATTACTAGAGGCAGGGGTAGTAAAATGTCTTTATGCCGGAGTAATATGTTTGGACTACCTAAGAGGCGTCGACGAAAAATAAACTTTTAAAAATTTGCTACAGAAAATAGGAATTCTGAATATTAAATGAAGATGACAACAGGAATATGACAGGGACAATGCTTAAACAGACTATAACAAATAATGACAATAAATAATAATCAAATCAATACTATTTAGATAGACAACATATATTATACCTGAGAAATAATGTAACATACCAAACACATTAAACAATGAATATGTAAAGAAGTTACTTTAATACCATCTGAAGCATAAGTTTTATGAAAGAATTAGAACAAAATAAAATATTTATTGGGGAAATCAAATAGCAAATTAATTAAAAAGGCATATTATTAAGTATTATAATTACGATTATGTTGAAATTATATCTTACAGTATATAACTTACATAGAATGAAAGAGATATAAATATGTTATTAATATGAATTGTAATGTATTATAAATAAAGGTGTGAACGATAAAGAAAACAAGTATGGATTTGAATAGAGATTTAAAGGAATGAGATGGAAACAAAGTATATATGATCGGGGGAAGTATGGTTATTGAATGTATGAATTATGATTATATGAATATTATTAAATGAATTTGAATTAAAGACAAAAATGTCTATTAAGGTGGATATATATTATGGGAAAGATTTAAAGGGTTGAAGGTATGGAAAGAATGGCTAGTTAATCAAACTAAAGAATTATTTATCTATAAAGAAATTATTTATTAAAACAATTTAAACAAAGAAGAAAGCATAGAGATTAAGTTATTTCCAATAAATATAAACATATGCAGAGATACTGTCAGCACAAGGAAAAATAAGAACCCGAAATAAATAAACCAAATATAAGAAAGAAAACCTTATTCAAATAACATAAATTATACAATAATACTTATTACATAAATAGTTCTGATTTAAATGCTAACAAAATAATACAAATGTTTTTAAGCTTTGATACATATAAATAAGACCAAATAGAAGATTCATCTTAAACAGAATATAAATAATGTTAATAGATACTATATACTATAAAGGATTCAAATTGCACATATTATGATGATTAGGCAACACATGTTACATAAATGTTGAATAGGCGATGTAATTTTTTTATAGAAGGACATACTTAAATCTTTACTTATATTTTCTAAAAATAAAAAAATAAACAAAGGATTAACTATAACAAATGAATTCAAAAATAATTTATTACAATTCTTTCCATAAATTATTTTTTATGAGCGAGAGAAGGTAAATATAATAAAATGTTAATTAACTTATTGAAAGCACTAATTTAAATTAGTTACTTTTCTTATTAATATATATAGGTATGAGATTTCTTAGAAGGTGGAAGACTGTATCATATTTATATTGTTTTTTTTAACATAGAGTGTCAAGTCTACAATTAAATTTTAAAAATATATGACTCCTATATTTTCCAAAATTTTAATTTAGTTAGTTTTAGATACAATTGTTAATATTTGTTAATGTCAAAGGTTATGTGAGAAGGGAAAATTTATTTGTAAAGCAATAAGTTTATGAAATTAATCAAAGATCAAAATTATACTTAAAATGTCAAATACCTATTTTGGAACACCTGTGTAACAATAGCGACCAATGATCTTCAAAAGAGGAAAAAACTGTAGGGTCGCTATGGTTACTTATTTAAACAATTGGGGAGAATAATTTTTGGCACGATAAAATTGAGTTGCATTTTTGGTAATATAATTTAGAAAACGTATAAAATTAGAAAGTTGAGTTATGTTTTAAGAAGAGAATAATTTTTGGCACGATAAAATTCAGTTTCATTTTTGGGAATATAATTTAAAAAACGTATAAAATTAGAAAGTTGAGTTATGTTTTTAAAAAGAGAAGAATTTGGCATTTAGAAAGAGATTATTTACCTTGAATATTCTGGAGGACTATACCCTGCAAGATCTGCTAGGATCGTGACCATTGTTCCTGTGTGGGTAATATACAAGCTGTACGTTAGGAGAAGCAAGAATTGATTCCAGAGATTAGATGTTTATAGACGAAAAATTGTGAAGTTAGAAAATATTGAGCTAAGTCTATATTATTTGGTTTACTATCAAAAATTTCAAAAAATTATCATTTAAATATTGTAAGTAGGGAAGTTATATACACATTTTAAGCGTGGTTTGATTTATCAGAACCTATTTAGTTTAAATAGCCAAATATTTGTTTCATATCTGTTGATTCGTTTAATTTCCCACCTATAAGAATTCCCCCATAACCTATAAACTTTATAATTATGTTTTCGATAACAAAATAGTTAATTCATTGTTTGTTCTGAATAATTTGTTATCTAGTTAAATATTCAAGTCATAGAGATAATATTTTTTTTTAATAAACAGAATTTAAGCTACCAAAGCAAGTCGTTTGTGTGTTCGATAAGTTTATAAATATTATCATATTAATACTGAGATATAAACAACTAACATACCTTTTATTTTTTGTCAAATAAGAATTCTCACGACCCTTGAGATACTTAGAGAGCTCATGTTCATTATTTCTTCTAATTATACTAAACATCAGCAATTTTTTTTTTTAACAAAATAGTATCTTGGTTGTCCAGGTTATGATCGTTAACTTCGAACGTTTACAATCTTTAATTGAACCTGCGCGGAAATATAAGTACTAATGCAGGGGTAAAATTCAATTTTAGATTCATTTTATATCTCGAATGTCCAACGCGGCGGCGCACAAAATATAATTCTTCTTCTCCTTCTTCTCTGTTTTGGGTTGGACGCCACCACGTCCAGGCACTTGAGCACACTGCTCTTTGTACTATCCCCAATAGATCTCTCAATTCCACTCTGTTAGTCTTGTGTCCTCGATAAAAGCCACTATCCTCCTCAGGGGAAGTTTGAGTACACTCGAAGGATCCAATAGATCTCCCGAAATATTTCTGTCTGAGTTCCTTCAGTTCCTCACACGTGCATATTACATGAAGGCTAGTTTCCTCCTGTTTTTCACATCTCCTACACCATGGCTCGCTAACCAAGCCCATGGTGTACAAATGCTTCCTTAAAGGACAATGTCCGGTTATTAACCCGGTAATTATTTTAATTTCTTTTTTGCTACTACGAATTAGGTTGGCTGAAAACATTCCGTCCAGCCCCCTTAGTAGTGTTTTGGTATGGAGTTGACCTTCCGTTAACCTCCATTTATTTTTATGTTCCTTTTCTAGCCATAACCAGATCTCCCTTTTAGCGGAATCCTTAGTGATTCCACATACAGGTTCTGGTCCTATGAAGTTCCTATTAGTACCTTCTTTGGCCAGTTTGTCGGCTATTTCATTGCATTTTATTCCCTCATGTCCTGGCACCCATATCAGCGACACTGTATTGTCTTGTGCCAGGTTATTGAGGACCTGTCTACAATATTTCACCAGCTTAGACCTGGTAGATGGGTTCATAATGGCTTTAATAGCCGCCTGACTATCAGTCATTATGTTAATTTTTTTGCTTGCGCAGCCGGCTTCCCGAATTTCATCGGCGCAGGTTGCGACTTGATGTCCAGCGTGGGGCTGATAAATTAGTATATTTGGCACTCCAACGATTGACTCAAATATTACAATAATATATATATATATATATATATATATATATATATATATATATATATAATTAAAAATAATAGACTTTTTATTGGTTTAGCGGCCTTTTATTGAATTTTGATGTTTTATTCTACGACGTTTCGACTTTTATTATTATTCAGTCTTTTTCAAGTAACGTTTTTTTTGGGTTTCAAAAACACGCATTCTGTGCAAACATGTGTCATCGGGGACATCCGAGACCTTTTAAGGACCGACCGCACTGGTTCGAATATTGTAAGTGCCTTATAATAATAAAAGTCGAAACGTCGTAGAGTAAAACATCAAAATTCAATAAAAGGTCGCTAAACCAATAAAAAGTCTATTATTTTTAATATTAAGACACGGCCAATAAAATAAATAAGAAAACTAAAATTCTTATAAACACTAAATATATATATATATATATATATATATATATATATATATATAGATCATTATTTCTCGACCCTTGGATATTATGGGAGATTTAGTTAGGCGGCAATTTAAGCTCTGTTTTAATTAATTAATTAATATGTATATATTTAAAATACTCTTACATGTTTCGGCAATTAATGCCTTTTTTTAACTTTTTATTAAAGTAAAACAGACCTTAAATATATATATATATATATATATATATATATATATATATATATATATATATGTATATTGTGATGAAATACTAATTAAGAAGGGCATTAGGTTGGATTTAATCTTAAATGAGCAGTTTTGGATATGAATTGTGAATATGCCAAATGTCTGAAAGATAAAAAATTATGACAAGGTTGTCTTTGTGAAATTTAGTATTATTATGAAAGTTGTGTTTTAAAAAACAAGTAGCGGAGATATTATTGATTTTAAGACATTATTGATTTTTGATAGCAACGGAAAAAATACCGTAAAAGAAATACAAATCGAAAATTTTAAAAAACATCAATAATTAAAAGATTGTCGATGGAATATTAATAAATTAGTACCGGATATTAAAAAGGTTACAAGTTAAAGTAATATATAAACTATAATAATATAAAAAAGAAATATTATGTTGGATTATAATGTTGTATTATAAAATGGATTTGACAAGAATTGCAAGACTTCTAATGTAAAAAGGAACTTTAAAGGATTAATAAAGATTTGAAATAAATAAAGAAAATGCAAAGAGCCAATTTGAGAGAAAAATACTTCAACGTGAGATATTAATTTGAAGAATGCAATCAATAGAATCAAAGTTTGAACATTTAAGGAAGTTTAGATAGAAATTAAACAGGTCACATTTAGTTTTTAAGTAATTATATTTAATATAATTTATGAATTATTTTAAGGCGGTTCACTTTTTATATTTTTTTAAAGGAAGTTGGGAACTATTTTCCTTTGCATTGATTAAGAATTATTATGCGCATAATTATAATTACTTTTAGTATCTTAAGTTAGATTTAAGTTAATAAACGTGTATTGTGACCACATTCTCTTGCATATACTATCTTAAATATTCAATATGAGGGAAAAATACATAATATAATATGTATAAAATAAAATTAAACCGAAGATTAGTTTGTAAGAGTGGCTTAAGGTATTACAATGCTGGTAGTATTTGCGCTAATCTCGTAAAATGTTCCGTCTGTCTAAATTGGACCCATTGCATTTCTGGTTTGAAATTCTCTATCTTTTGTTTCTGTGATGAAATATGTTGTGCATGTATATATGTGGTTGTACTGTACTTTGTTTTATTCCGCCATACCAACTGTTTGATGTACACAGTACGAGTTTCTATTACGGAATAGGGGATTAAATAACTTGCTACAAATTGGAAATTGTATTATTTATTATTTAATTTAAATTATATATGCCTCATTTTTTTATCTGTACAGAATCTATGTGAAATGGAGGGATATAACTTAATTCCTTTTATAATTTTATAATTATTTATAACGAGTTTTTGCAAAGTGTTTTGCTAATTTAATTTATTTGCTATAATTATTATTTTTATTTTAGATTTCCTTAATTTATATAACCTAAAGTAATTTAGAATTTATGTAACGTATAAAACATAAGAAAATGTAAAAGATAGCATATTGATGTTCAACTAACATCTAGTGTAAAATAAAGTAATACAAAAATATTGGATATACACAACTCATATTTATTTTGAATTGGTGCCCCTCTTGACCGCCAGATGTTTTGATATGCTTTCCTATGACATGTAAAGTACAAGCTTGTGTATATATTAGCAGCAACTCAAACATTTGGTTGGCTTCTCCTCGTACACGGACGAGAACTAGGATGAGTTTGAAACACATATTTGTATATATAAGTCACCGATACGAAATAAATATCCGTTGTGTAAATCCATGTGTACATATTGTAATGTGAGTCATCCTATTTATATGTCAGGCGAAGACCTGGCGATGATGTTACCCGCCGATCGCCTCATCGTTTTCCCGGACGTGCTAAGGCCTGGAATAATACAAGACAGAGTCCGGAATAATCTTGAAGGTGCAAACTGGATTATATATATACCGACCGGAAGGCTTGGGATTCATTCAACCAGCGACCGTTGCGTTAGAACATAAATGTGAAATAGAACACTGATATACCGATCGGTCCAGCTCGGAACGGGCCATAGTCAGCAATGAGTGGCAACAGCGAATCCCCTCTACGCGCAGAAGCTTCAATTGCAGCACATTGCAGTTAAGAATTTAGTAAGACTTAAACCGGGCAAGGATATAGTCGTTTGCATATTCGTTCTGTATACGTAATTTGCCCATTTGTTTCAGACATAATAAGGTCCAATTTATTATTATTATTGTATTCTTAGCTGCTACGGAAAAGTAATTTTAAGTAATAAAAAAACAATAACGTTTTCTAAAAGATAAAAGTAAAAAAATCAATAATTCTGCAAAATAAATTTAATTTTAAGAAAGTCACTCAATATAGGATTCGAAAATACCGCCCTCTCTTCCCAAACAATAGCCGAGCCTATTGTAAAACTCCCGCCTCACTCCCTCGAGATTTCTAGGGGTTATTGTCTCGAAAATTCTAAACAGTTTAATTTGCAACTGTTGCAAGTTCGGTATTGTTAGAAGACCGTAAAGATTTTCTTTGATATAACCCCACAGAAAAAAATCGCAGGGATTGAGGTCGGGTGATCGAGGTGGCCATATTATCGTACCCCTCCCGGAAATAACACGATTAGGAAAAGTGTTTTCTAAAAACCCTCTTACTAATCTGCTGTTATGCGCGGGACAACCGTCTTGCATAAACCAAATTGCATCAAAATCGACGTTTAGTTGACGGACAGCAGGAATAATTCGTGTTCGCAGCAAATCTAAATATTTTACTGCGTTCAAATTGCCGTCGATAACAAATGGCCCTATAATATTATCACCCAAGATACCCGCCCAAACGTTAAGTTTTTCGGGGTATTGAGTTTGAACATTACGAGCTAGATGTTTATTTTCTCGAGACTAATATCGCACGACTGAGGGATTATGCTTGCCATGATGTGGAAAAGAAGACTCGTCGGTAAACATAATATTTTTTATAAAATATTCGTCCCTGTTAGCCTTTTCCATCACGGACTCACAAAACTCCATTCTTGCAAAATTGTCCTCGGGAAAAATCTCCTGGCACTTTCGAACTTTTTAACTTTTATATTTGTTGCGTTTTAGAATCCGCTTTACTGTACTTCTACTAACACCGATTTCGTCTGCAATTTGCCGTGAACACTTAAGGTCGCCCATTTCAACTAACGAACAAATCCTCACGTCTCTCTCTTCCCGATCGGCAGGTATTAGAGGGATATGAGGCTGTTCGTCAATTTGTTGGCATTTGCGGCAATTTCTGACTACACAGCCATATTTCCTAAACGAATTTACGATCCTTTCAATCGTCGAATGCGAAGGAATAGGCCGATTTACGTACTCTACAGCAAATAAATCAGCGGTTGTTCGACTGGAATTGCAGGCAAGATACCACGAAACTATTTGTACCTTCTCTGCGGTTGTATACACTGACATGATAACCACCTTTACGTATGCACAGCTAAATACGAATGACGGGCAATCTGTTGCGCTAGACCATCGGACTTATGTTGCGCACGCGGAGTGGCATGGTACACACGTTGCCACATCGCATTACGTTCCATACGTATATTGTTGCCTATGGCCCGTAGCGGGCTGGACCTATCGGTATAGATATTGTGAAATAAATACTGTTGTTACTGTTATTAGTTATTAAGTGTTTTTGGTGTTTTTTTATTATTAATATGGTGTGTTATTACGCGTGCCTACGACTAACGAGCTAGGAATAGGTTCTTTTTGAAATAGGCGCCACCGTGTCTATAATTTCAACCTGCACAGCTAACACAGAAGCTGCCGAATGTAAGCTAAATAAATCGGAAGGGACCAAGCAAATAATGACCAAATATAATCAATGAATCGGAAATGGTTCGTATATTGGGAAAAATTAGCAAAAAATATATATAATAACGATATAAAAGGCAACAAACTTGCTCAAAATCAAAAGAAAAGTTAACAAAATATAGTTGAAAGCAAGTTGTGAAAATTGATAATGGGTTATGAATCACCTGGTATATTATTAAATGGAGTTTAAAACTCCAAAATCAGATGAATTTTAATTATTCCGCAAAACACACCAAAATGATACTTAATTAATTCATTCGATACTTCAATTAGCCTTAACCTAGGATCAAAAGTTAGTTAGTAATAAAATTAAATGGAAATTACAATTTTAAAGTCATAGTAAGAAAAAAACCTTGTAAAATATATATCTGGTGTCTCTCAAGGTTATAATAAAAACATAAAGAAATAAAATAAAAGAGTTCAATAGTTCCCTTAATAATGGTGAGAATTTAACTTATTAATAATTCAAGAATTAGCATTACGTGAAACAACTAAATTTAGGCATTAATTTTAATACAAAGAATTACCTTAGAATAAATGTGTATAATAAAGAAAAAAAAACGTTCCTGAACTATTATTTAAAAAACTATATAAAAAGATTCTTATAGCGATGAAACGTACGTGTATTAAATTTTATAATGTTTAAGTCACAAATATATGAGCGTTAATATCTAAATAAATGAACAATAATCAACTAAATTCTTTTACAAAATTACGTGTATCACGTAAAAAAATAATTTAACAGAATTTACCAATACGAATTAAACTACACTTTATAGGCTGCTTAAATAGCATTAAAAGTTTGGAATCAAAATGATAATGACTAAAATATGTCTACGAAATTTTTTTTTCAAGGTCACTGCAACTTATATAAAAAATACCTCTACGTAAGACGGAACAGATGGATATCTCCTGGGTAGAAACTTTTCTAATATTCCTCTTCATAGAAATATGTATCTCCCAAGTTAAGTTCTAAAATGGTTTCCACCCCATAATGGAAGTCAGTATGGTATATAAGAAAAATGGCGGAGGCTAATCACTCCTTACTAAGAACTTTCAAAAGAATAAAAAAACAATGTTGCAAAAAATGTACGACGTCAATAAATATGAACACCAAATGAAAAGAACCTACCTTAAAAAGGCAATCGATCTTGCCTAAAAGACAAAAAGGTAGACCCATGTGGTTGATGCAGTTTCAAATTTGCTATCATAAGCATTAAGAGTAATCAGCTACTTAAAAAAAACAATTCTACCCCAAATAATTATGACTCTAAATCCGGATAACCGCAGTACTCAAGCACTTTTATTCAAGTAATTTTAAAATTTTTAAAATTTTTACAATATCGAAACACGTGTTGCTTCGTTGACAAACCAAGCGAAACGAACATAAATTTACCGACAAAGAATGAATAAAATAATGAAGGCATATAGTTTCTCGTAACATCCGTAGTTAGCGCCAACATAAAAGGAGAGGTACATATAAGAAATATATCAGATAGACAACAATAAAAGTGCACTAAATAAGACGAATAATTAATAAAAGAAATGTTAATTACATCTTACTCCAATCTCCTTAATTAAATGGTCGTTCGTAAACATTCTACTCAAGACAATAGCCTGAACAATAGTCTAAATTGTGTTAGTTAGTTTTATTATTTAATTGTGTATATCGAACCGCCCAAAAGAAAATAACAAAGTGAATAAAAAATGCAGGAAGGAAAAACAACCCGCGACAGTGTTTTTAATTACCGTTAGTTTTATTTAAAGATATATACGTTTTTAACATTTTCTCCCTCTAATACTCTCAATTCAATTTAAGTTCATGGAGATATCTGCGTAAGTTTCATACTTAAATACTACTACAGAGATGATTAATTTTTAAAGGGTATTTAACTCTTTGGACTACAATATAGCATTACAATGTTATCCTAATAAAATCTATAAGACAAGAATTAAACAAAAAACTATTTTAAGAGTTCAAATGATTAAAATCATAACGACAATTACTATGAAATTAGGTTTCAGGATCTTTTATAAATTTTCTAAAAGAATAATAATAAAATAGTTCCAACGGTAAGTTTTTAAAGTTGTGACTTATTCTGTTACTATCCAAGCACTTATTTATTAAAATAATTAAATGGATAATTACTTACATGTTAATGCCGTTATTTACTCGGAAAATTGGCGTAGACGTATGTAAACTTTGAAACAATTAATACTAGGGAGAAACTATTGAAGTTTACTGTGAATATCTATTATTTAAGAGACCGTTATACAATAAGAATTCCTTCAGTAATAACATTTAATCTAGGTCAAACCTATTTATCAATTATCGATTAAAGTTGCAGCTAAGAATACGAATATCATTTTATGCAAAATAGATAAGATTATTGATGAATACACTTCTTCAATTATAAATAGTTTTACGATAGACACTATGTTATTATGTAACAGAATCAATTTGAGTCATATTTGAGTGGCTATACCCTCGCTATTTGTATTATACAGAAAGATATTTAATAATAACGAAAATATTAAAAAATCAGGTGTGAAAATTGGTATCCCGACATGCAGATACGTGTTTCGTCTTGCTATAGACTCGTCAGTGCATGATGCTGGGACCGACAAAATCATAGCAACCACTTCCTTACTGCATACACTCGTAAAAGACTGCATGGAAGACTAATTGACGCTAAGACGCTCATTGACTAATGTCAATATCACGAACGCTAAACCAACCGCCATCCTCATGACTAGTGTAAAACTTAGCAAGTTGTTTCCATTGCACGATTACAGTCGTAACAGCGTGAAACTGTGCTAACGTGTTTTCACAATAAGTAATAATAAGAAACAATTTGAATCACGTTCGAATACGTAAAACCTCACAATACGTATAAAAAAAAATATCTTTTAACATTGCTATCGACATATGCAGACACAGATAGCAATTTTCACAAATATGAACTTGTATTGTATTACTTGTATGTGTGTGACTTATAGTGGAGACACATCAATACAGTTTACATCTGTTGCGGCTGAGATCGTTCGATGAAAACCATTGGATAAGTTTTATATTTGTAATGAAGGTAGTATGGTTCGATCACTGTCCGTGATGTTGACATTAGTCAATGAGCGGCGAGTTATCTTCTATGCTGTCTTTTAGTACTTGACTGTATGCAGTAAGGGAGTTGTTGTTGTAAATTTGGTGATAGGGCACAATTTGCGTATTTTCGGCGTAGTCCCTTTTGTCCGTTAGAGGTCACTAGATTATCTAGTACCACCTAATAGGACAAAATTTTCTACTTAACTTTGAGACGGGCCATCAAACTTTTCAGTCATCATTCTCACTGCGATCTCTGTTACAGCAGCATCGCAGTTGAGAGCACAGACGACGATACATCGTCAAGCAACGCCGGAAGCAATGGCCGGACAAACGAGAACAATAACCAACCTGATGATAAAACCCGAATACTTGGACAAATGTTCACCTAAGATACTTGAAGATTTTAAAAATCTAATCGACATACTCAACGAAGAAGAAGATATCCAGAAACTATTACAAAAATCAGGGGATGTATTAATGGTTAACCCAGAAGAACCGAAGATTCAAATTGAGTTAACAAGCAACCCCACAGAAAAACAAGAAAAAGAAAAGCCTCCCGTAAAATCGAAGAAGAGCCAACCGGAACCGAAAATCGAAAACGACGCATTCAGACACCCGAAAAAAACAACAAAAAGACAGAAAACCGACCACACAACGCCACCAATCGAAACAAAAAATTCCTACGACGCCCTCGAAACCAAAACTGAGGAAAAAATGGAAGAAGAAGAAGAAGCAACCGAATTCACCCCACAACCGTCAACATCAAACAGCACACCCAGGGTAAGTGACAAAACAAACACCACACAAAACACAAACACCGAAACACGCAAAACACACAAAATCGCACCAATCATAATAACAGACAAAGACAAATGGGCATATATACGACAAATACTTAAAACACATAACATTAACACAGTACAAAACAAACTTGTGAAACCTGGCATTCACATCGAACCGAAAACTGACGAAGACTATCGCACACTTAAACACATACTCAACACAGAACACATTCAATTTTACACGTTTCAATTACGAAGCGAAAAAACACTAAAGGTAGTTATGCGAGGCATTCCTACCTTCATCACAGACACATAAATTACAAACGACTTGACTGACCAAGGCTACCCGACACTAAAAATCAAAAGAATGAACGGCAAACACGGCATACCTGCACCACTTGTACTAATAGAACTGACGACACAATACAAATAAATTTACAACATACACGACTGCTGCGGACTCACAATTAAAATCGAACCACTAAACAAACGGACAGACATAATACAATGCCACAAATGTCAGACATTTGGACACCACCAAAAAAACTGTAACATACACTACAAATGCATGAAATGCGGAGACGAACACTCAACACACCTATGTACAAAACCCAAAACAACCCCACCAAAGTGTGCAAACTGCGGTGGTCCTCACTTATCCACTTTCCTTAACTGTCCTAACAATCCAAACAACCCTGTAAACAAAACCACACCCAAACCCGAATACATACCAGCACCACCCCCAACAACGAACCCATGGACACAAAAACAAAGAAACACAACACCTAACACAACTGACGAACTAGCACTTGCCTTAGGCAATATGCTAATAACATTACACTCCACAAACGCAACAACAGAACAGATACAATACTTCGTAACGCAAACACAGAAAATAATCACACTCTACAACAACAAACATTAAACACACACATGACTGAAACGCAAAAAACCGATGACCAGTGACTTAAACGCAAAAAGCGACAAACACACAGACTACACATACGCAACATAGGACCGCACAAAAACACACAACACACGATTATTTATTAATCAGACACAAACACGTCACAACCCTGGGAAATACGAAACAATGGAGTGGAAATGGAGGCAACTCCGACCACAACAAAATTCAAGTCTCATATAAACATCAAACTTGACTTCATTAGCCAAACTGATGACGTCTATTAAGACAGAAATGCGTGTCTTTGGCTGAAGTGAACGTTGGAAAATACGAGGTGTATATCCGTGTGTACAGATACAGATATGTGTAATACATATCTGTATCATTTGTAACAAATGCGTAACGCGTGCTAACGTATTGATGTACTCAAATTTCTTTGGTACATTGAAAGACATAAACTTCAATTAATAAGAAACTAAAATATTGATTAATTAAAAGAATTTTATTCATTTTAATTTTTCGTGAAAAGTGGGAATTAATTTCTATTTTAGAAAAGCAAAGAGAACAGGATTAAACCAATTGACGATTATACAATAGGTAAAGTATAATTTTTTGATTCAAAGAGATGTACTTTAAGAGACGAAAACAAAAATTAGAAAAGTGGAATCAGAAAAGCTGAGATGAAATATTTAAGGAAAAAAGCTAGATTTCACAACATTATTATACAAGTACGATATGTAAAAGAAATCAAAAGTACGAAAATTGAAGTGTAAGAGGAAATTAGAAGTTTCTATTTGATAATAGAATAAGTGAGAACAAGACAACGAAAAAAACATGTAAAACGAGAACAACATAAATGAAAAGCGAAGGGGACATGCTTGGGAGATACCTTAGAAGCAGGAAAGAAACGAGAAGCGAATTGGATAAAGGTAAAACAACATGTAAATAAATGTGAAAAGAAGAGCGACGGGTCAATTTTCCCACCCTCGCAAATGAATATACAGAGTTAGGCAAATGTATGAATCCATTCGAATACCTTTCATATGGCTGCTTAGATTTTAATAAGACTTTCCACAATTAATTAAATGCAAATCGGAGATTCGATGAGTATATTTATATCCGAATCAAGCTTTCGGTTTAGCCAGAAATGATGTTAACTTTTTTATTTTAAATGAAACACCCTATATATTTTTAGGAATATCAATACAGCTCTGCTCTGGGAGTTCAGCAATAATAAGTTTGACACCCTTTTGTTCAACAACGACAGATATATTTAATTAAAACTGATATTCTAAAATCATGTTTATATTTAGTAAGCCATGAAATTCAGTACTTGACTTAAACTGTCAGAATTAACTTTGTGGACGGCCAAATATTAATAATAGCTCAATTAACTGAAAAAGAACGTACTGAAATTCTGATAATGATTGGTTTTGGTGACAGCGTCAGAACTCATGAAGAAGTATGCGATTTATTTAACAATTTGGATCAAGATAGGCATCCAATATCACGAACTGTCGTTAGTAAAACTTTGGGAAGGTATAACATGACCGGAAATTTACCGAAAATCGGACGACCAAAAGGCGCAACTAATGAAGTTGTTGTTCAAGATATTGCTACAGTATTAGAAGAATTACCACAAACCTCTACTACATCCCTCGCATTAAACTATGATATAAGTTGCCGATCGGTGTCCAGAATATTGAAGCACGAAAAATGTCATGCGTATAAACCAAATTCAGTTCAAGAATTATCGGAGGAGAATTATGATCGTAGAATTGAATTTTACAAAAAAGTGTAGGAGATTTGCAAAAATGACCAATATTTTACATACAATTTGCTATTTTCCGACGAAGCTAAGTTTTGTTTGAATGATAATAATAATAATAATAATATTTCTTTATTGTCCAACGGGTTACCAGTTAAAGGGCAAATACAATACAAAACATGTACACAGATTTCAACAATATTAAGGGCATATATGTGAATCTATACAAAACACAATACACATTCCGAAGCATAACCATACATATAATACAACAGTCATAACAATAGATTGTTCAATCCATCCATAAATATATCTTCGTAGTACAAATTTGCTGCTCTGCACATTCTCAACATCGGAGAATAACGGTATAACTCAGTCCTAGGTGATGGCAAAAGGAAGGTATGTCCATGCCTAGCGGATATCCTAGGAACGTGGAAGTTCAAACATGACAACAGGTAAGGCGCATCTATCCCACCATTAATAAGCTTCCATATAAATCTCGCTCCATGAGTCTCCCGGCGATAGCTCAGAGACTGAAAATTATGCCTATCCAGAAGTGAAGCATAATCGGAAGCGCATGGTGGGTACGCTCCATCTAATTTAAAGGAGAGGAATTTCAAAAAGCGCCGCTGCACCTTCTCAATTGAAAGTTGTAAGTAAGTGTAGTGAGGTGACCAGACAGGTGACGCATACTCCAGTTTACTACTTACAAAGCTAAAAAACAATGTCCTTAATAGGGAGACGCTATTAAAGTATTTGCAGCACCGCATAATGAAACCCAAAACTCTCGCCGCAGAGACAGACAAATCATTGACATGAAACGAAAAACTCAAACGGGAGTCAAATGTTACCCCAAGATCTCTAATCTGATCAAGTCTTATCAAATCGCAATCATTTATAGCGTATGTTGAAGCAATGGGACAGCTCTTCTTTGTGTAAGATACATAGAAACACTTTTTTTGGTTTAAGGTTAACTTATTATTATAGCCCCAGTCGACAATGTCATTTAAATTCTGCTGCAAAATTAAAACGTCGTCAACATCATTTATGCAGGAGTAAATTTTTATGCCATTCGCGTATGCAAGAACCGGGCAAGATAAGGACATAAGCAAATCATTAATGAATATTATAAATAACAGTGGTCCAAGGTTGGACCCCTGCGGAACACCAGATGTGGAAACATATTCAAATGAATTATAGCCATTGTACGACACATAATTGATTCTGTTGCTAAGATAGGATAACAGCAGTGTAAGCAATGAAGGGCTGCAACCCATATAAGATAATTTATTTAGTAAAATATTATGGTCAATCACATCAAATGCAGTGGTCAAATCAGTATAAATAACATCAAGTTGTCCCCTCCTGTCCAATTCCTGCGCAATATCGCGAGTAATGGAAACCAGATTTGTCACAGTTGAACGTCCACGATAAAATCCATGTTGAGACGTCGAAATGAGAGATTTTACATTAGAGTAAATGCAAGTATAAATATAGTTCTCAAATACTTTGGCAAAGTTTGAGAGTAAAGATATAGGTCTATAATTCTGAAGCTGCTTCTTATCGTCCTTTTTGAAAACAGGAGTAATTCTAGAGCGCCGCCATACTTCAGGAAATGTAGATGTTCTTAAACACAAATTAATTATTATAGATAGAGGATTAGCAAAAGCAGAACGAGCCTCTCTGGCTAAAAAACCCGGAACTAAATCATCACCAGAGACATCATTTGAACGAAGCGAGGCCATAATATTAATTATATCATCCTCAGATATGTATTGAAGAGAGAAAAGTGAATTACTACTCTCAGAAGCGTCCAAGTGAAAACTCGTACCTGCACCAAAAGCAGATGCAAACTTACGAGCAAAACCATCAACTATATCCCGAGGCGTATCAAGTACCAAATCCCCATAACGTAATGTGCTAGGTATTCTGGAAATTCCCTTCCTACTGCTAATAAACTGAAAAATGGTTCCAGGATTTGCCCGAATGGAGCTTTCAACATCAGTCAAATAACTTCGATAAGCCCGTGACACAAGAGTTTTACATAGGCCTCTCAAACGGTTGAATTCATTACAAAAAATCGGATTTTTTGTTGATCGCCATTTACGTCTGTAGTACAATTTTAGTTTCAAACTTGACTTTATTTCTGGGGTAAACTATTGTGGATAACGAGAATTACGAACTGAGCAAAATTTAGGAACAAACCTGTCAAAAATATCATAAATAGTTTTATAGAAAATTATATCGCATATTATTGTTTGACAGAAACTGAGAGGAACGACCATTGGCCGCACAGAGGTTCAGTGAAATAGATAATGGCGGATGATGCGGATCCACCGGGACAAATGGCAAGTCAGCAGCAACATCCATTACAGAATCAACATTAGATAAAATCAGATCAAGAAGCCGACCATTACAATTTGTTACAGAATTAAATTGTTGAAAGTGATGCATTGAACGGAAGCACTCAAAGCAACAACACTTAGGACATGACATAGGACTACTCAGGAAGAGAGGCAAATTGAAGTCACCAATAATAATAGTAGGCCTATCAAGTAAAATAATATTTAGGCGCTCAAATAAATCCTCAAACTGATGCAGTGAAATATCCGGAGGTATATACATTACTGCCATACAAAAAGATGCAGAACTGACAGTAAAATTACAGAGAACAATATCAACCAATGGAACAAAATCAGTAATAACACTTACTTATGATTTCATAATTATATAGGGCTGAATGAGCAATAAACACACCACCACCAGTCGCACGATTTGTTAATGCAAAGTTTCGATCAGATCTTATAACATTAAATGATGGTGGCAATATCTCAGAGCTATTTATGGAGCTATCCAGCCAACTCTCAGTGACAACAATTATGTCATATGATGATCCAACTGCACTAGTATAAAATTCATGCGTTTTAGATTTGAGGCCACGAGTGTTCTGATAATAAATGTTAATCACAGGTAGTAACCCGCCGGACTAACTTAGTTTAACGAAGAAGAAGATACTATTGAGGGAATACCCTTTATATATTTGATTTTTATATCTGTTTCACCATTATCCAAGCGAGCTTTCAATTCCGTCTTAATTTCATTGTGAAGTTGAATCTGCATGGGCGTCCGATCCCTGAATACAGATATGCCACCAAACTTAGGATTACCGTTAATCGCCATAATTATCGACCGTCCATAATTATCGATATTGGTGAGCAGATAGCCATCATTGGATGCTAGAAACGTATACGCAACATCCGCAGAAAGCAAACGGTTGGGCTGGTATTTTCAGGAAGCGTATTATTGGTCCTTTTTTCATTCATGGTAAACTAACTAGACAGAGAAATTTAGATTTTTTTACATGATCAGGTTGTTCCTTATATTGAGGAAGATGGGAAATTACCTGTAAGTGTTTGGTTCCAACAAGATGGAGCACCTCCTCACTATGCCCTTAATGTTAGAAGTTTTTTAAATGAAACATTCCCAAATCCATGGATTGGTCGTAGAGGATTTAAATCCCCTAGAATTTTTCCTTTGGGGTCATTTATAATCTGTGGTTACTAGGCGACCGCATAACCTGGACGAGTTACGGGAGAGAATAATTGAGGAAGTGCAATTAATTCGTGAGGAGGCTTTGGCAAATGTCATTCAAGAATTTGTTCACAGACTTACATTATTGTCAAGAAGTGGACGGTCAGTTCCAAAAATTTCTGAATTGATGTTGGTTTTGTTTATATTTTTTGTGTTAATTTTTTTTGTGTTAATTTTTTTTGTTTTCTATAAATTCTACATTATTAAATTTAATTAAATATCTCTGTCGTTGTTGAACAAAAGGGTGCCAAAGTTTACTATTGCTGTACTTCCAGAGCAGAGCACAATTGAAATTCGTAAAAATATTCAGGGTTCATTTAAAATAAAAAAGTTAATCGTTTCCGGCGAAATCGGAAGTCTGATTCGAATATAGATATATTCATGGAATCCTCGATTTGCATTTGATTACTTGTTGAAAGCCTTACTAAAATCTAAACAGCCATACCAAGCATCCATACATTTGCTTAACCCTGTGTATGAAAACATTAAGAATTACGAAGGTAAAGTGAAATATTCTCAGCTTGACATAGATGATGATCAAAATATCAAATGGAGTTTATTTTCTGAAGCTGTAATATATTACCACATGCTCTGCTAGTTGTTATACAGTTATGTACAGTCAACAAGTTTTCATCGGTGTTAGAAGTAAACAACTTTTGTATGTTTGTTAAGATAGAAAGAAAATTAAGTATAGGTTGGTAATTAAGTACTTCGTTTTTAAGGTTTAACATTAACTGAAATCAAAACTAGAAATGAGATAAATTCATGGCAATGATACTTCTTTGTTCTCAATAACAAAAAAAATGGGCAACGCAATTTAAACGCTGTCGGTACCGAATCAGGACAACGGAAAGCCAAAATAGGCTACAGTCCATGATATTATTGAAAAAGTTCATTGTCCAGTGCATCATCACATTGTCGATGCTAGTGGACCTTGTAAAGATCTCAGATGAACAGGTAAGATCTAGTTTACTTGGGAATTTACATATGAAAAAGTTTTCGGTCGAATGGGTGGTACGATTGCTTACAATCGATCTAAATTTCCAAGCAGCGTTGGACCTTTTCCAATGCAATCATTTTGAATTTTTGACCCACTACATAACTGTTAGTGAGTCAAAACAACAGTCTAGAGAATGGGCAGAAGCTGGTTCAAGTGCTTCGAAGAATATCAGAATAGGTCTAAGGTCTATCGACTACTGTTATCTTTTTTTGGATGAGCGTGGTATATATTCCTCGACTATCTTGAGAAAGACACAATCGCAAAACAGTATTATGTAGCAGTGGTGGATAAATTAGATACTCTTAAAGCAAATGACCAGATTTGGCAAAGAAAAAAAATATTTCCTCATAATGCATCAGTTCCATCAGTATTAATTGTAGAAGTAAAAATATTTGATCTACGCTGCTACCACTTACACCATTCTAACTTAACCCTTAATTTGATGTTCAATTTAAAAAATGGCTATCTGGAAAGACGTTTGGCATGAGGCTGTGTAGAAAAATAAGTACTACTTCGAAAATAAAACATTTTCCATTGTAAGGCTCAGAATATTTCACTGGACTCTCGTGAATAGTAATGCATTAAGTAACAGATTCAACATAATTACTTAGAGAGTATTGCGCTTTCCACTCACTTGCTCCACTAGTGAATTTGCATATATGTACTTTCAAACTTTACTCCAAACCAAAAGTGCGTAAAATCGTGCGCGTTTTATAGGCTAAATCCAATTGGAATACCTCGTCGTAAATCAAGAAACTATGGAAATGATTCTAAATTTGGAAAAGCAATCCGGAACATATTGCTGTGAAATTTGCCGAGCGTGAAAATTAAAAATAGAATTAATAACTTAATTAATTAAATTAATTAAACATAACTGGATAAGAAAAAACAAAATAAGAAAAAGAAATCAACCGAGGTTGGGTATTTTAAATGCACCTCGTATATCATATATTATTTTGTATTAAAATTTTACATGTATATTTCCAAGAATTAATAGGTAAACAAGTAACGTTATGTCAGTAAATTTTAGGTTTATTTGATTATTAAATGCGTAGAATGGAAGTAAATTAATAAAGCATGCTATACGCACCAGTAAGATTATAAAAAGAATATAAAAGAATATTTTCTTTGTACAGTAATAACGTTAGTAACAATATTTAATTTAATTCATTATATTTTGTAAATAACCTTGTCAAAATGGATGCATTGACATAAGACGTCGAATAAAATTTTAAAAATAAAAAAAATTAATTATATAGACCATGCAAATGGAAAATCTGGACCAGCAAAAATCTAAAACAACAAGAATATCAGTAACAAGAAGTAAACAAACATTGTAAAATATAGATAAAGCAATTAATGTAGTAATAGTACGATGTAATAAAAACGACGTAAATAAAAGCATATAAAAAGACGCATGCTCAATGAACGCATCGAAGGGACGTGCTAATGGAAGCGAAGGACAAGACGACACCATATGAACAAACCCCAAGGGAAGAAAGAGAAAGAAAATAGTACGGGAGAATGAAGATACTACGTAGACATGGATTCCAGGTGGATGTTGCAGGCTTGACGCGAAATTGAAGCTGTTGTGGGAAAAACGAGAGTAAAAGTTCACTATTCTACAATAAAATTTACAAATATTAAAATTACAACAAAAAGGAAGAATATATAAACAGGGAGGCAACGTATAGAGATGGAAAAATTAAAATTACCCACGATCGATACAAAAACCACAGGGGTGAAAATTTAATACACAAAACAAAGTCGGGTTAGTTTCACCATTTATAACTCAAGAACGGCTGGACCGATTTTAATAATCTCTGTTTTGTTGGCTTCGTCTCCGCCACGAATAGCAGAATAACTATTAAATATCGGAAAAATTATACAGAAAATTAATTTTTAAATAAATTAGGTTAGGAACTCTGAAATCTTCCGCAATTGACAGCTTACGTCACACACGCTTATAGCTTATTTGTAATAATTGATGTCCATTGCAAATCAGTGACAAAAATGTAATTTTTTTAGTTCAAATTGTCTGCGATTTGCTTTGAAAAAGCATATAAAGGTTACCGGTCGATTTTTTTTTGTTTTGTGCAAGTATTATTAATAAATTTTATTGTGCGAGTATTATTATTAACGATGACGCGACCCAGAAGATCTAATCTTTCCCAACAAAGCCGTAATGCATTTAGGCTTCGGAACATTGCGAATCAATCCACTGAAGAAGAAAGAGAAATCGCACGAGAAGAACGCCGCGTTAGTATGCCCCGACTTCGTGTTTCGCAAACATAAGAACAAAGAGAAGCAGCCCGTAAAAGGGTTCGGTTGGCAATAATAAATCGTCGAGCTTATCGCACAAATCAATAACGAGGTAATCTTCAATGCGCAAGAAGGAATGCTTCAAGTATTGATTTGAGTCGGGAAACGTTTCTATACGATTGCATAACTGATTATAGCTCGCATCCTTTCGTTCGAATTGGTCCAATAGACGTTGTTTGCGAGCATTGTGGCGCATTGAACTTTGCTGGACTTCAAATCAGTTCAAACGAATGTATCGCGGTTGAATCCCCAACAGAAGGAAGTATATGATATATTAATTAAGGCAATTGATGATGGAAATGGTGGCTTAAATTTCCTGGATGCCCCCCGGTGGAACTGGGAAGACATTCCTCATGTCATTGATTTTGACCACTGTTCGTGCGAGATCAGACATTGCGGTAACAGTTGCTTCTTCTGAAATAGCAACCACATTGTTAGAAGGATGCCGTACGGCTCATTCAGCGTTAAGATTGAAGTTAATCCTTCAAACTACTGAACAACCGACCTGTAACATTGGAAAACACTCGGCAATGGCAAAAGTTTTAGTAGCATCTAAAATCATCATCTGGGACAAATGCACAATGGCGCACAAACGCGCATTAGAAGCACTTGACCGAACATTGAAAGATCTGCGCAATGACTCGAGATGTTTTTACTGTCTGGCGAGTTCCGCCAAACATTGCCAGTCATTCCAAGATCGACTGCTGCCGATGAAATAAATGCTTGCCTCAAATCATCGATTCTGTGGCGCTATGTGAAGTAACTTCAGCTGCAGCAAACATGAGAGTTGCATTGCTGAACGATCCATCTGTTGAAGATTTCCCCAAGCAATTGCTGGCTATCGGTAATGGCCGTGTTCCTGTCGACGAATCGAGCGAATTGATTTCATTTTCTCCGAATTTTTGCAATTTCGTCTCATCAAAAGACTAGCTCATCAACAAAGTACTCCCGAAAATCATTGCTAACTACAAGAACAACAAATGGTTGAGTGAGCGAGCAACTTTGGCGGCTAGGAACAAAGATGTGGATGACTTAACTTAGTAATTCAGAATCAAATCGTTGGTACTCTGCATTCATTCAAATCTATTGACTGTGTAACAAACGAGGACGAAGCCACCAACTATCCAACTAAATTTTTAAACTCCTTGGATGTGCTTGGCTTACCACCGCACAATTTACAACTGAAGGTTGGCTCGGTAGTCATCATGCTTCGAAATCTAAACCAACCAAAACTATGCAATGGAACGCGTTTGGTGATAAGAAAACTGATGATCAATGTGATTCACGTGACGATACTGAAAGGAAAATTTAAAGGTGAGGAAGTTCTCATTCCGATGATTCCGATGATTCTAATCGATATGTCCTTTGAGTTTAAACGAATTCAATTTCCGATTCGTCTTGCATTCGCCATGACGATTAACAAATATCAAGGCCAATCCTTGAGTGTTTGTGGTCTAAATCTAGAAAATGCATGCTTTTCTCATGGTCAATTGTACGTGGCATGTCCACGTGCCGGCAAACTATCCGCTTTACTTGTTTTTGCGCCTGATAACAAAACGAAAAATTAATAATCGACGAAGGAGATACTTGTTGAAACTTCATTATATAGATATAATAAAACATAGTTGTATAGTTTCAAACAAAGTAGGAAACTTAATCAAAACAAGTAAAGAAGAGACCATTTCATTCAAAACTAACAATTCCTTACAAAACGCTATAAAAAACAACAAAGATAAAACGGACAATAGATTAAACTCAGGGGCTTACAAGTTGACATGCGAAGATTGTAAAAAAGTGTATGTCGGACAGACAGGACGGACATTTGATATTAGAATGAAAGAACATGAAAGAAGCCACAGAGACAAGAAGACAGACTCAACTTTCGCTAATCATTGCCTAGAACATAATCACAAATTCAACACTAATTTTAAAACTTTGCATGTTCTAGATAAAAGTAAAAAACTTAATATGTTAGAAAGTTTAGAAATTAACAAATATAATAAATTAGGTATAATTTTAAATGACCAACTAGACATAAATAACTCCCCCCTACTAAACTTAAAACTCATACATGTCCACCCCCTCTTAGAATGAGATCAGTTCTGTACTTTGTATTGATACATATAAGATCTAATTGATAATTTGAATTAGTATTTTCATCCACCTGATGAAGCCACAGTGTGGTGAAACATATGTAGTGTGTTAACATTATATATATTATTTTGAAACTAAAACGAAAATTGTCGTATATCACAAGATCCTTCACTGAAGAGAATCAACCCGAGTGCAACCCATGCAGAAAAATATATTTGAAATACTTGATTTTTGTACTTCTATTCAATTTTTATTTTCTTTATATATATTATCCTAATAAACTATTGAACTTAATAAATTTTTTGTGTTAATTTTATTACGTTAATAGAATCCTAAATTCAGTTTAGCTAAAAGTTAACACGACATTTATTGACTGGGGGTCAGCTAGTATTAAATAAATATGAAAATTAGGGAAACCAAAAATAAATAATTTGGAGTAGGAACAGAATTCTAAGAAGAAAGAAACGCTGGGGATAAAAGCGAAAATCACTGCATAGAACCAAGGTCACCCAGAGGACGCTATAGAATCGGCTGAGGCAGGGAGAGGTTGTAAAATCGAGGTCATTGAGCAGGTTCTAGAACCAACGGGACATACATCAAGGCCACCGAGGAGGTTCTAGAACCAAGAGGACATCAAGGTCACTGAGGAGGTACTAGCGAAACTTCGTTTATTCTCACCGACTTTGACTTTAGAATGCCTAGGAATTGACATTAATGCTGACTCCAGAACCTTCTCAAGGTCAAGATTAATTTTTATCGGTCTTGATCTTGTGAAACGACCAACGCCTTGACTCCAGAACCTTCTCAAGGTCAAGGTCGTTCAATGTATAAACACCACGGTTTATTTTATCGTTCTTGACCTTGAAACCAAGGTTAATCTAAAGTCAAAGATAAAGATAAAAGTTGGCGATTTAAGGTCTGTGTTACTTTAACATGTATATATTTAAAATAATCTCTTACATATTTCTGCAATTACTGCCTTTTTCAAGGACTTTTAAATTATAAATGACAGTATATTCATGTCATATTTATATATGTGAAGTTGTCATGGATAAAAAATTACATGATTTAAAAATACATTCAAGTTTAATAATAATAATTCATGCTTTAGCATTCCTCAACAGCTTGACGCCAATAACAGAGGCAAGCCATGAGTTATTATTATGTCCGCGGTCGTGGAGCGCCTTAAGATGTTCAGCTGTCGGAATTCGCGTAGAACGAGAAGATGTATATATAAATATACATAAATATATATATATATATATATATATATATATATATATATATATATATATATAACATTTGATAAATTATTGGAGTTTTTCGACTTATATATGAAATATTTACAAATATTAAATTAGACTGTATGTAATTGCAGAGTAAGTGGGGATGTAAACATTGCTGTCTACAAATTACAAAGCAAATCGTACAAAATTTTTTTATTTGAAAAATATGGTCTACGTTGGGACTCGAACCCAAGTCTACAGCTATCCGGGCTGTCGCCTTTACCACTAGGCCACAATAGACACATTTTCAAGCCATATAGAAATGCATTATAAAGTAACAGTGTTAATGAATCAGATGTCAGTTATTGAATGTAGATGTCAAGCTGAAAGCAGAAGTCAGTTTTGAAAGCTCATGTCAGTTTTGATAGCAGATGTCAGTTTTGATAGCAGATGTCAGTTAGTGAAAGCAAATGTCAGTTATTGAAAGCAGATGTCTGTTTTTGAAAGCAGGTGTCAGTTATGAAAGCAAACGTCAGATTAGAAAGCAGATGCCTATTTTGAAATTAGATGTGAGTTACTGAAAGTAGATGTCAGTACTTTGAGAGCAGATGTCAGATTTGAATGTTTGAAAATGCTAATTAATACTTCATAGCTATATGTGTTTAGTGTTTAGATAATTTCTTAGCCGTACATTAAATATAACATTTGATAAACTCCAATAATTTATCAAATGTTATATTTAATGAACGGCTAAGAAATTATCTAAACATATATATATATATATATATATATATATATATATATATATATAAATACTACTATTCTACAAAAAGAACTTAAGAAAAAAATTCCTTTAAGAAATATTTGTTCCTTCACTGAATTTCGTTCTCACTATAACTAGTGAAATAATTCTACCTGCGACCTCAGTAAATTTCGATCGTTGCATGTGTACATTATGCCTTATATAACGCATGAACCGTTCGTTATGATTTACATTTGTGGTGAAACCGGTGCAAATGCACGTAAGACTTGCCGTATTTATAGGAAGCATTTTTCAAATCGTCGGACACCATCTTACACGTGTGTAATGGATGTCGTGTTCCGATTAACAGGAACAGCTGATATATTCGTACGTAATCGTATTGACCTTATTAGCCCTAAGCATACAAAGCTGCTATATTGTAAAGTTTTTATAACATCGACAGCTGTCTAAAGAATGTTATCTTCAAGAGTTTTTAAAACATAAACATTGCAGCGCATGTTTGGGTGTAAATTAAATAGAGGTATTTTTTACTTTCTGTACCCATAGACAAAACAAATACAATTTTCAGGTGGTTTTTAATTTTGGGTTTAGGTCGTAATTAACTTACAGTTTTTTGGATTAATATTGTACATAATTGAATCTGTCTATTTTTCATACGTTGTCTCTTTCTTTCACGGACAATCTGTATATTTTGGGAATTAATCAAAGTAACGTTTAAGCAAATTTTTCGAATCGTTCTTTATGCATGAAATTTGAAATCTGCGAATTGCACATTAAATATTTACGTAACTGTCAGCATGCGTTTAAATCAATAATGTAATTTAATGTTCAAAATGACATAGAAAACCTAAATTCATCATAGTAAACGCCACTTGTTACGCGTTTTAAATTTTCTCATTCTGGAGATAGCGTTTCATTTAAAATAGATGTTCGCGCAAAATAAAACGCGATATAAACGGATTATTTTTGAAATTTACGTAGCGTAAGTGCAGATAAATATGAATAAATAATACATACTTTAACTGCAACAACTTGCACAGAACACGTAGCCCATTCTTCCTCAGATAATCTCCGCAATAAATTGAATCCTTAAAACAGAGTGAAGACGACATTCGTTCAAGGTTGACATTATTTCTCCATAAATTCTACTTTACTTGAAGGTAAAGTAAATATAGGTGATCATAGATACAGTAATCATAGCGATACTGTAAATAGTAACCCGTCGCCGCCACCAAATCTTTAAGTGTTGATAAGTATTTTTATTTCAGCTATTTTAAAGACATCTGTACTAGATGTTTATATAGGATGTTTACGGTCTTGTGACTTTATTTTCAAGGAGTTATTAGACATCTTACAATAAGGTCATTAACGTGAAAATATCGTAACTAAAATTGCGAAAAAGAGAGGTATTACCGTAAAATTTTTTAATTTTTTAATTTTTAAGGAGTGATTCAACACCTTAAAAAAGGTTATTAACGCTTAAACGATTGATGAACAACTTGTGCAAAGTAAATGTAAATTCAAACGATAGGTTATCAGTGAATTTTTTACTAAGTAGGCTGATGCCAGTAACTTTTTCCATATGTCAAGCTGTTTCATGAGTTGTCACTGCATTGCTAGTTTGACATAAATTCTTCTGAATAAATCCTCACCAACAGTGAATACGTTATCATGTTGTTAATTTATGGGGAAGTACGCCAGAATTCTGCTGCTGCAAGTTAATTGTACGCTAAGCGGTTTCCTAACAGGCCAACACTTATTCCACAAAAAATCAGCGCTCTAGTAATCTGTGCACGAGAAACTGGTGTACTGCCAACACGTCAAGGTAGGGATGGTAGACTTGGCCAACACCAACAAATTTTAGATGCTGAAGAAGAAGTCTGAAATCTTGTCGAAAAAGATTATTCTAGTAGTACTGGATAAATATCTCGCCAAGTAAATGTAACAAATCGAATTGTCTGGCGAACACTGCGCGAGAATCAATGGTATTCTTTCCATGTACAAAAAGTACAGGCTTTACAACCTGAAGATCATCCTTTACATTTACGATTTTGTCAATGGTTTCTACAAAAACATTCTGAAATTCCAAACTTTTCTTCCATTGTATTGGCGACTGATGAAGCAACGTCTACACGTAACGACATAAATAACTGTCGTAATACTCATATCGAAAATCCACATGCTGTTCGTCGTAATCATTTCCAGCACAGATTTTCTATAAACGTTTGGGCCGGACTGGTCAACGGACAATTAATTGTCCCCTTTCTGTTGTCAAATCAATTGAATGGATATGATTATCTCTTGCTTTTTCAAAATCAATTAATGGAACTATTGGAAGAAGTTCCTTTGATTGTTGACAAATGTGGTTTCTTCAAGATGGCGCACCGCCACAATCGATTAGTTAGCCAAACATTTGGATAATGTGTTTGAAAATAAGTGGATTGGTCGAAGTGGTCTTGTTCCATGGCCTCCTCGGTCACCGACTTTAATCTACTTGATTTCTATTTATGGGGCGTTATGAAGAATATGGTATACACCAACGAAATAATTGATTTAGATGATATTCGTAACCGTATTGAGGCAGCTGCGGCTACAATTCGACGGCAAGACTAAGGCCTAGTAAATTCTGTCAGTTCATGGATACGTCGAGCGAGACTTTGCGTTCAACAACATGGCGATAGCTTTGAACAACTAGTATAAAGTGGATTCCATGAAAAACATAAAAAAATGTTTAATTTAATATTCTTAATCACCATTTAAAAATAAAAAAAATACAAACTTCTTTTTTAACCTTAAAATCTCTCTTATTATGCAACTTTTGGTAAGATATTTTTGCGTTAATTATCTTATTTTAAAATATTTAATAAACTCTTGAAAATAAAATTACAGGACTGTAAACAGCCTGTATAAGAGCAATGCATAGCATATCTTGTCAATTTTTATTAGTGTAAAATAAACTTTATCGTGTATTAACTGATTTATAATTATTAATGATATTTTTAATGTTAAACTTGATTTACTTAGAAGTTAATTTTTAAAAAATTTAGATCTCGTTTCAAAAATATGCCATAATGTTTCGAAATTGTTCTGCAAAATCTTTTAGAGAAAATTATGAGTAATGTACACCAGGCTTAAATTATTCAGTCTTTGTAAGAGCTATAAAATTGATTAGTTTAGTAAAACTTCTCGGATATTTCTAGTAGTAGTCAATTGAATAAATTATTTGAAACATTTGGTGGCGTACATGTCTACATACAATATAATCTTAGCAATAATACTGGCCGGATTGTGTAGTTGTAAGAATGCTTAGCGTACACAGTAAAAAATATGGGAAGTAGGTTCGAATTCTAAGCAGAAGGTGGAAGTAAGAAGGTGTGAGTGAAAATAGAAATACTAAATGTATATTTTTAAATTTTATTTAATGAGAAGGTACTAGCTTTAAGTGGAATGGAATGAGTTGCCGGATTTGGCACTTCTGTGAACTAGGGTTTCTAATCCGCGGGGACTAAGGTGATCGAAGGGTTATAAGTCCGTGAATACTAACTTAGTTCTCTTGAATCTCAGAATTGTCAGCCTAAAAACTTTAAAATGAATAACATTTTCGAGTCCTTTAACATGTTTATTATGTATGTGATATTTTAAAACAGACGAAGCTTGCTAATATACAGAAAACCATTCAATAAGTTTAAGCGTAAATATGCCGCTAAAAATAAATTGATATAATGAAAAGTAGATCAATAGCTGTCTATACATTGGAACGTAATAATATATATATATATAGTATATATACAGTGCTTCTCAAAAGTCCCCGCCCCCCCCTCTTATCTTTGGAACGACACATGTGAAATTTGGAAACTGAATATTATAGGTTATAAACTTCCCTACTAGTGATGATAGACGACGAAATCGTCATAGATGACGTCACAAGGCCATTGTGACCAATAATTTTAAATGGAACGCTACGGCAAGCGACACCTCTTTTAAAAGGTATCGAAACCTATTCAATGATACTAATTTTGTTTGTGTTTGAGGCAGTTTTAATGGCTCATTAGTAAACATGAAAATTTCAATTCAATTCAGTATGATATTAAATACAGATTTAAGAAACAGTATGTACTTAAAGAAATTGCTCGAAGTGACCTCCATTTACTTCCTGATAGTAAAATATCCTATTTTTAAACTCTTATCGTACTTATTCAAATGTGTCTGCGGAAAAAGCCTCACATTCTGCAACAATACGTTGTTTTAAAACGTCAAATTGTCATGTTAATACTAAAATTCCAAATTCAAGCTCCGCCTATGGTTAGTTGTCAAATAATCTGACGTTTTTGTTAGTCTCCAATATTCGACGTTTTTGTAATTGTCCAAGTTTTTGTACATTTAATCATTTGTGTATTGTTGATCGAACGTCTCACTGTTTTTACAGCTTATGGTACTTTTAATATTTTTGTACATTTTAATAATTTGTTAAACTGTTGTGAGTCGAAAGTTTAAGTGCTTCAAGAAGCGTGCTTTAGGTGATAAAGTAGCAGCGGTCCTAATTCTTGGTGAAACTAGACAAAATATTCATGCAGCAGAACGCATTTTTAATGAGAGGTTTCCCGATCGCCCCATTTCGAGGACTTATTTAAGGGAGCTCTTCGTAAGTTTGAAACAACGGGTAGTATTAATGATGCGAAACGATCTGGCAGACCACAAATTTCTGATGAGAAAAAAATTGATATACTGGCAGAAGTAAGAGTTAATCCTACTTCTTCAACAACTCAAGTTGCATCTACCTGTGAAGTTAGTCGAAGTACAGTACACAGGGTGTTGAAAAAATACAAATTTCATCCATACAAATTAAAAATGGTTCATCAACTCTCAGACGACGACCCAGACCGAAGACTAGAATTTTGTGAAAATATGGAAACTAAAATTAACCAACAGCTAGACTACGTCAAAGAAATTTATTTTAATGACGAAAGTACTTTTCATCTAAATGGAAATGTAAATACACAGAATGTGAGGTATTGGACTGACGCAAATCCTCACCTGTTTCGTGAAACACATACCCAATTTCCCCAGAAGGTGAATGTTTGGGCAGGTATCCTGGGAAACCACATCGTTGGGCCTCTTTTTTTAAATACTAATTTAACTGGTGAGGTTTATCTGGAGATGTTGCAAAACGCAATAGAACCGTTAATCCTTGAAATTTTGGAAGATAATCCAGATGAATTTGGCAATTTGGAAATAACATTCCAACAGGATGGTGCTCCTCCACACTATTACGGTGCAGTAGGACGGTATTTGCATGAGGAGTATCCTGGTAGATGGATTGGACGACGAGGTTCAACGGAATGGCCACCTCGATCACCGGACCTCACAACTTTGGATTTTTTTCTGTGGGGGTACCTTAAATCGAAGGTTTGCGCCACTGAACTTGACAATATTGACGTTTTAAAACAACGTATTGTTGCAGAATGTGAGGCTGTTTCCGCAGACAGATTTGAATAAGTACGAGAAGAGTTTAAAAATAGGATATTTTACTGTCAGGAAGTAAATGGAGGTCACTTCGAGCAATTTCTTTAAGTACATACTGTTTCTTAAATCTGTATTTAATATCATACTGAATGGAATTGAAATTTTCATGTTTACTAATGAGCCATTAAAACTGCCTCAAACACAAACAAAATTAGTATCATTGAAGAGGTTTTTTCGATACCTTTTAAAAGAGGTGTCGCTTGTCGTAGCGTTCCATTTAAAATTATTGGTTACAATGGCCTTGTGACGTCATCTATGACGATTTCGTCATCTATCATCACTAGTAGGGAAGTTTATAACCTATAATATTCAGTTTCCAAATTTCACTTGTGTATGTATAATCGTTCCAAAGATAAGAGGGGGGGGGGACTTTTGAGAAGCACTGTATATATAGTATAATAAATAAATTTAGAAATTTAATATATGTAGACATCTAATTAAATACGGTTCAGTATACGAATATTACCTAATATGTATGGCATATGGTGGGCTGATATATAATTAACTTCTTTGATAATTCCTGAGTATTTTGTCATGGATTGCATTTGAACAATGATTTTAAAACTTTATTCCCAAAGTCTCATTAGCACCCTGGTCTGGGTTCATATTCCAGTGACCAATCTCCAGAATTAGGCAACCCAATTACGCACTTAATTAAATTCCTACACCACCCGGCGAGTATGTATTTTCAATTCCCTGTTTCAAAGTTGACAATTGACAAATTGATTAGAGAAATCAAATTGAGGCACGCGTCATAGGCGTGCGCTTATAGTCTGTACATAAAAGAAATAATAAATTGTAAATTTATAAGAGGTGGCGGAACACTTACAATTTTAAACGTCTTCCGTTATAACCCTGTCCGACTAGGTAATGGATATTTCGCGTATTTATTCCAGGATGAACAAAATGATTCATTTGATAATAAAGTAAACGGTGAATTACACAAAATCATAAATTAAATAAAACTTTATCGTTCGATTTTATGCGGTTTTTTATATATCCTTTTCGTCCAGCACATTAGAAACATATCGCAAACTATACATTTAATTTTTGTGCTATTGTAAATTAAATCAGGATATCTACTTAGTTGGTCGTTTTCTCTAAACTCCTAACTGTGACATTATTATACGCGTATATAACAATCCGTTGCAAAACAAAGACGCGTCGCTCTCAATATATATATGCAAACTGTAGATTGGAGGAAGAAGGCTGTGTGTTGACCTGGTACGTCAACGGAGCGCACCTTGAGATTTTCATCTCTATTTACTATTTCATTCTGATACGTATCTTGCAACTACTGTAGTAAGATTGAAGGATATTTACTTAACATAATAATTTATTTACTGCTAACAAAATGAGTGGGCGCCCATCTTTGGTTACTGATGATATAATCAGTGCAGTTGAAGAGAAAATTAAAGAAAACCAAAGACTCATAGTTATACAAGTATCAATAGATTTGCCTCTAATTCCACGTCAGCTGCTTCATGAAATTCTGCCTTTTAACCCGAACTTCGAAAACTGTGGGTTAGGTAACAAAAACTCTTACGACGAAGTTGTTAATGTACTTTTCAGCTGTATATGTATTGGAGATGGTGATAGATGCAAATTCTGAATCAAAATGATAATCTACGGGATTGAAACATATTTAATCGGCAGCAAAGGTAAAAGGCAAACCGTCATTACCTTCTCGAAAAATGATGTGCACAGTGTTTTGAAATAGACACAGCGTTTTGGTAGTAGACTTTATGCCACGACAAAAGAAAATTAACGCTAATACTTATTGCGAAATATTTAAAAAACGGCATCGTGCAATATAGAATAAGTGATGAAGCATTCTCAGCCGAGATATTGTTCGTATTCACGACAATGCCTGCCTGCATACTGTAAACTTAACAAAATAACTCATGTAAAACTTCCTTTTAACACAGACTTCACACATTGTAATTTTAATGTGCTTTTACATCTTAAATGGTTCCCTTCTACCCAACAGTTCAATGAAGACAACGAGGTAGATGAATCTGTTGACATGCTTGGTGTCACAAGTGGTCTTTATATGAAGAGAGGATACAGAAAATTATAGACAAATACCTAAGCAACAGTGGAAAATACATAGTAAAATAGTGTAATTACATTATGATGCAATAAAATTATCTTGAAAATATTGTTATGAAATCATTATTGGAAAGAGGGTTTAGATGTGAATAATTTTAATATTAAATATGTTAAATGTTAGAAAAGAAAAAAAATGATAGAAAACGCTGCTGAAAAATGTGACATTGTCAAATGTATTAGTTAAAGTATTAAGAAAATTGTTTTTAAACAGGATGTTCCCTGAGGTAATCGACAAACTTACACTATGTGTTCTAGAGATGATTTAGCTTAATTTCTTTTTTGTTCATAACATTTCAACAAAAGAAAAAAACTGTTTCAGTAATGTATTTAATCATTAAATTGCATAACAAACTAATATTATAACAATTGCTAATGATCTCCTAAATGAAGTTGAACGATATCTATCCACAAGTATACGCAGGATATCTAACATGACCGGTGTTTGTCAAACTCAGGTATCGCGAATTTTACATTTCAATGGGCTTTTTCCCCATCATCTATAGAAAGCTCATCATATGCTACCAAGAGATCACGTGAATCGCGTACCGTACTATCAATGGCTACAGAACAATTTAGAACTTATTCCGCGTATCCTTTTACAGACGAGTTACTGGAGAAGATATAAACAACATTCGGAATTTGGGCGGCACTTGGGCGACTGAAAAACCAATTATAATGTAGTTTTGCACCAACTTCGTTTTTATATAAATGTATGGTGTGGGTTGTTAAAAATTATTATAGAAATTTCTTAGAAGACACTTTCTTAGCCAATTTCTTAGAAGTAGACAAGTTATTGCCTTTATAAATCAAAATTTTCCTGGTCGGTGGATAGGAGGGGGCCCTGTAGTATGGCCTGCACGTTCTCCTAACAAAAAAAAATCATGTTTACTATAACGATAAGCCAAACACGCGAGAAGAATTGATCGAAAGAATAGTTTCAGGAGTAGATTACCTACGAAATGAACTTGCAGATATTAACTGGAAACAGATATGGCCCAAAGGCTAGCAACATGTTTAGAAAGAAGAGGTGAACAGGCTGAGCAATTTTATAATATTAGTTTACTATGTAATTTCATAATTAAATACATTTTTGAAACAGTTTTCTTCTTTTGTTGAAATCTTAAGAACAAAAAAGGAATTAAGCTAAAGTGTATATGAACTTTTTTGTTCAGAATCACCTCTAGAACACATTGTGTAAGTTTATCGATTACCTTAGGAAGCAGCCTGTATATTATAAGTAGTCGGCACTTTTGGTTAAAAAAAGGAGTGTTATTGATTGTGGATAGCAACGAAAAATTTTTAGACAATAGATACTGACATAATTTTGGAAAAGCTTAAAAAAAGGGTATTATCTTGCGAGTTTCATGGCATATAATATGAAAAAATGTAAGTGTTAAGTGATAATGTAAAAGAAAACTACCTATATATAAAAGTTAAATGAGAAGAGATAAACGAAGATATATAAAAAAATATAAGAAGAGATAAACGACGATTATTAAAGCGAATAAAGTGGAGATCAACAAATTTTAAAAAAGAAGATACACAAGGAACAAGCAGGGAATTTGTAAAATAAGGAAGAGACAAATGTAAAATATTTAATGAAAAATAAAAGGGAGTGACATAAACTGACAGAAGACTTTTGACAGAAGTCATTTTGGCAAATAGGACATTTACGAAATTGACAGGTTTTTAATAATTATAAGGAAGTCATGTTAGAATAATATATTATAGATCGTTCCAACATTCGTATTCAGTATACGTCTTATGGGAATTTGTTTCATGGTTGCCAAATCATCCAATCAGCTGTACATTACCATTTCCTGTTAATTATTTGACATTTCACGCGATCAAATCATAACCTTTATTTACGTTTTTTGACGTTGAAGGTGCAAAATTATTGAGATTCATATGACATTTTGCTTATTATTTTATTAAAGTAACTAAATTTTAACAGAGTGCATAGTGAATTCGCTGCACGTAAAATTATAGGAAAGCATACTACAAGGAAAATAGCTGTATTTCAATATTTATTAACAATACTACACACATTTCTAAACAAATATACATATGAACGATATCTATGCAACGTACAGTGAATATTTACTTCGATATTGGTGTGTTATGCAATTCATTAAATTAAAAACGATGATGATCCTTTAACAAATAATAGTTTCAACTTTTGTTAACAAAAAGAACTGGAATCATACAAATACGTATATTTTTCCTATTATATTTATATCTTTTTATATTATATTTCGTCCTACTTTTTTAAATTCGAAACCCATATCGTGTAACAAATCTATGTAAAGTTGTTCGACTGAAGTTAGGAAGTTCATCATCAGCATTGACAGCAGCAAGAATTGTATTTAATGTAGGTGGCATATTCTGTATAAAAAAGCCATGCACTTTACGTCGAATAGCTGCTTGCGTGTTCTCATCATATGTATGTAGTCGATCATTTAGTTGTATGCCTTTCCTTTTTTTAGTTTTTTTTTGGACTTGATAATAAACCAGTTCGTTGCTCCTGTTTATGATATATTGCTCGGTCTGAGATACCCAAAGCTTTACTTGCTTCTTGAACGGCAGCACTCACATTCATTGATTTATTGAAATAATTGAAAACATTTGCAATCATACACTTTTCCTTGCGGCTAAATTTGTCTCCTTTGCACCGTTTTCTTCCTACAGGCTCCATTAATGCAGTGAAAACTGTAATTACATTTATATTATGTTATAACGTTTATAAAAATCAATAAAAATACCAATATTACCCTGTGCACGCTTGAAAAAGATAGAAGTGTTCAATTTGTACAACTATATAAACAAATTAACAATTTAACGAAATATTTTAAAAGTAGGACGATGACGGTTGACAGTCGATATTAATAGACAGATAGATACTGTTGTCGATGCCGACAACATATTGCAGTGGTTTTTTCCCTGCAGAAGAAAAGAAGAAAAATTATATTGAACATTATTTGAATAACATTGATGTAAAAATGTATTTTATTTTATTATGTGTATTTTATTTCAGACTGATAACGATAAAAATTTAAATTGTAAATGATAAATTTTGTAATGTTTGATTTTGATCCATGACTGTAGATCGTCCAGGCTTAGTTTGATGTTCAAAGTCGGCGCCAACCTGGAAGTCATATCTAGTACAGAGATATATATATTATCGCTATCTTGATTTGTTATGTTAGGTGGGGATGACCTGGTGTTTCCTGGAAATTAGATTTTAGAGATTCACTAGTGCCTTCTGAGATAGGTTGTATTGATTTAATATTAAACAAGACTTAATTTTGTTTAATATAGATATATTTTGAATAATTCGTTTTGTTTGTTTGGTGATTCGATTGTATTTTAAAATTCATTTGTCGTGGTTTTACAAGTCTTGTATACTTGTAATAGATTTAATTTAAAACACCTATCTGAAGAAATAAATCTCTCGTGTTGTGTTTTCGATACATTAATTAATGTAGGTATTATTTAAATATTATAATTTAAATATTGAAAAGAGCTCTATAAACTAATAATTTGTAATTTTGTGAAATTTTTTATAATCAGAAAAATATCTAGAAAATTTGTCAGACTGTTTTTGTGGAGTTTAGTTTTTATTCACATAAATATTTTAATACGATTAGAAGGTGGGGAAACTTTTGTGTGGTGTCATGTTAAATGTACGCATGATTGTAAGATTTTGATTTTGCGCGTAAGATAGACAAATTTCTATCTTGACGTTTGAATTTAGGGTTAATGGTATTGTTGACATCTGATAAATTTTGTTGTTATTTTTATTTCAAATCTTTGTTCGAGAGTCACAGGGGGTTTTTCTCCTTGTGCGTGTCATTTATAACAAGGACTATTGCCTCCTAGCTACTGTTAATTTTGTTTTAGCTCCCGTTACACTCGGTAAAGGGATTTTTTTTTTTAAATTTTTTTTAATAAATGTAAATTAGGTAATTGAGAACTTTTAATTAATGCTTGTTGTTTTAATCTATTTTTTACCCCGAATCCGTGAGGATTACCCCTGGAGAAGAGAGCTCAAGGAAGGCGACCCGACTGAAGATAGCTGGCAGAATAAGTTGCTGTGTGAATTTAAATTTAATAAGCAATTAAAAAGCACAATTCACAGCAATATGTCAATAAGTTGCAACATAGCAACCGGAAGTGAAGATAGCGTTAATGACAGCAACTAAGGATAGTAAGAGATAAAAGTTGCTATTATATCCCATACTGAATACGGAGGTTGGAACGATCTATAGTATCATTATAATATTATATTAGTAACGTTTAGTATTTCATATTCATTTAATGATTAATAATTGAAAAGAAAAAAAAAATTTTAATAAATTTGATATACATTTAAATATAGATTTTTTTCTATTGTTTATTTCATAATATAGAAACCTACAATTTCAAATTGCAAGAACCTGAAATCCTGAGTTTTTGAGAAGATTCGTTTGCTTATTGAAATTATATTGGTGATCTAACGAAGAGTCTTATTGTTTTATTTTGGTACACAGCGTTAGGTTAAGTGTAACGTTTATACTGTTCAACGTATTGCTATGAATAGTGGTTTGAGAATTTAGTGCGCCACCATCCACAACCATTTTTCCCAACTAGGTTTCTCAGCCGGAGAATTTGCAAATATGAGACTTCTATCTTCTGGGTTCCAATTCGGAAAGTCGTGTTATTTCTACAAAGTGAGTTGAGCGCCAGTGAAATGTTCACAATTTATTTACTTATTTTATATATATTGAGCTTGAACAGCAATATTGGTATGTAAAATAAAACAAATGGAGGATAAAATTTAAACTGAATATTTCATACAAAAATCAAAAAAAGAAAATCTATCTTCATAAAGTATAAAGATTCTGTATTATACAAAATACACGAGGTAAAAATATTCACTGTAATATTGACAGCTAAGTGAATGAGAAACCTTCCTCTTAATGACGCCGATTAAACTTATCTAAAAATAATTAAGTTTACTATTAATTTTTTCCACAGAGAACCACACTGTATAATCAAATTCTGATCACGTTCAAAATTAACACGTGTTCAATCGACACGGACAAAAAAATCCTTTAATCTTCTCGAACAAACTTTTCAATTATAATATTAACAAAGAAATGTTAATAGTAAGCTTTAGTATTTATATTTCTAATAATAAATCTCTTAATTAACAAGCTTGGATACAATAGAAATATTCTTATAATTTTAATTTATGTTTTATGATATCATAAAAATATATCTACTTATAAAATTACTAATGGAGACGAACAAAGGAGGTGCTTATTCTAAATATTATTATTCATCAAATATCATACGAGAATTTAACTCAACAACACTCTAATACATCAATTAAACACTTTTAAAACAAATAACCGAATTAATTAAATATAATTAAATTATATCACACCAATCTACCTTCTAGTTCCAGCTATAAAGTTGGTCTCCTCGAAATAATTTACCTCGGTCGCTACATGATATCGACCCCGAATAACAAGTTTTTATCTTCGCACATTTTAAATTTAGTATACAGTCATATTGAAAATAAATGTACATTTTTATATTAATTATTTTAATTAAAAATCCATAGCGGTATGTATATCATATTAATTTAATCGGGCTTTTTTTATTGCCTTACGGAAATAACTTTCTAGATAAATTTAGTATTTTCAAAATCATCTTTCAAAACGTACTCTCATAGTGGATAACAATTTTACTAATTGTTATTCACTATGAGAGTACAAATCCAAATAATTTGCCATTTATCTAAATTTATTTTGTCAGTTTATTGTAAATGCAAATACTTCATTGTAATTTGCTTATGTCTTTGCTACATTTATACCTTTCACTTTTATATAACTTCACTGAAATAAATTCAATGAGGCCGAATGATATGATTGTAATCGCTACCGAACTGACGCATAGATATATTGTCAAAAAGTTTATTGAATTTTCTACTTTAGAGCAATTGCATACAGGAGCGCCATGGAGATTAGAGATTTTAAATAAATGAATTAAATAACACCGTTCAACAAAACCAGCTTCTTTGATCGCATGACACTCTCCAAGCGTTTTCTACGTTACGTTTGTGATTCTGAATATACCTTCAGATACCTTCTAGCAGTTCGAGTTGTTGACATAGAGGTACACTTTTAAAATTTATTTACTTGTCTACTGCTGTTATCGTTAGCGTTAGTAATTAACTATTCATTGTGTATTTGTTGTGATGTCTTTGTCAAGAAGGACCTACGTAAATACTTTAAATTGTCCAAAATAAGCGGGCATGAACTATTTTGGGTTATCATTAGAGAGAAATATTCCTAGTTTGGTGTGCAAAAGCTATGTGGAGTATTTACAATTATGGGCAAATAAGAAAAGATTCCAATGATCTGGCGTGAACCATGAAATCATCATAATGGTCGCTAATTTTGTGCTGTGAATGTCATAGGAATAAACCGCAAAAATAGTTTTAAATGGATTTATCCTAGTGTACTATCAGCTATTAGACCTGTTCTCAGTTCCAGTGATGCATTAGCGTCACGTCCAGGTACATCCCTGGAATATCAAGGCGGAAGCCAACATCAAATAAATGATAGAGATGATTCTAAGGGCAGTAATTTGGATTGTTCTTTGGAACGAAAATTATTCAATCAAAATGGCTTATAAGACTCGGTAAGGGATCTTTGTTTGTCTAAAACTGCACTTCTGTTCTTTTCTGAAGGGGTAACTTTTGGTTTTGCAATTATATTCCTGGTTTAATGACTTTAATGGGCTTAAATAAGTATAACTCAAATGAATGGTGTTTATTGCATAACACCAATAAGCTAAGCTCTTTGTCTATTGCACATTCGACCAAAGTAATGAAAGAAAATCCTTCAGTATCTTCAGTTTTGAACAAAATCAAGTACACCAAACATAAGTGGATAATATGTGTGGATATGAAGATGGTTAATCGTCTCTTGTTTTTTTGTGCTTATGGGACAGCAGAGCTAAAGTTCAGCACTGGACTAGGAAAAATTGGTGTGAGGCTCTGACTTCGGGCAGGTTTAATCTTATAAATGCCCAAAGATGGTATAATTTCGCCCCCTTTACACATCAGATCGAGATTAATGGAACAATGAGCAAAAGCTCTCAACGAAGACGGAAAATACTTTTAATACATTTTCAAGAACGTTACCATAACTGAGGAATGAAAAGTTAAACACCGGAATTTTTGACAGCCCACAGATCAGGAAATTAATAAATGGCCCAAATTTCACCAATGGTATGACATATGCTGAGAAATGTGCTTGGAACGAGTTCGTTTGAGGAGTTCAAAATATCTAGGGGAACGAAAAGTCTCCAACACGTCGAGCAGCTGCTACTGCACTTACAGCGAATTGGATGCAACATGAGTATTAACTACACCACCTCAACAGCCAAGTTGACCGTTTTCAAGAAAAATCTCGGTGATTTAAGCAAGGAATAAGCAGAACGCTTCCAAAAGGATGTTCGCGCTATGGGGGAGTGATACCAGGGATACTGGACTGTAAATGTAATGGCTGACTATTGTTGAAGGATTTAGAATAGCACTAGTCTATTCATCCATGCCAGAAAATCGTATAAGAGAAAGATTTATTCAAGTTAGGTATGTTCAATTAATATTATAGCTTTAAAAACGATTATATTTTCATTTAAAATTCAATCACTTCAAATCATTAGAAATAGAACTGCTACAGTGAAATGAATACCATATTAGAAATCAGCGTGGAAGGCAGATTCATGCATAACAATTCATCAGATAGAATTGTTATTGTGCTGTGTTAATTATTTTAATTAATTAGTTTAATCAAATTTAATATTCCAATATAAAATACTTAGATTGAATTAAGTGAAATAATATTTGGTGATTTAATTGCAATAATTTATTCTACTGTCAGTAATTAACCGAAAGATTACGTGTGATTCGATATTTGTAGAAAATATACTTGTGTTTACATGGTTTCTGTATGTATATCTAATTCGTGTCCAGAGCTTCTTATAGATTTCTTTAAGTATGTTTTAAAATATGAATTAATATTCGTTTAGGTTTCTTTATTGATTATTAAAATCTTTCTTGTTCTTATTCTTAAAATGATACCTAACTTTCTGAAACAATTAGAAACAACATTATCGTTTGAACAAACCTTTGACGTGCATAGAGTGTTAACATGTTTCAGTTCTTTATGGTGTTCACGCAAAACACATTATCGTAAAAACTAAATGAAATAAGTAACATAATAGGAAAGTAAAATTTAAATTATCCACAATTATGATAAAACTTTCTTCTTTAAATTCATTGTTTTAAATGCATTTCCTTGTGTTGTCTATCAGTTTTATGAATAATAAAAGTAGTGAGTCATTCGATGTCCATGAAATTAGTAATTTTCTCTTCAAATTAATAAGCTGCTACCTACCGCGCACAGGCGCAGTTCTGGCATAATGAAGATGGTCAGAAAGTTGTTGTAATCGGTAGTCGTAACGCACAATTTAAGGGAGCCTCTATTTATCGTGTATGCCCTCAGTGAAGACGGGTGTAGATTGACTAAAACAGTTGATAGGTAGTGCCACTTAGTTTTACGTACGGAGGCTCGAGACTGAAAACTAAGAAAAGGGTTTGCGCGTTCGTAGGCGCATGCGCTTATAGACAACTAGAAATGTATCGAAACGACGTTAAACTAAAGGAGGGGTACTTAAATACATAAAATAGTTAATTCGTATATAGTAAAAATAAGAAATACCAGTAATTAACAAGTAGATAACAGGTAATCAACAAATGGCTCACACGCCGCAATTAGAAAAATGAAATTTAAGTTATTAAAACATAACAGGGATATGAACACCCGGTATATCGGGTCATTAAATTATTAAACATATTACAAAAAATTACATGAGTTTATACTGAATCAACTTAAAACACCAAAATCAGATAAATTAAATTAATCTTCAAAAGGTACCAAAATTATGACAATTAGTTATTTAATCAATTTTAATTTGCCTGAACCTAGGATCAAAATTGGTAGTTCGACAGCAGACCTGTTGTTGAACCTTACATTTGGTATTACACACACAGTATTTTACAAGTATAGTAATAAAATTTAATAGAAATTACAATTTACTGAGATCTGATCGCACGCCTATGATAACGTGATGACATAAAAGAAATATTGTAATATATATATATATATATATATATATATATATATATATATAAGGTAAACTTAATAAGTCGGCGATTAAAGGTCTGGTTCATTACTTCAAAGTATATATATTTAAAACAACCCTACATGTTTCGGCAATATGCCTTTGTCAAGGGAATACAAAATATAAAAATTTTATATTTTGTATTCCCTTGACAAAGGCATATTGCCGAAACATGTAGGGTTGTTTTAAATATATATACTTTGAAGTAATGAACCAGACCTTTAATCGCCGACTTATTAAGTTTACCTTATCATACCAAGGTCACGAAGATATTATATATATATATATATATATATATATATATATATATATATAACAATTGATAAATTATTGGAGTTTATATATATATATATACACGTTTGGCCCGTTTTTACCTTAAATGCGAGCTACAAGTCCATGTATATAAACGAACGTAGTTGCCAAGTTAAATACACAAGTGCGCAAGTACTGTTCGAGAAAAGTAGGGGAACCCTTAAAGACAGGTAGATACGATCATTTCGATCATAAGAGACCAATATTGTGCATGTTGGTGGTTGTCATCAGCACAATCGAGCACGTAGTCTTGGGGAACTACAACAAAAAATTGTTGATTGTGCAAATACGATAACCCCGGAAATGTTTTCGAATGTACGAAATAATTTTTATCATAGACTTGCGTACTGTTAGGAGCAAATAGGTGGATTATTCGAACATTTGATTAATTGAGAAGTTTTAATTTGGTTTTTCAAGAATTCCGTTTATTTTAGAAGTATATTTTAATTTCCATTATTTAGAATTATTCTTTTAGTTTATCGTACTCTTCCTGTTTCCCCAGAAATTATATTTATTGAATTTTTTCATTTTGTTTTCCAAGAATTTTCTTTATTTTTTTTATCTATTTTATTTTAAAATTTATTGCCTTTAGAAGAGCATTTTTTTTTCTTTTACTTCAATACATCTACTTTGGTAGTGTTATACATTTACTATTTTTTACAGCTTGTATTTAATGACTATTTACCTAAAAGATTCTCAAATTATGTTTTTTGCGCTCGTTGTTAACAATATTGTACATGTGCATAGCTGTATAGTATATCACTATTACGGAATACATTCATATTCATTTGTCAATTCTCCAACAAAAGTACTGGTAAAATTAAAGTACGTTGTCTATCACATCTGCTTCGGCAAACCACTAATCTAGAAGAACATTTTTATTTCTCTAAAGGTCTACTTGCCGGCTCTCGTATGTATATTTGTTAGATAGGTAAGGTTTGGCAACTTCTCATGCCTTATGTATGGGAAGCCGCATGCAAGATGATTGTAGACCGAACCTGTATATATATATAAAACTCTAGTATCTCACAAAATTGTTGCAAAATTAAAAAAAAAATAAACTACTTAAATGTGTGAAATTAACAGTCAATTAAAAATTAAAAATTATATTACTAAATTTTTTCATTAATTTAATACAAAATTATTTTAGGATTAGAATCTTTACAACCAAAGTTATGAACGTGAATTAATTTTATAAATGTTTAAATATTAAATATATGAGCATTAATTATTTTGTTAAATGTACAATAATGAAATAAATTCTTTACACCTTACGTAAATCGCGTAAGAAGCAATTTAACGGAGTTCTCAAATACATATATTAAACTAAAATTAAATGCCGTTTTAATTAGCATTAAAATTCGGAATCGTAATTGTAGCAAATAAAATACCGGCGAGAATTTTCAAGTTCACTGCATTAAAAAAAGATCTTGTACAATATACCTCAACGGCTGTAAGACGACACAGATGGCATGTTCCACAAAAACTGATGTACAGGTTTTGACACAGGTGTTCAGGCAAGAACGAGGTGGCCTTGACTTTCTAGCAACGTAGAAATGCTTGGTTATCTATATTATAAATTCCCAGCGAATGGACGGACAAAAGAAAAGCTCGAAGCCTACATACTATTTGTCTCAAAGCAAAAGACGTCCAATTACTCGAAACGGTAACGAGCTTTTTTTTAAATTTTCTCACTGCGCCCTAGTCGAATCCGCAAACTGCGTCAATTTGCAAAATACTTAGGGCAAGCGTGAACATATTTCGATTATCGGAGTACACCAAGAAATATCAACCTTATTCACTGATCATACAAATAGAAGACACTCGCGCGAAGAGCGGCAGTGTCGGAGGTCGCACACACAACCATACAAAGGGCACAGCCGATATCAAAGAATATAACGTAGAGTGAAAATATTTAGAGAATAGCACATACGTTATTACAAAGCGGCGCGAACAAAAAGTTCCAGGGACGTAGGTGATTTCGAGGGTAAGAGGTATTAGGGGTGATTCTTGAAAAACCTTATAATTGTGAAAATGATGTTTTTGCATAAGACTACAATATTTCTAATGAATTTAATTGATATTGGGAAAGCAAATTATTATTTACAGAAGTATTAATGTGGATCTTTAAATGAATATTGCCGCTAGTATAGTTTAAATAAAATAAACTCAATAAATTTTTGGCTTCATAAGCTTTTTTATTTTAGAGAATTATTTTGAACTCAGCGTAGCAGTTAAAGTTTATTTTACATTTATCAAATCAGAATTGTTATAATTTGAAATAGAAATTTGTTTATTCCAAGCTACAATAAAGATATATATATATATAAATATTTCATGTTGTCTAGATAGTATATTGTTATAATTAATACAAGTTAACATCTGTAAGATGAAATTATTTAGAAAATTTTATTTTTGCCAAGTAATATCAATAAAAACAATAACAGTGTAATACATGTCTGTTAATACCAGCATATATATGTGGTGTAAAAAAGTAACAAATTGTTCCATTTTTTAAATTTGAAGTTTTACAAAAGATTTAAGAAAAGTAACAGAACATCTAACACAAATTATTTAAATAACGATAATTTACTAAATTCAAAGAAGCAACAATAAAACATATACCCAAATATAACTTAATTGTAATCAGCACGCAACTGTTATAGAAACACCCCTAAACTGGATCAGATGGGATATAATGAACTCGCCCAACCTTAATATGTTCATAGCGCATTATGACGTATGTGCTATTCTCTAAATGTTTTCACTCTACTAAATCTTAAATGTAAAATACAGGCAGTATAACCCTTTTAAAACAAAGAAAAATAAACTGTAACAAAGCTGTATGTAATATGCACACCACATTTAACAAACTTAAACTAAATAAAGTACTGGTTCGTTTAGGTTTGAATTTTTGCAGAAAACAACTTACTTCAATTTTAATGTATCGAATAAGATATTTGCCTTTCACAATATTGTGAATTAAATGTGTTACATTGGAATTTATGTTAAACTGATTTCACATTCACAAAAATATAGCTTAAAGAAACTACGAGTATATAAAATTTTATCATCAAGTTTTCATTTTATACTATTAACATTCATTCTAAAAGATAACAACAAGTCAGTTCATTGGTCTATCTGGTGTCAGCGCTTTTCGAATACATGCTTCCTCTGGCAATCCTCAATTATGCACTGGTACTGTGCGCTATTCTGTTTTATATGACCGGGTAAAATATTTCGTTGGAAATATGTGAAATTAAATATTATGTATTCAGGAAAATTACTTATTTGAACTACGAATTTAAACAGAGCGCGCGTCCAGAATTTATAATGAAATTTAATACGAACGTTTTCAAAACGAATTGTAATGTTAGTGCAGTTGTTAATTTAGTTACACTGTACAACCGTATAAACAAGAGTGAGTGGCAAGTAGATAATTATATAAACATAAACGAAAATAGACAATTTTATGTCTAAGAGCGAGAAGAAGGAAGGGTAGAAGATATAAAATTGGGGCTGCGGAAAGGTGTTAAAAAAATGGAGTAATATATTAGTTTTGCAGTATCTATGTTTGTTATTTCTACGGTTCTTCGTGTTTTATAAACAGTTGTATTTAATTTTTGACATAGATAGCTCCAATTGAAGCATGAGTTAATGTAGACACCAAGCATTTTGACATTGTTTGGGTTACGTGGTTTAGTTTCAAATTTGATTTTTTGAATTTTATCCATATTCAATTTTAAACAGAAATAAGAAAAACACCCTAACCACAATATATAACAATAAATACTATATACGTATTTCGGTAACTAAGTTGCGGAAATCTTATCTTCAAAAACCATTCTCTTCGAATAGCGTTTAAATCATGTAGCTCATTAAAATCACTTTTAGGTAACACCAAGGACAAAATTGAGGTAGAACATAAATCTGGTATATATGAAATTAAATGTAACGATTGCAGCCAAAAATATATCGGCCAAACTAGACGTTCAATTTCAACTCGTTACAAGGAACATATTACCCACTGTGATATTAGTGGGGCCTTAAGCCCTAAGGCAGAATCGCCATGTGATATTAGTGCCGTTTGTGCACTTCGTGGCAGGACGCCACGTGATGTTAGCCTGGTCCTGAGGGCTACATCGTTGAGCCTTCACGCAGATATCGTTGTCCCGTTAAATGATACACAAAGTTCGGGTAACATATAATTTAATACATAACACTTAGAACTGGATAACAATTATATACATTCTTACTAACTAGGATGTAGACTGAATGTGTGAATGTGAATGTGCAAATGTGAATCTCTGAATGATCCTTCTTACTTACATTACAGTATATATACATAAGATAAGATCCTCGGACTACTTAGGGAATGTAATACAAACCCTGACATGTAGTTGGTGTTTGCAAACAACTCGCGTTAGCGAGGACGTATTTGTAACACACGTTACACTTGCATTACGGGAACGAGGCTGTGACCTCATTGAGAATGTTTGCGTACACACAACTGCATTGCGTTATTACACCACCCTTCCTGGGGGTTAAGAAAAATAACGCTGAGGTGTTTGTTTTTCTTACATTAAAATCTTTACCTTTCTTATTCTTGTAATACGGTGAACATTGTTTGGGATTATACATTTACAATAGTAATACTTAAATAATAAATTTGCTAAAACTTATGATAACTAAAATTCTACACGGTAAAATGATGGATAGTCTTAATCTATATACAATAATATTTAACGAATAGATATATAATATAAATCTTAAAATGATAAATATCCTAATAAAAACTGTTAATTGATAATAATCGTTAATTGATAATAATAATTAATTGATAATAATCGTTAATTGATAATAATAATTAATTGATAATAATAATTAATTGGTAATAATAATTAATTGATAATAAACGTTAATTGGGCCTTTGTAATTTGTACACTGTCTCAATCTTGTTAGTCTGTTCGCTTTTTAGTATTTTATTTCTATATTATGAGCAACTTATATAGAATAATTGCCTTGTTTCGCCGTTTGCCATTCTGGTCTTTCTTGTTTTTCGCGTTTGGTTCTTGTTTTCCGATTCCTCATGCTTGATCTTTTGGTTTCAATTCTTGTGCATGATTGTTTGCTCCCAATTCTTATGCTCCCTTTCCAACCATACTTTAAAATAAATCGACTCTCCGTTTTTCTATCTATTTTCCTCCATGGAAAAAAAAATATTTTGGAAATCACTCTTTCGTGTATTTCCCTGGACAGCACATATTTCGTGTCTGTCATGTTCCTGCGCAGAACTATCTTTTGAAGCTTATTCTGACTACAGTAAGGGTGCTTGTACAGCGGAACTTCCCTTATGCTGTAAGCCTTTTCTTCAATATAGAAAAACTTGAGACCAGTTAACAAAACACACTTTTGTTATAACTGTAATCTCTAAAAAAAATTCTGAGAGCGTTTTTTGTCGTGTAGGACTACTTCCTGGAAGCGCATGCTTGCTTCGTCACGACCTAGGGGCGAATTGGAGTCTTTTTTGCCTTTCTCCTACTTTGAAGTTCGTCTGATTCGGTTGGTTAACGTTTTCGCCAGTTCCACAACTCTAGGATGATCTGTCCTGCAGGTTGCACTGTTGTTGGTGTCGTAAAGGTACAATCGATAGGTCTCTGTCGTCTTATAGGGCTCCAGACGTGATTAGGATGCTATCGAATCGTCCCGTTACTTACCATTATGGCATTGGAATCAACTTCTAAGGCATTTGTTACAAAAATTTCGGAATTTTTACCAATAAAATTAATACACTACTCCTCGTATATTGGTTTCTTTTATTAATTCGATATTATTTTCTTTTGTTAGCGAGAAACTTTTTTTTGAATATGTCAACAATATTTCCTTCAATGTCACTTATCCGATCGTTTACAAAATAAACATTGTGTTGCATTTTATCAGTGACCTTGACTTCGTGTATTACTAAAGTACACATATTCAATTTGAATTCAATGTTTATTTACTCGCGATTAGTTTAAATATACAAGTTATTGTTTATAATTTTGTTTGTAAACTATGCAATATATGGCGCTTATTAAAAAGTACAACGCATGCATTTTTTATGCATGTAATTAAACTTATTAAAAAATATAACATATTTTTGCGATATATGTGTATATATATATATGTGCCTTCTAAACAAAAAATATATTTAATATATATATATATATATATATATATATATATATATATTTAATAACAAAATTGCGAAGTGTACGGCCGAAATGTAACGTCTCTAAGTTACGTAGTACATATTAATTTTTAAATAAACTTGACCTTTACATAAAGAAACGTATGGTACGCGCTTTGCAACTTTTGCATTCTTGCGTAAGTAGACATAAATAACATGGTATGTATGCATTAAATCAATATTATTGTCTCTTATAATACAAATAAACATTTTCACTCGCGAAATGTATGTAGTTTATAGATATGAACGTCTTGCACTTTATTTTTATACACCGTAATATTTCTCTTTGTTTAAATTTACTCTAAAAGAATACCTGCGCTTCTTCTTTCGTGTGGAGCTTCTGTTTGCTCTTGGAGATGATTTCCTCCGTTCCTTGTTGCGTACTTGCCCATCCTCTTGGTTTTGACCTGCTAAACTGTAGTTTTTTTTTTCTTGGTTCGTTCCAAATTTCCACTTGGTCTTTTTCGGCCTTAGATGGCTGGCAGGGCCATCTAGTAGTGTGGATAGGTAGGATCGCCATGTGATATTAGTGGGGCCTTAAGCCCTAAGGCAGAATCGCCATGTGATATTAGTGCCGTTTGTGCACTTCGTGGCAGGACGCCACGTGATGTTAGCCTGGTCCTGAGGGCTACATCGTTGAGCCTTCACGCAGATATCGTTGTCCCGTTAAATGATACACAAAGTTCGGGTAACATATAATTTAATACATAACACTTAGAACTGGATAACAATTTTATACATTCTTACTAACTAGGATGTAGACTGAATGTGTGAATGTGAATGTGCAAATGTGAATCTCTGAATGATCCTTCTTACTTACATTACAGTATATATACATAAGATAAGATCCTCGGACTACTTAGGGAATGTAATACAAACCCTGACATGTAGTTGGTGTTTGCAAACAACTCGCGTTAGCGAGGACGTATTTGTAACACACGTTACACTTGCATTACGGGAACGAGGCTGTGACCTCATTGAGAATGTTTGCGTACACACAACTGCATTGCGTTATTACACCACTTTAGATTCAACAGACCCGAAAAGTCTAGCTTTGCCCGATATATTTGGGACACAGGTCATTCTGTGCCGGCACATAACCTTAAGTTGATTAAAAATGTTAATAATTATAGGGAATTAGATAGTTATGAAAGTATTTATATATATAGAAATAAAAATAAATTAATGAAATCTGACAATGGACCAATTCCTCAGTCCAGTTTGTATGCCTTATTGTGACAATAGCATTATTTTTACGCTTCATGTATTCACGCTTCACGGTTCCCTAAACTTCACGCTAGGTTTAAGTAGTATATAAGTGTTTATTTCGATATTAGGAATTTAGTGTTATCCCACTGGCGATTTGGTGAAGAGCATATCTTCTAAGGTTTACCTTAGCCAAAAACGCTACGTTTAACACTTTTTTTAGGTTTTTTAGGTTTTAAGGTTATTCTACTGAAGATGGCAACTTAGTTGCCGAAATACGTATATAGTATTTATTGTTATATATTGTGGTTAGGGTGTTTTTCTTATTTCTGTTTCAGATTACAAGCCACATTCTTCCGCTTCACATATTGCAAAATGACTCCGCCATTGTCAATTCTTCAGTTATAGGAGCACTAAACAATAAGGTGGTATGATCCGCAAACATTATTGCTTTACACATGTGACGACTTGCGCATAAATCTTTGACATATATGAGAAATAATATTGGTCCTAATTTGGAACCTTGAGGAACTCCACACTTGACTAATTGTTCTCTAGAAGAACTGATTTGTATCATTACTGCTTGTTTTCTTTCTGAAAGATATGATTGGAATAATTTCAAAGGCCGCCCCCTGATACCGTAGTATTGTAATTTTTGTAGTAAGATCTCATGACGAACACAGTCAAAAGCCTTAGAAAAAACGAGTAGTGTTGCAGACATTTTCTGATGCATGTCGAAATCATTTATGACGCTATCAACTAGTTCACAGATATCCTGGATTGTGGATTTATTTTTAAAATAACCATATTGTTGATTACAGAAGACAGAAGCGTTACTGAAGCTATCTAGCTACCTGGTCTTCAATAACTCCTCGTACATCTTTGACATAGCAGGCAGAATAGATATTGATCTGTAAGATCCTGGATGGCTTCCGTTCCCTTTTTTATATACAGGTATAATTTTAGCTAGTTTCAATTCCCTTGGGAAGATGTCATGTATACATCTATTTGAAAGCCTTGCTAGTGGTTCTGAAATAAGTGATGCTACGTGTTTAAGAAGTGTCGATGACATTCCGTATATATTCTCAACAGGAAAATCAGATTCATAGTGGTTGTAAACACTTCCGTTTTATTAGTATAATTTAAATAGATTGATATAAAACTAGTTCACTTAAGTACGAGCTGTTAACTGAATTAGTGATTAGAAATATCAAATTTTACGAAAAGACACATGAAAAATGCTTACCTCATTTATGCTATTAGATTCAAGAATTCTTTCCAGCAGCATTCGTACTTAGTGCAATAAGTAAATACGATGGCGGATTGATATATAAAGTCTTCAATTCTATAAAATAAGAATATAGAAGACCAAATTATGAAACCAGTCTCAGTTATCATCAGTTGCTTAATTCTGCTGTGTCGGCTTGGGTTTCAGCTGCATGCTGAATCCATCTAGGTTTTCATACGTTACCCGTCTTGTCTATAATAGTAAGTGTCGAATTAGTTTTTTTCTTTCTATATCTAGTAGACCAAATCTAACCATAGTTAGTATAAATCCCGGAGAGATTCCACACATTCCATAGAAACATCGTAGTAATTGTTGAAATTATATTAAAAAGTTAAATCGGTTATAACATTAATATTATTCTATACTATAAATAAACGAAAACTTCATGATATTAAACGTCTTTTCAGAACTACATAATGAGACGTGGTATGTGAAGAGAGTAGATGCTCCAGCATTTAGATCTTAATATTTGAGTTTCTCTGAAACAATGATTTACAGTGAACATATTCCGTGCAGTAACTGCATACATTTTAAACATTGTAACGAGTCAAACAGTCTATCGTATTCTCATATTGTTCATAGTATTCCACACACCTACACACTTTGCTTGTGTTATTTTATTTAACGAGCGGCTCTTCGTCACATTGATTCCATTGATTTCTTTTCTTTAATTATAAATCATTCATTAATTAGTTTTTCGTTAAAGGGCATTCTTTTTTAGATTGATCTGATGGTAATGTCTCTATATTCTCATTTAAGTGCGATATTTTTTTTGCTTTTTGTTTTCGTTTTTTACTCAGTGTGGGCATTTTATGTATTGCAAATATTGCTAGTAATATTTTGTTCTGGATTCCTAGGTTTTGATGCAGTTACTTCGGGTTAATCAGTGTCACTTTTATTGAAATAAAGAAATAAATTCGATTACATCAGATTAGTTCGGTGGACATAAAGCCTATTCTACTGCGAGCTTTCTAGGCGGTCCTCACGTGTTGTTACCAGCTTCGAGATCGGTTCTTCTAAATATAGTTTCTTATTACGATATCAGGGTGAACAAGTTAGTACGTACTCTAATATACTTGGTATAATCAAAAGTTTGTATCATTCTAGATCTCTGGAACCAATAAAGCTTTATTGATGCGGTGTTTTTAAAATAATCCACACATGTACTCGTACATTATAACTGCCGTATGTCAACGTTTTTCACAAAAACGTACTGGGGCTCTGCTAGGGCACCTCCAAGTATAAAACCCCAAACTTTGAAACCCCTCTAAATCAGTCAATTTTAAAGCTAGAGCGTCGCGAGTGATCCCAATCGATTCCTTTCGGTGAGATACACTTAGGTATGTCTTGACTATGGATAATTAAAACCCGTAGAAAAGATGTTTCAAAGAAAGTGCAGAAGTGGACTTTTGCCCCTCGGCTTTTTTCAGGGAAATGAATATTGCTCGACGGCGGTATGATTTTCAGAAGCTCCATGGTCGATAGCGTTGGACATATTTTTTTCGTATTGAAAAAGCATGTTCTTAAAGAGATATATGCAAATATATGCAAATTTTGAAGGTAGAGTTCACCCGAATGCAGAATCCTGGTTATTTTAAATAAATGGCTGTAAATTTTTGAAAGTAATACATTATGTGCTGCAGATGGACTTTTTTCCTTTTTAAAAATCTTTGTTAGAAACTGAACTATTAACAATTTTCACGAACTACTGGTAGAAAAATTTTCAAATTGTGAGCGGTTTAGTGGTTATCACGTTTGACTTTGTGGACTACATGATCCGAGTTCAAACCCATTAACCTGAAAATTTCTTTAATTTTTTGTATTCATGTTTTATTATGTGAAGTGAGTCAGAGATTTCGAATTTTTATCTTTATTTTGCTCTCCAACTAAGTGTTCGTTAGAATGAATTAATCAGTTGTAATTACTGATTTATTTGAATCTTGCGAAATCCAGGAATAACTTTTGGATTTACCCTTCTCCAACCATGTGACTGCATGAATTTAAGATAGTTTTGAAATTAGTAACATATTTTTGTCAAGGTGTAATATATTCCCAGCAAAAGTTATGGACTGGTTTATTGTAAAATGCTCCGATGGGACAGAAAAAAAGGTAAATATGCTCGTACTTCATGTGTTTGAGACATTAAGCAAATAAGAGTGGTGGTCAAGGGTGTCAAGCTGTGGATTCCAGACCCCAAAGAAGTCCCATAAATGATGCCAAAAAAAGTATACTTTATTCGTTTTTGGCATAATTTTTTAGGACATTTTTTGGGTCCGGAATCCACAACGTTTATCAGCTTAACACCTTCTTGTCCACCAATCTTATTTACTTAAAGGCTGAAATACATAAAGTACATTTACCTTTTTTCTGTCCCATCGGGGCAGTTTGTAATGAACTAGTTAGTAAATGAATCTGCAAAATTTAGCGTTTGGCGGAATATACATATTGTGACGACTCATCCAACGACGCGTAGCGCGTCATACCTCTGGCATTTTCTCGAGTGTTCTGCATGCATAGAGAAAATATAAACGATATAAAAGCCGTCGAAGAAGGGATTGCACCATTCCATACCGAAGCATCGCGGATTAAAGTTACATAAATATAAATACATAAATGTGCTTATTGTTAGCACTTAGTTTTTATATTGTTATACGTTTTATTATAAATATATAGTGTGTCTAAAGTTATCGTTAGTTTTATTTAAGAACCCGAAAAGATAAACTTTACAATGGTGTCCGGTGTGAGCTAATTAATAAATAACGAACTAAGTAGACAATTAAGTGATAATAAAATATCTATTTCAATAAATATACAGTGCGGAAAGACGTTATTTTAAATATCGTGATGGCTAATAGAATGAAACTGACGGAATTAAAAGTGATTGATTTAAAACGAGAATTAGAGGAGAGGGATGAGGATGCAACCGGCAAAAAGGCAATTCTCCAGCAACGGCTTCGAAATGTGTTGATCCAAGAAGGCGAAGACCCAGAGAATTACTTCTTCCAAGTTTCAGGCGGCAACGCTGATGTAGATTTGTTGTTAATCCAAATGGAAAAAATGGAGCAGAAGAGCCTGGAAACTTCTGGAAACTTAGCAAAAACTCTAGAACAAATGGAACAGAAGAATCTGGACAGTGCGAAAAATATGGAACAGCGTCTAATAGATTCACAAATTCAAATGCAACAAATGGAGCACAAGAACCTGGAAACTTCTGGAAACTTAGCAAAAACTCTAGAACAAATGGAACAGAAGAATCTGGATAGTGCGAAAAATATGGAACAACGATTAATAGAGAATGCGCAAATTCAAATGCAACAAATGGAACAAAGAAACCTAGAAACCGGTAGAATCCTCGAGAAAAATCTGGAAAAGAAATTAATAGAAAATTCTAGAAACTTCGAAAAAAGTCTGGAACAAGTGGAGAAAGTTCTAGAACAGCGATTAGCGGAAAAATCAGAAGCGTTAAAGGAAGAGGTTTTCATAGCTGTAGAAGAAAAAATTGGAGAACATTCTAGACTTTTAGAGGCAATAATGACTCAGATGAAATTACCCGCTACCACGAGTCATTCTGATCCCAAGCAGGTCAACGAAGAAGTCATACCGCGGCCCATCGAAATAAAAGAAGAACCTGTGACTATTTCGAGGATCAGAATCAAGCCACCAACCTTTGATGGAAAGACGTCATCAGCGACTTGCCTGACACAATTCGAAGCGGCCGCAGAAGCAAACGCATGGGTCTTACGTCGAGAAGGCGACTGCTTTAATCATAGTATTGAGGGGTGATACTAGTGATATCTTGCAGACATTGCCTCCTGAGGAACGTAAAGATTATTCTCGACTCATTAAGCGGTTGGAGATGAGGTATGGCCATGCACATTTGGAGCAAGTATACCATATCCAACTGAACAATCGATCACAGAAGAAAGGCGAGAATCTTCAGGAATTTGAGGCAGATATAGCTCGTCTAGTTCGACTTGCATATCCGATGGCGCCAGATAATTTCATGGAACACCTAGCTGTCCAGACGTTCACAGATGATCTACGGGATATTGATACGCAGCAAACATTAAGGTTGGACGACCGAAAACCTCGATCGATGCTTTGGCGTACGCACTTGAGTTTGAGACTGCAAAACAAGCCTCTCGGAACCATGGTCGTGGTTGTTCTGTCGACGAACAGGAAAATGAGGAGTTCATGGAGCAGGTGGTTAGTCAAGTCCTAAATCAGATCAAACCAAATAAAAGTGCGCAGCCTTGCGGGAAACGGTCACATTCAGAATAAATGTGGTAAAGGACCAAGAAAGAATCGTCTGAGAATCCGCAAGCCCCAAGGACTGCCCAAATCGCATCCTTGCAACATCAAACCAATGGCCTGTATGTGGACGCAATTATGGAAAGAAGAACCTATGCTTGCTTGCTAGATACTGGATCGGCGAAAACCATCGCGAAAATCAAATCGTGCGGCCCGATTTGATTTCCAGGAATAAAGAATTACTTTCTAGCAAATGGACACTTAAGACAGCTACTGGAGAAGCAGCTTCTGTGGCAGGTGAAGTATATGTCAATTTTATCATAGGACCAACATCAATCCGACATCATGTTCTCGTAGCCAACATAGAAGAAGAAATAATCTTGGGATTAGACATCATGAACACCTATGGCTTCCAGTTAAACATGAAGGAAGGCACTTTAAAAATAAATAATGAGGAATTATTTCTTTATGGGAAAAATTGTGGGAGTGTACAAGTAATTACAGCAGAGAATGTTGTTTTGGATGCAAGAAGTGAGACATTTTTGACGGCGTGTGTGGAAGGTGATTATTTGGACGGAAATGTTACAATGTTGGAACCAAAGGCTCATGATGACGAGGTGGACCGAGGAATAGTAGTTGCCAAAATGCTGGTTAAGACTCAGAAGACTGTACAGATAGGGGTAATGAATGTGAACCATTACCCTGTTTCATTGAAGAAGGGTACTATTTTAGGGTGGTGTTCGCCAGTGTCGGCCGTCGTTCATCGTATAGAGGCGAAGAAGAATGGATTCGTACAGGTTCCTGAAAAATTGTCCAAGATAATCGACTCCGCCTGTCAAGGATTGAGCAAGAAGGAACAAATCCAAGTTAAGGATTTAATCAAACATTATGAAGACGTCTTTGAAACTGAGACTGGTACGAAAGGAAAAACGAATATTGTAATGCACAAAATAAATACCGGCGATGCAAGTTCAATTCGACAAGGGCCAAGAAGGTTACCACTGGCAAAACGTCAGGAAGCCGAGCATATTATATAAGATATGGGAGGCTAAGGAGTAATTGAACCATCGAATAGTCCATGGGTTTCACCAGTGGTCCTTGTCAGAAAGAAGGATGGATCTACCAGATTCTGTGTGGACTATAGTCGTTTGAATAGTGTGACCAAAAAGGACAGCTATCCTCTCCCAAAAACAGACGATATGCTAGACACCTTGGCAGGAGCAAAATGGTTCTCCACTCTCGACTTAAAGAGCGGTTATTGGCAAGTGGGAATGGATCCCAATGACAAAGAGAAGACTGCCTTCAGTTTAGGTACATGATTCTGGCAGTTTACAGTCATCCCATTTGGACTGTGTAACGCCCTAGCCACTTTTGAGCGACTCATGGACACTGTACTGAGGGGACTGTCTTGGAGTACCTGCCTGGTATATCTCGATGATGTAATTGTGTTAGGGAAGACCTTTGAAGGTCACATGAAAAATTTGGAAGTAGTATTCCAGAGGTTACGAGATGCCAACCTGAGATTAAGTCCAAAGAAGTGTCACATTTTCCGCAAAGAGTTAAATTACTTTGGACATGTGGTTTCCGGAAAAGGAGTTGCTGTGGATTCAGAAAAAGTAAAAGCTGTGGAAAAATAGCCTGTACCCAGAGACAAACATCAGTTAAGAAGCTTTTTGGGATTATGTACGTATTATCGACGCTACGTTCCTGGATTCTCTAACATTGCAAAAACCACTTACTCGCCTAACAGAAAATCGAGCATTCATTTGGAAAAAAGAATGCCAAGCGGCCTTTGAGTTGTTAAAAGGTACGTTGATCAGTGCACCTGTTTTAAACTATCCACTGCCATCTGGGAGGTTTGTTCTGGATAAGGATGCCAGTAACGTCGGGATTGGTGGCGTGCTCCCTCAAATCCAAGATGGACAAGAAAAGATCATTGGATACTTCAGCAAGACCCTGTCTAAACCAGAGTGGAACTACTGCGTAACCAGGAGAGAATTATTGGCAGTAGTTAAGACCATTATTTTTACAAGTACCTGTATGGGCAGAAGTTCCTGATCGGCACTGATCATGCCGCCTTAAAGTGGCTCTTATAATTTAAGAAGAAGAAGAAGAATTTAAGAATCCCGAGGGTCAAGTAGCTAGATGGATTGAGAGGCTACAGGAGTATGACTTTGACATTGAACACAGAGCAGGCCTCAAACATCAAAATGCAGATGCCCTCTCCAGAAGGCCCTGTCCAGAAGACTGTCGACATTGCAACCGAATCGAAGACAAATCGGCCAACGCTCTTCGAACCACCTTGGTTGAAGACTAATGGCGACCTGACAATTTGCGCGCAGATCAAGAAGCTGATCCGGATGGGCAAAGACCGACCTGGCAAGAAATTGCTCCCCATTCGCGAGAATTAAAGTCATACTGGGCACAATGGAATTCCTTAACCATGGAAGACGATCTCCTGAGACGTGAGGTCAAGAATCACGATAGAAGCGAGCGGAAGATGCAAATGATGGTTCCTAAGAAAATAATACCAGAGGTATTGCAAGAACTCCATAATGGTGCTTCTGTGGGACATTTTGGAGTCCATAAAACACTGGAGAAGGTGCGCCAGAGATTTTACTGGGTGAATTGTTCACGAGATGTGAAAGAATGGTGCCGAAATTGTGCTAAATGCGGCGGAAGCAGTGGTCCCCAGAGGCGTCGACGTGCACCTATGCGCCAATAAATTGTAGGAAGCCCATTTGAAACTACGCGCTTGCTCATTGCGTAGCCCGAGACCTCCGAATGGCCAGAGGAATTGCCAGGGAATTTAAAGAGAGATTTGGCAGAATCGATAAATTAAGGCAGCGAGGACAAGCAATTGGGAAGAGTCTTCAAATAACAAATGAAGAACAGCCCATATTTTATTTGGTCACGAAAGAACTGTCAAGCCTGAAACCAACCTATCGTGCCTTATGGGAGGCCCTGGCCCACTTACACGAACAAATGTAACAACAAGACATTCTGAAATTATGGAAATTCTGGTATGCAGTTACCGGCTTGAATATTCCTGTCCATCCAGGCAAGATAAGACCGTGGACTGTTATTTCGATATGACGTCACAATGTAACAAAGGCCCACCGGTCGATTTCGCCATCGGTTGAGGGAACCAAAGCATGACATGTTTCGGGACGAAACTTCATGCCTAAGAAGGGGGCAATGTGATGACTCATTCAACGACGCATAGAGCGTCATACCTCTGAGATTTTCTCGAGTGTTCTGCATGCATCGAGAAAATATAAGGCACGCTATAAAAGCTGTCGAAGAAGGGATAGGACCATTTCATACCGAAGCATCGCGGATTAAAGTTACATAAATTTAAGTACATAAATGTGCTTATTGTTAGTAGTTAGTTTTTATATTGTTATAGGTTTCATTATTAATATAGTGTTTGTTTAAAGTTATCGTTAGTTTTATATAAGAACCCGAAAAGACAAACTTTACAATATCGTTTCTTCTGTCAAGCTCGTATTGATCGTATGTTTTTTGAGATTACAATGACTCTTTAATAGGCTTATTATCACCTTAACAGAACTTGTATCTCTGTTCAGTATGTTGTAAACTCGGAGAAATCTTCGTCCTTTCCCTAAACCTATTTTCAGACAACATTTTCGTGACTGTTTTGATATTTGTTTTTACAATGCCAAAGGAAGACACCGGTACTATGAAAGCTCTAGACGAGGCCTGTCGAGGCAGATCTCAGCCTTCTCGTTAGACCCATATCTTTCGTGCGCTGTGACCCAGGCTAAGCTTTTGGGCAAACAATACCTTTAAGTACTTGGCTTTTTTGGTAAATAGAATTTCTGTATTTTCGAGTATTAGTGGCTGTAAGTCTTGAAGCGTTGTAGAATCTTTGTCAATGCGATTATTTGTGTTTGATGGGCGTTTATTGACAGCTTTTTTTTACACCAACGTTTACGGTATTTAGGGCAGTTTGCATACGTTCTGAAATAATTCCTGCAGAACATCCTCAGACGACAATTGTTAACTCGGTTAAGGTTCCGTTGGATAGACTTTTAAAGAGACCAATTATTAAAGATTGCCATAAGAGATGTGATAGCACGCCCTCCTGTGAGCAACTTTCACTTTCTCTGGCTTTAATGGTGGCCTCGCCTATGGAAGAGCTTTCTGCTCCATTCTGGATCCGCCCTCACTCATCTATATATGACAGTTGTTACTACTTTCCTTTCTAAGGCCTCAATTAAAGAGTTTGTTGGAGGATTATTAAATGCCCTCTGTCAAAAAAATGGTTATCACTATTTCTTTGTCTTCAATTGACTTTGAGAGTAGCCTGTTTAAATCATCCAACGTCGATTCCGTAGATCTTTGTAGTTGGTATGCATATTCTCTATTACTTAGAAGTAGTTTCGTTAGGAATTTCCCCCTTATAATTTGTCTACCAGTCTCTCCAGGGTTTTCAACAAGAAATAATATAGACTGATTGGTCTATGTCTTTGGAGTTAGATCCGTCACCCCACTAACTTTGGTTAGGCAGATGGCCCTGATCTTTAGCCTTGTCGTGGAGTCCAAGCTTTAAAGATTTTATATAAGTATGGTATTATATCTCTGCTCTCTTCTGTAATAATGAAGGCTAGATACCATCGACGCCGGTGGACTTGAATGGCAGAAACATATTTATAGCCCATCAAATTTTATTTTGTCTTACGACTTCTGTGGCCAGTTTGCAATATCATTTGTCTGACCTTCTTGGCTTTCCCTCTAGATCGTTTGGCCCTTCTGTTAGAATTAATGAAGCTGGAAAATGGAACTTCATCCTCCTAATAACTATTTCATACGTTTCAGGATGGATTTCATCAATCTTCCTGATGTATTCCACCTCAGCTATGGAATTACTTTCTTTGGCTAGGACTTTGTGGATTTTAGAAGATGTGGGGGTATTTGATACAATAAACTAAAATTTAGTATATCTCTGTTAGAACTATTATAATCTTATTTAAACAATCGATGAATGTGCGTAAATTGTAAGAGTTACTAATTATTTGATTTATACACTTCTTTTAGAGTGGCAGAAGGTTCTAATTTAGGTCCTCTATCTTCTATGTTATACCTAAATAACTTGCTGCGCTCGACTTCTAGTCTTGTTTCATTTCTTTGAAACTTAATTTTTATGATGTAGTTTTGTTGCTGTAGTTAAGTAGTCTATTGTTTCATTATCTTCGTTCTCAGCATATAATTTTGTTATTTCTCTAGTAGTAGAGACTTTATTGTTTATTTTTAAATAACAGTAAGTTCGAATATCTGTAATTTTCTTCTATTATGCTCTAGTAATACTTCCATATTTTTCTTTATACGAGGGCGTATTTTAATGTTATCTACCTAGCCATGAAACAAAAGAGTGACGATGTCAAACAAATTATTGAAAAATTGCTGTCACTGTTAGAGGTACATGTGCTAAGTTGTGTTTAGTTTGTGCTGTTTATAGAGATTTTAGATGGTCTATTTCTCGATAAAATGAGTGAAACTAAGGTTGAACATCGCAGCCTGACAAAAGAAGGCAATGGTTCAAAAGCAATTCATGAAAGAATGGTTGCTGTGTATGGGGAAGATACACCATCTTATTTCCAAGTAAAATATTGGTCTAAACTCTTTCGATGGGGCCGAGAGTCAATCAATGATGACCCAAAGTCCGGACGACCCGTTGAAGCTCGAACTGAAGACATTGTGCGAAAAGTCGAAAATTTGGTACTGAAAGATCGGCGTGTAAAGATCTCTGTCATTGCCAATGGAGTCTGTATATCCGAAACAAGTGTCCTCAAAATTTTGCATTACGATTTGGGTATGAAGAAGGTGTCTGCGACGGTAGATACCCAGATTGCTTACAGCTGAACAAAAACTTTACAGAAAAGAAGTTGGTCAAATTGGAGAGGGACAAAACATTTTTATCTCGAATTATCACCGGGGATGAGACTTGGGTATATTACTGGGACCCTCCTACTAAACAAGAATCCATGCAGTGGGTTCATAAGAGCTCTCCACCACCAAAAAAGGCCAAGACACAATTTTCTGGAAAAAAACTGATGGCAACTGTTTTCTGGGATGCAGAAGGAGCCTTGCTTATTGAATATATGCCGAGAGGGTCTAGCATAAATGGAGAGACCTACGGAAACACAATTAAAAATTTAAAAACTGGTCTGGAGGAAAAACGCCCGCATTCTTATCCACAAAAAAACTTGTTGCTGCACGACAATTGTCGGGTTCATAAGGCAAACAAAGTTCAGCAGATAATCAATGACTGTGGGTTTATAGAGTTAAGGCATCCACCTTATAGCCCCGACCTAGCTCCGTCAGACTTCTTCTTATTCAAAAATTTAAAAAAGCATCTCAGGGGAAAGCGTTTTGCTTCTGATGAAGAACTCAAAGAAGCTGTTGGAGAATATTTTGCGGGGTTACCGAAGCAATTTTTTTCTGAGGGTATGGGGCAACTGGAAAAAAGATGGAATAAGTGTATTAGTGTTGAAGGGAGTTATGTAGAAAAATAATTTTTTTTTTGTTCTCTTATGTGCTTTTTTTCATGACTAGGTAGATAACATAAAAATACGCCCTCGTACATTATTGCAGTCTTGTTTGCATTTTTTTCTAATAAATAATAATAATGACAAGAATAATAACGTGAAAACATATTTACTAGTGGAAGTAGATTTGTTTCAAATCGATTTGTATTATTATCGCTGTCGTAACCCAGATTTGTTGGCTCTAGGGATTTAGACATATAGGCCAGAGTGTAACTTTACCCGACTTTCAGTTTAGATGATATATGTATGTTCGAATTACTACATGCGTTCATGCTTAAATAACAAAAGCAGATCGCATGCGCTATTCAAAACAGTAACATATTTCAAAATGCTCGAAAGCAATTACCCCGTTCATTTGGCTCTACTTTATTTCATCAATCACGGTCAACTCGGTAACCACCGATACACCTTAGCCGAAGCAACGACTGGTTTGTCCCCTTAGGCGGATAGCTATTTGATAAATGGTATTCTCTAAAACAGGAAGATAACATTCAGATTTCACTTGGTATTTTAATTGACACGTTCGTTACTCTGAAATATCGTTCAACTACTTTAACAATTAACTGAGTGGTTCAGTAGTATACATTATCTATTCCAAAGGGAGTTTATAACTTGCACGGAAGGTCGTCTCTAAGGATTATTGATTTTAAAGTTTAAAGAAAAGGTATTATTATATATAATTTAAATTGAAATTATCGATTACAGTAGGTCAGTTGTATAATAAACAGACAATATATGAAGAATATAATAGAAAATACTTTTGTTTAAGTTTTGCCAACTACCTCTACTTAATAAAAAGATAATAAGGACTCGGACAGTAATTATTTGAAAGATAACAAAGAAAGTAGTGGAAAAAAATACCAAACAATTTAATTCTACTACAAATATTAAGTGGCAATAGTAAAGGAAGCAAAATAAGAACAGAACTTGAGAGTATGAAGTCAGTTCATGAGAAGTAGATTAGATTAGATTACTTGAGATGTTGATAACGCCTATGCCACTGGGACCTTTCTGGATCTATTGGGGTTCTTATGCCTCATTGGAGTACTTCCTAGGAACTTTGTAGGACAAAATAATTTGAAACATACATGAGTGGGTAAAAAAAACCACACCAATTTGTATAATACAAAAGTATTTTTAATAATATAAAATATTATTAAAAATGATGTGTGAAGAACACAATACCAGTTATATATTTGTGAATGTATCTCCTCTCCAGAGACGCAGATACGTATTTCATGTGTTCTTCACACCCCATTTTTAATAATATTTTATATTATTAAAAATACTTTTGTATTATACAAATTGGTGTGGTTTTTTTTACCCACTCATGTATGTTTCAAATTATTTTGTTATATACGCATTCGGTTCCCCCGACAAGTAGTGAAGACACGATAATACAGTTTTTATAGATATGGCTGTTACCGTCTATAGAAACACGTTGCTTAGTTCGGCAGTTATTATGTAGACAGCGCTGAATATTCTTTCACGCTCTGTCTTAATAATTTCTGTTTGATAGCAAGGTAGTTATGTTTGGTTGAATGTATCTCTTCTCCAGCAGGGGCGTACCGACGATCCTGTAGAAAGGTGAAATACGTATCTGCGTCTCTGGAGAGGAGATACATTCACAAATATATAACTGGTATTGTGTTCTTCACACCCCATTTTGAATAATATTTTATATTATTAAAAATACTTTTGTATTATACAAATTGGTGTGGTTTTTTTTACCCACTCATGTATGTTCCAAATTATTTTGTTATATACGCATTCGGTTCCCCCGACAAGTAGTGAAGACACGATAGTACAGTTTTTATAGATATGGTTGTTACCGTCTATAGAAACACGTTGCCTAGTTCGGCAGTTATTATGTAGACAGCGCTGAATATTCTTTCACGCTCTGTCTTAATAATTTCTGTTTGATAGCAAGGTAGTTATGTTTGGTTGAATGTATCTCTTCTCCAGCAGGGGCGTACCGACGATCCTGTAGAAAGGTGAAATACGTATCTGCGTCTCTGGAGAGGAGATACATTCACAAATATATAACTGGTATTGTGTTCTTCACACCCCATTTTTAATAATATTTTATATTATTAAAAATACTTTTGTATTATACAAATTGGTGATGTTTTTTTTTTACCCACTCATGTATGTTTCAAATTATTTTGTTATATACGCATTCGGTTCCCCCGACAAGTAGTGAAGACACGATAGTACAGTTTTTATAGATATGGTTGTTACCGTTTATAGAAACACGTTGCTTAGTTCGGCAGTTATTATGTAGACAGCGCTGAATATTCTTTCACGCTCTGTCTTAATAATTTCTGTTTGATAGCAAGGTAGTTATGTTTGGTTGAATGTATCTCTTCTCCAGCAGGGGCGTACCGACAATCCTGTAGAAAGGTGAAATACGTATCTGCGTCTCTGGAGAGGAGATACATTCACAAATATATAACTGGTATTGTGTTCTTCACACCCCATTTTTAATAATATTTTATATTATTAAAAATACTTTTGTATTATACAAATTGGTGTTGTTTTATTTTTACCCACTCATGTATGTTTCAAATTATTTTGTTATATACGCATTCGGTTCCCCCGACAAGTAGTGAAGACACGATAGTACAGTTTTTATAGATATGGTTGTTACCGTCTATAGAAACACGTTGCTTAGTTCGGCAGTTATTATGTAGACAGCGCTGAATATTCTTTCACGCTCTGTCTTAATAATTTCTGTTTGATAGCAAGGTAGTTATGTTTGGTTGAATGTATCTCTTCTCCAGCAGGGGCGTACCGACGATCCTGTAGAAAGGTGAAATACGTACTGCGTCTCTGGAGAGGAGATACATTCACAAATATATAACTGGTATTGTGTTCTTCACACCCCATTTTTAATAATATTTTATATTATTAAAAAAACTTTGTAGGAACCGCATTTTTGTCAAACTTTTGCGTTGGAATAGTAAATAAATCGCGGTTTTCCCTACATACCGTTTCTTCTGTCAATAATATGTTTGTTGAGCTTACAATACCTCGTTAATAGACCTACTATCATTTTAACAGACTGGCTGTCTCTATTCCGTAGGTCTGGTGTAAACTTTGGCGAATGTACTCTAACAAACTGTTTTGCCTGTCTTTTCCTAACTCTATTTACAGACAACTTTTTTGCGTTTGTTTTAATAATTGTTTTTGCAATACCAAAGCAGGTCTTAGGTCCTATGAAGATCGTAACGATACCTGTCGAGCCAATTCGGTCTGTCTTCTCGTTTAATCTGGGCCCATTTTCCACTCCTACCTATCTGGTATGACTATTTTATGTTTCTTATTAAATTTGAAGTTCTCCACCATGGCATGACTCGGTTTATTTGTAGTGGGATGTGCTTTGAATTCTTCTTTCAACTTATATTAGTCAGTGCCGCAGACTTGGTTTATATTAGTATGTGTGCTACTGACCTTACTTTTCCTTGTACATATATGGATATCAAGAGGTTGTAAATTTAGTATGACCCCCAGGTTAGGGTAGGAGTTGTTCTTATGTCTCCTGTGACACTTAAGCATGCTAATCTTTGAATGCCACTTCCGTGATAAGTAGAAGGTATTCACGAGGTTTCCAGAGAAAAATACTCAAGGAACAAGAAATTGATACACTTAAATTTACAAGTAATACAAATCTGCACAAAACTTATCTGTATCTGTACACATGGACATCTAGCACGTATTTACCAGTGTTCACTTCAACCACGACGCATGCGTTTCTGTCCAACGACTTTATCAATGCGGGTTTATGAAGTAACGAAAACTGTAAACGTTCGCTTTCTGGCCAAGTGGTGAATTTTGTCCTATCAAATGACACGAGATAATCTCGTACCATCTGACGGACAAAAGAGACTACGCAGATGAAAGTGGAAAAGAAAAAATACGCATATTATTGTCAGTTGATGATGACAGTAATATGCGTAATATTTATTTTTTCTTCTTCTGGAAAAGCTTTAGTATTCGAGAAGAAATCACTTTCATCGGCGTAGTCTCTATTATCCGTCAGATGTCACGAGATCACTTGATACGACAGAATTCACTGTCCCAGCAAATAAAAGTAAACCTTTTCAGTCGTTACTTGATAAACCCGCATTGATAAAGTCGTCAGACAGAAACGCATGCGTCTGTGGTTGAAGTAAACGCTGGTAAATACGTGCTATATGTCCATATGTACAATGTGTATGCTTTATGCAGATTTGTATTATTTGTAATAACGCTTAATGCGAGCTCTCGCATCAATATGCTAAATTGTTTTTGTATATGGCGCCATCTGGTGACGAGTTAATGGATTTACAATAATACGCGTATTTTTCTACTTCTGTAATTGAGGAGAAATTACTTTCATCGGCGTTGTCTGTTTTGTCCGTCAGATGTCAAGAGATTATCTAGTGTCATTTGATAGGACAAAATTCACTACTCGACCAGAAAACGAACCTTTTCAGTCGTTACTTGGTAAACCCGCATTGATAAAGTAGCTAGACAGAAACGCATGCGTCTGTGGTTGAAGTGAACGCTGATAAATACGTGCTGTATGTCCATGTGTACAGATACAGATATGTTTTATAGAGATTTGTATTATTTGTAACAACGTTTGATGCGAGCTCTCGTATCGATATGCAAAATTGGTTTAGTGCACCTTAATTTGTTACCAAGTTTAATAGAAAGACCAATTTTCATCATAATTACAATTATGAGTAACAAACTGGGAATAATTGATTAATCATTTGTTCAAAGTCTTGTATTTAGAATTATATAAAATAATGAGACACTGATTGATTTAATATAAAGCACATACCATAGAGTATTACAATCTAATATAAAAACGGCAAATAATGTCAATTCAACGAAAGGAACTATGAAAGTGTGTATACATATTAGGTAGCATTTATAATAAGTTTATGTCGAAATTAATTAATTAATAACTAAATTAGTTAATGATTGAATATTTTTCAATGATTATTAGAATATTTTCGCGAAAGTAGCATTATGGATAATTTGAGAGCTTTTAGTTGTTTGGTTATCAGCACCTCGCTACTTTTCGTTTAATAAATATTGAGAACTAACAAACTTCGCCGTGTATATGTAAAATCTGTAATTTTCCTACTGTAATATTACTAGTGTTAAATTCATACAGTTTCTAAGACATCTGAAATGGAACGTTTATAATTAAAAAGTTGTTTAATTTCTTCTCGAATTCCGAGCTGGCCCCAGTGGAAGCAGTGTAAAGGAAGCGAAATTCGAGAAGAAATCATAGACAGCGACTACAGAAGCTTATAAACCAGATTAGTTGCTACTTAAATTTAATATACTGTGATTGTTATATGCTCGGGATTTTCTTGAAGTCTCATAATTGCCAAATCATCGAAATAATCGTAGCTTTTAGCTGCTTCCTGAGTTTACTTCGTTAATATATATCGTTGATATATTTCCGATCTAGCATATTTAAACACAAAACAACGTGCTAAAGTATGAGGGCCGTTTAGAATATTTTATTATTTAACATAGTTTCCTCTTAAATTAATATGATTAATACAGCGATCTTGCAACGCTTTTAACTTTTCTAAAAAAAAGATTCTTCTTTGCCTGCAATCCAGCCCTCCACAGCTTCTATTACCTCTTCGTTACACCAAAATTTACGTTTTTTAAACATTTTTCCAACCGAGGGAACAGACAATAGTCTGAGGGGGCAAAGCCTGGAGAATAGGGCGGGTGTTCCAGTAATTCGAATCCTAGATTCTGAATTGTATTCATGGTAATGCGTGATTTGTGTGCAGGGGCGTTGTCCTGCAAAAACAACATACCTATCGCTAACATGCCACGTCTTGTTTCCTTAATTTTCCCTTCCAGGGTCGTTAGTAATTTACAATAAGAATCTCCAGTGATGGTCTGACCCTTTTTAGATAATCGATCATAATTATTCCACGGATACCCCAAAAAACTGAAGCAAGAACTTTTCCATTTGCTTTTCCCGATTGCTGTTTTGTTGCTGGGTCGTAAAGTGGACCCATATTTCTTCCATAGTCACAAGACGGTTCAAAAAATCTGGATCTTCTTCAAAACGGGGATTGTTCGTGATGCTTTCACTCTTTCTCGTTTGTGTTCGGCGTTCAAGGATTTAGGAATCCATTTTGCAGAGATTTTTTCATACCTAAATCGACGTGATTATATGATGGACGCGTTCATATGAAATCTTTAGTACCTCATCTATATGTTTCAGCCCAATTCAACAGTCTGATAATATTATGTCATGAACCGCGTCAATATTTTCAGGGGTGGGCACCGAAATAGGTCTTTCTGGTCGCTTCTCATCTTCAACGGAATGTCTTCTTCTTTTGTATGACGCAATTCAATTTTTGAGAGTCGCGTATGATGGACATTGATCGCCAAGTGTGTTAAGCATATCTTCGTAAATTTTCTTATCACTTAACCATCACAAATACAAGTATTTGATGATGCGTCGATTTTCACATTTGTATTCGACATGCTTTCGTTTAAAATTTATTGCACAGCAATACTTCAACTGACGTGAAATTTTACATTGACACTTCTAAAATGGTTATTTCTTGCCATTATAACAAGATTTTGTTTTGTTCAAGGAAAATGGCCTAGGTTAACTAGATATCAATACCCCCACGTATTTAGCGCTACATATATTTAAAATGTGGGTTATTAGACATATCTACATACGAGCCTTAATATAATATTGCGAAACTTTAGTTTTTTTCTATTATATTATCTGAAGTTTTTAATCTATAATTCAAGACCTCGAATTATATCAAAGTAAGCATAGAAGACACCAATCGTCCAGGGCGATTTGCTGCACTCTTCGTGCACGCTTTGAGTGACTCAATAAATCTGAACTTTGGTAAAAATAGAATTAAAATAAAGGTAGATGGACATTAATGGTAATTTGCTGCAACTGTTCACAGGTATAATGTACCTAATAAACAGCACCCTCGAAACAAAGTATTTTCGTATTGAAAATGTAAATTAAAAGAATTTAATTATGCTCTAAGTTGCAAACGAGTAAATTTGCATTCGCTGGTTATCCAATGAAAACTACAACACTCTTGTTATACGCTTTCATCTGTCTCAGTAAATATACAGGGTATTCCACGAGAGCCGTTCGTTAGAAGTTTTCGCGGTTAGAAAAAACTTAGAATTCTGAAATTTTGGGTTCCAGGGTTATTCAAGATTCTCTTTCATTTTAAAATATTTTCAAGATCATACTACTTTCGGTTATACCGGAAGTCGCCATTAACTTCCTTATTTTAAATGGAATATCCGGTATATTATTTCATTTTTGGATTCCTGAGAAAATTTCATAGTGGGTTTTCATAGGTTTCCCTATACTTATTTTCAATTTTTTTTAGATATCTTGATTTTTTTTTGAAAATTTTGACAGATGTAGCCCTGTTTTGAGCATTGCGCCCTTTAACCAATTTCGATTGGTGGAAAGCGCTTCTGGGGTAGACGGAAGCACAGGAATGATACTTTCGAATGCCATATTGACAACTTATTTAGCGCATACAGGGTATCCAAAATTTAATGACCAATTACATCATTTTAAAAGTTGAAAAAGTTCGTTTTTTCAAATGGGACGCCCTGTATTTTATTGGATGCTCGGATGAAGAATTTGATTCTGCATCGATTTGCTATAACATTCCCTATACCTATTTCCAGTGGTTTTCTTGTTAATCCATATTTTTATCAAAAGGTGATCAAACTCCAAAAGTTCTACCTAGTAAGCCTTGATTTTGACAGGAATTGAAACAATGTTGATTTAATGTCAAAGCAGTATCATCGTACAGATACGTGAGGTATCTACTTACAGTTCTAGGGATTTTGTTAACTTGCTTAAGTACAGTTTATAATGGAGAATGTTGAAGAATATTCCAATAATGATTTATTAAATCTATTAAGATAAAATAAAACAAATTTTATGAATTTCACTTTTTAATTATCACTGTAACGAGTCGTTTCGCACCAACCTGGGCTTCGTCAGACATATAACTAACTTATTTATTAAATTTGTTTTACACGCACGGTGAATGTGGACGAATTGTTCGACGAACATGCAGACTATTTAATGAACGATATCCGGACCTACCAACAATGACTCCCGGAAAATTCGCAAGAATCGAAACTCGCTTTATAGCAACTGGAAACGTAAGGGCAACTCAAAATAACCTAAAGCCAGTAACTGATAATGAAGATAACGTGGTGAATGTGTTGGCGTTTTTTCAAGCTTATCCGCGGAGTTCAATTTCGACAGCAGCGCTGGATTTGGGTATTTCAAAAACATCAATCCACAGAATATTAAAAAAACATGGAATGCATCCTTTTTGTGAGATAACTGTTCAAGGAATATGTCTTGGTGATGAGGCAAGACGTGTCAACTTTTGCGAATTTATGATTTTGAAGATCCGAGATTTCTTCATCAGATTATGTGGACTGATGAATCGAAATTCAGCAGGCAAGGAATTACAAATCGCCGAAATACTCACTACTGGGCACAAGATAATCCACATGTTATTAGGGAACATAATCACCAAGACCGCTTTAGTTTCAATGTTTTTTGTTTAATTATGGACAACAGAGTGGCTTATCAAGTGTACGATGAAAATTTAAATGCGGCTAGATATCTGGAGATACTGAGAGGCTTTGTTAGTGATTTTCTAAATGCCCTACCTCCACGTGATAGAGCAAACAGTTGGTATCAGCTTGATGGTGCTCCAGCACATTCAACTATAGCTGAACACCGGCAATTGTCAATGATGTTCGAGGATAGGTGGATTGGCCCGCGGGGACCTTGGAACTGGCCACCGAGATCACCCTTGGATTTTTACCTCTGGGGTCGTATAAAAGAACTAGTGTAGTCTAGGCCGGTACAAACTAGAGAGGAATTATTGAACCGTGTTCACCATGCGTTTACTAATATAAGTCCAGACGAACTTCGGAGATCTGTTTCGCGAGGAGTATATGACAGAGTTATTCAGTGTTTGAACCAAAATGGAGGTCATATAGAACAATTATTGTAATTTTACATTCTCTTATTATTTTTTGTCATTATGTTCCAATTTTTTGTTTTTATTTTATATTTCGTTCCAAATGTTATGTACTAATGTCATGTTCTAATTAAAGTAAATTTTTTACCGTTTCATTGATGTTTATTTTGCTACGAAAGGTAAGCGATGTTTCGGTTTCTGCCAAAAAACCACATTAAAATAAAAAATATGGATTAACAAGAAAACCACTTGAAATAGGTATAGGGAATGTTACAGCAAATCGATGCAGAATCAAATTCGGCATCCGACCATCCAATAAAATACAGGATGTCCTATTTGAAAAAACGAACTTTTTCAACTTTTAAACTGATGTAATTGGTCATTAAATTTTGGATACCCTGTATGCGATAAATCAGTTGTCGATATGGCATTCGAAAGTATCATTCCTGTGCTTCCGTCTACCCCCAGAAGCGCTTTCCATCAATCGAAATTGGTTAAAGGGCGCAATGCTTAAAACAGGGCTACATCTGTCAAAATTTTCAAAAAAATCAAGATATCTAAGAAAAAATTGAAAATAAGTATAGGGAAACCTATGAAAACCCACTATGAAATTTTCTCAGGAATCCAAAAATGAAATAATATACCGGGTGTTCCATTTAAAATAAGGAAGTTAATGGTGACTTCCGGTATAACCGGAAGTAGTATGATCTTGAAAATATTTTAAAATGAAAGAGAATCTTGAATAACCCTGGAAACCAAAATTTCAGAATTCTAAGTTTTTTCTAACCACGAAAACTTCTAACGAACGGCTCTCGTGGAATACCCTGTATAGTATTAAAATATGTATTAATTTAATTTAAAAATTATTATCAAAATACGTTTACAAAATCAATAAAAAATATTTTAAATAATTTCTTCAGACACTATAAGCTTAGAATGAACAATTATTTAATTTATCTATTCGTTTGTACATCTCTCTATTGCAATTTCTAAGGAGCGCATTTAGTGTTGTTGACTGTTGTATCTACTTACATTAAATATTATTTTAACAGAATAATATTTAATGTAAATTTAATGTAAATTAACATAAACATGTTATTTTCACTTATTTGAAAAATAAAAGTACAGTTCGAAAAAGGCGGTATATATACTACTGAAACGTAACAATGGATTAAATATTGTTTTGATTACCAGGCCGCTACTCCCAAAGAAGCGCACTATAAACATCACAAAAATAAAATAAAGAAATACATGTCCGAGAACAGTTCATTTACTAAGAGGTGTTGGTAAATAAAACTAAATTTATAGTAAATAAAATATGAATATACTCATATTCGCACAGATACATCATTATAAATATCTCAAATGAGGGAAATATACACAGCAATATGCACGTTATTAATTAACGCGCACTACATATCTTAGTCAGCACAAATAAAACTTAAATAATTAATTAATTTTTATGTTTTCACGAACAAAATATTCTACAAGCATAAATAATGTCTAATCTGTTGACAGATATCAAACAATCAAAAATATTGTGATCATAAATATCGAACGTAACCTATCTTATGTCAATAAAATTTTCGGCATATTAAACATCACGCAAGTAAAAAAAAGGGATAACAGCGATGCCACCGCAGAATGGAGAACAAAAAAATATGTCTATAAAAGAAACATTAATAATACAATGCGTGAAAGGCAAAAGTTGGCACGGTTCTCTGAACAAGAGTGACTATCAGAATTTTTCCGATAGAAATAATTTAAGGGGATTTATTATTACAAATGTCCGTATTATAAACCATTTTCAATGTTATGTAAAATTTACTGTTCTATATTAGTGTAAAAACAGAAGTTTACACTCTCTTTTATGAATAAATATAATAATACTCTTTATTCGTTAAACAGAAATTCCACGTGCTGGATAAAGTAAAATATTCATGTAAAACATTACACCAAACTCATGTAACCAATATGCTAACGTAATAGAATTCACTCATGAATTACAATAGTAAATATAAAAATCATAATCTTATATTATCCGGCCAAAAGAAAAAAAACAAAAATAAAAGGCAAAAACACTAATGAGATAAGCTAATGTGTATATGTATACATCTACAAAAGATGCCTTCAAAGCTGTCACTTGCGTTCCTGCACATAATAAATATTGCTGCTCTTGTTAGAACATTCGTGCGAGTAGTCAATATTAAGGTAGCGGCAGATCTGGATGTCAGAAATGGAACGTTAAATCCAATCCTGGAGAATAAGAACGGGTGTCTCAATTTTATTCCTAATAAATTTCAAAGAGGGCGATTATAAGTCCGCCTGTCAATCAAGGAATTGATATTGTGATGACTCATCGAACGATACGCCACGTATCATACCTTTGGAACCTTCTCGATAGATATAGCAAACTCGAGGCGGTTCGACAGGAACATGGAACATGGAACAGAAGAATCTGAACAATGTGAAAAGTTTGGAACAACGACTGATAGACAATTCGTAAACTCTGAAATAACGTCTAATAAATTCGCAAGCCCAGATGAACAAAGAAACCTAGAAACCGCTAGAATCCTCGAGAAAAATCTGGAAAAGAAATTACTAGAAATGTCTAGAAGCTTCGAAAAAAGTCTGGAACAAATGGAGCAAACTCTGGAAATAATGGAAAAAAAGAATTCTGAAAATTCGAGAGGCGGAAAACTCAGAAGCGTTAAAGGAAGAGGTTTTCATAGCTGTAGAAAAGAAAATTGGGGAACATTCTAGACTTTTAGAGGCAATAATGACTCAGATGAAATTACCTGTTACCACGAGTCATTCTAATCCCAAGCAGGTCAACGAAGAAGTTATACCACGGCCCATCGAAATAAAAGAAGAACTTGTGGCTATTTCGAAGACCAGAATCAAGCCAACAACCTTTGATGGAAACACGTCATGGGCGACTTACCTGACGCAATTCGAAGCAGCCGCAGAAGCAAACGCATGGTCTTCTGTCGAGAAGGCTACTGCTTTAATCATAGCATTGAGGGGCGATGCTAGTGATATCTTGCAGACATTGCTTGCTGAAGAACGTAAAGATTATTTTCAACTCTTTAAACGTTTGGAGATGAGATATGGTTATGCGCATTTGGAGCAAGTATACCATACTCAACTGAAGAATCGATCACAGAAGAAAGGCGCGAATCTTCAAAAATTTGAGGCAGATATTGCTCGTCTAGTTCGACTTGCATATCCAATGGCGCCAGATAATTTCATGGAATTGTGGAGAGATTGGTCACATTCGAAGTAAATGTGGTAAGGTGGCCAAGAAAGCATCCTCTGAGCAGCAGGGAAACTAAAGCGGGTCGATAAGCGGGGGCAATCATCGATCCAGCATCAGGAAGTTCCAAGGATGCTTGGCCAAGTCGCACCCTAGCAACATCAAACCAATGGCCTGTATATGGACGCAATTACGAAAAAGGGACCTGTGCTTATACTGGATCGACGAAAACCATCGCGCGACCAGATTTAATTTCCAGAAATAAAAAGTTATTTTCTAGCAAATGGAGACTTAAAACAGCAACAGGAGAAGCAGCTTCTGTGGCAGGTGAAGTAGATGTCAATTTTATCATAGGACCAACATCAATCCGACATCGTGTTCTCGTAGCCGACGTATAAGAAGAAATAATCTTGGGATTAGACATCATGAACACCTACGGTTTCCAGTTAAACATGAAAGAAGGCACTCTAAAAATAAATAATGAAGAATTGTTTCTTCATGGGAAAGATTGTGGGAATATACAAGTAATTACAGAGAATGCAGAGAACAGCAGAGAATGTTGTTCTAAATGCGAGAAGTGAGACATTTTTGACGGCGTGTATGGAAGGTGATTATCTGGACGGAAATGTTACAATGTTGGAAACAAAAGCTGATGATGCCGAGGTAGGCCGACAAATAGTAGTTCCCAAAATGCTGGTCAAGACTCAGAAGACTGTACCGATAAGGGTAATGAATGTGAACTATTACCCTCTTTCGTTGAAGAAGGATACTATTCTGGAGTAGTGTACGTCAGTGTCGGCCGTCGTTCATGGTGTAGAGGCGAAGAAGAATGGATTTATGCATATTCCTGAGATATTGTCCTAGATAATCGACATCGCCTGTCAAGGATTAAGCAAGAAAGAACAAAGCCAAGTTAAGGATCTAATCAAACATTATGAAAACGTCTTTGAAACTGAAAGTGGTACGAAAGGAAGAACCAATATTGTGATGGACAAAATAATTACCGGCGATGCAAGTCAAATACGATAAGGACCGAGAAGGTTACCACTGGCAAAACGTGAGGATCCGGATCTTGCAGTCTTCAGGGCTTGGAAGAGAAATGGGAAAGACCGACCTGGCAAGAAATCGCTCCTTATTCACGAGAATTGAAGTCATATTCGGCACAACGGGATTCCTTGACTATAGAAGACGATCTCCTAAGACGTGAGGTCGAATATCACGATAGAAGCGAGCAGAAGATGCAAATGGTGGCTCCCAAGAAAAGAATATCAGAGGTATTGCGTGAACTTCACAATGGGGCTTCTGGGGGATATTTTGGGGTCCATAAAACACTGGAGAAGGTGCTCCAGAGATTTTACTAGGTGAATTGTTCACGAGATGTGAAAGAATGGCGCTGAAAGTGTGTGCTAATTGCGCTGGAAGTAATGGTCCCCAGAGGCGTCGACGTGCACCTATGTGCCAATACAATGTAGGAGGCCCATTTGAAAGAATCGCCATAGATGCCGCCGGCCTTTTCCCAGAAAGCGACAAAGAAAATAAATACATAATAGTGGCCATGGATTATTTTACCAAATGGGTTGAAGCATATGCTCTACCAAATCAAGAGGCCGAACTGTAGCAGATGTGATTGTGAAGGAGTTCGTCAGCCGTTTTGGTGTACCCCTGAAACTTCATTCCGATCAAGGGCGAAATTTCGAGTACAGTCTATTCGAAAAGATGTGTGGACTCTTGGGCATACGGACGACGAGAATAACTCCCTTGCATACACAATCAGATGGGCTAGCAGAGCGAATGAACAAGACCATGATCATACAATTATCCAAAGTGGTCTCTGAACACCAGAAAGACTGGGACGAACATTTACCATTATTCCTAATGGCGTATCGGGCCTCTGTTCAAGAGACAACTGGCCAATCACCAGCAAACGTGCTATTCGGGTGCTCCGATTGCCCTGTGATTTAAAGCTTGGGAGCAAGCCTGGTAAAGATCTTGCTGGAGAAGGTTATGTCAGCACTCTCAGACGAAGACTAAATAATATCCATGATCAACTAAGACATAATATCTAAGATGCTAGTGACAGAATTAAGGAGAGCTACGACATTAACGCCGAGAAGAGTAGTTGCCATGAAGGCGATCGGGCTGGGTTATATAATCCACAACGCCGATGGGGCCTATCTTCAGAGCTTCAACAGAATTGGGAAGGGCCATACGAGGTGTTGAAACGGATTAACGATGTAATATACCGCATAAGGCGCACACCTCATACTAAACCAAGAGTCGTATATTTTAATCGGTCAGTCCATACTCTGGAGACAATAATTATGAAGCCTCTGACTTGCGCCGATTGGATAGCCAATACCAGGAACTAACCTTCGAAGACTTTATGGAAGAGTATTCTGGTTCGAGAAAAGCTCGATTTGAGGTGACTATCGAGAAACAGCAAGATTTGTTTACGGTGCCGCCAGAACACGCGCTTTCTAATTGCGTAGGTCAAGATCTGCGAATGGCCAAAGGAATTGCCAGAGAATTTAAAGAGAGATTTGGCAGAATCGAAAAATTAGGGCAGCAGGGACCAGCAATTGGGAAGTCTCCAAATAACAAATGGAGAACAGCTCGTATTTTATTTGGTCACGAAAGAACTGTCAAGCCTGAAGCCAACCTATCGTGCCTTATGGGAGGCCCTGGCCCACTTACGTGAACAAATGTTACAACAAGACATTTTGAAATAGGCAGTTCCAAAATTGGGTTGTGGATTGGACCGCCTGGACTGGAGAATTGTAAGGAGCATGTTAGAAATAATTTTCCAACATACTGGTATGGAAATTCTGATATGCTGTTAGCGGCTTGAATATTCCTGTACACCTAGGCAAGATAAGACTGTGGATTGTTATTTCGATATGACGTCATAATGTAACAAAGGTCCTACCTGTCGATTTCGCCATCGTTTGAGGGAACCAAAGTATGGCATGTTTCGGGACTTCATTTTTAAGAAGGGGGCAATGTGATGACTTATCCAACGATACGTCACGTATCATACCTTTGGCACCTTCTCGATAGATATAGAAAACTCGAGAGCGGTTCGACAGCCGATATATGAGCCGTTGAGGAAGGGATTTAAGATTCATTCCATACCAAATCATCGCCGAGTGAACTCACATAAATATAAATACATAAATGTGCTTATTGTTAGTAATTAGTTTTAAATTGTTATTCGTTTTTATTATTAATATAGTGTGTGTCTAAGTTTCCGTTAGTTTTATTTAAGAACCCGAAAATACAAAGACATCACAATATGTACGACTTCTATGATATTCCTCAAATCAGCGGTACGTCCAGGATTTCTGCCAAGTACTCTTGTATGAGATGAATTTCAGAAATCTGCGATGGATACGTTTTAAATTGTATGATCAGCAAGCGTGTAATAAATGCCTTACAATGCATACCTAGAATGCTCATTAAAAACGCAAAATAGATTGTTTTTATTAACATGACATCAGTGAACTCTTTACAGATTTGGAGAGTTTGTTAATATGAGTTACAAGAATCAAGCGGAAATCGAAAAAACACCCCAAGTCCAAAATGGTTTCAGTTAATGTCAAAGGCGACTCTAGTATTTATAATTTGTATTATAGAGAATTATCTTTCTGGTATGTCACTTCACAGCACTTAGTAATATTAAGTTTTAGTTTATTTATTATTTACTACACAAGAGTCAGTAACAAATATTTATGTTGTGTTGAAGGAATACTATATCACAGGAATTAGAAACGCATGAATAAATTTTTAAATCATATGCATATGCTCCAGCAGGGCAAGTTATTGACGTTAACAGATCATTCATATACAGGTTATACCTGAAAGGAAGAGAATGCATGAAGAATCGAAAGATGTAATTATTAAGAATATGAATCCTAAATATTTTCCCAAAATTCCCTCTCATACACGAGAAAAGAAATGACAAAGACATTTAAAAAATATTTGTCCCGCCACTGCCTTTAAAGAAGCGCAATCGACTATAATATAAGGAGTAGGTACCCCTACCCTTTATGTTATAGTTAGTCGGATTTAATAATCGAAATAAACGTGCCCCCGATTCAGTCAGCTGTCGATCGTTACATGAGTACATGTGTACGTTCGATACAATTTACAAATATTAGTAAAAGATATTTGTAAAAGATTTACATCAGTGGCGGCTAGCGCATAAGCGCTGCAGTGCTGCAGAGCTCCCAAAAAATTGGGCGGGCGAACCTGTATTAGTTATAACTAGTTATCTTTTACATAATTTTTCCGACATTTCTGATGTTTATAAAAGCGTAACATATTGTTATGAAAATTCTCCCCCTGTATATAAAAAAATTGCATATTTTTCTACATCATCCTGTAGAGGACATCAAACCCTACAACTTGACACCTCAGTCATCAAAATCCGACAAGTAGAAGCCGAGATATTCCCTTCCGAAATTCCAAATAATATTCAATAGGCGACCAGTGGAATAACCAACCTAATTCGCGCGATCGCTCACTTGTTCCTTATCTGGTTCACACGAGCGTGCGCTCAGAGCTCTGTCAAACACTCGCGCGCACCCCGCTACACCCGCGGGTGTCTAAAACCAATGCGTCATTTTAGCAGGCCTGGTCGCTGCATTAAATGCAGCGAAATGCAGTGCATTTATTCCAGCGCGGAAGGCGATATGATTCGGCATACGATAGGTCCAACTCGCAACGGGCCATAGGCAACAATATACGTATGGAACGTAATGCGGTGTGGCAACGTGTGTACGATGCCTATATTGAGTGACTTTCTTAAAATTTAAATTTATTTTGCAGAATTATTGATTTTTTTACTTTTATCTTTTAGAAAACGTTATTGTTTTTTTATTACTTAAAATTACTTTATATGAAAAATAGTATACCATAAAAGTGTAAACAAAGACAGTATACATTGAAACGAATATTCATTCAATTGTATTGTCATGAAATTGAATTTTTCAATCGTTGTTAAATTTGTTAGAATGAATAAATATTTATATTTATCGGAAAATACTAATACTTAAAGCAAACAAATAAGGTGTAGTGTTTTGTTATAGGAATGAGGAATGTATAATATCCATTTCTTCCTGCATATTGATTATGCAGCTGATGCTTTCGTAATATGCTCATATTTGTATTTCTACTATTATCGTGATGTTATTATAATACAGATACCAAAATCTCACGTAATATTTCCATCAGCCCTTTATTAACAATAAACAAGTAAAGTACAACTTCGTAGGTCGACAAACGCTCCAGTCTTCATTATCACTGTATTATACATGAACTGTAGGCTTAGTTTTTCGTAGAAATTGAAGTACGTGTCTGTTCCTTTGTAAAATTATAATAAGGGCAGGGGTTAATTTTATTCTGGCATTTTTAAAAATGCAGAGATCAGTTTTGCGACAGCATTCAGCTAATTACAATCTAAAATAAGCAACATTGTAACGTATTTTGGAATTGTGAATATCCGTAGGTAATAAAAAAAAAGGAAGTATAGTTTAATTACAACTGTAGCTTCCTCCTGGTTTGAAGGAAGTCGGTATGTATCGACCGAAGTATAAGTTGAAATAATACAAATATGAGCATATTACGAAAGCATCAGCTGCATAATCAATTTGCAGGAAGAAATGGATATTATACATTCCTATAACAAAACACTACACCTTATTTGTTTGCTTTAAGTATTAGTATTTTCCGATAAATATAAATATCTATTCATTCTAACAAATTTAACAACGATTGACAAATTCAATTTCATGACAATACAATTGAATGAATATTCGTTTCAATGTATACTGTCTTTGTTTACACTTTTATGGTATACTATTTTTCATATAAAGTAATTTTAAGTAATAAAAAAACAATAACGTTTTCTAAAAGATAAAAGTAAAAAAATCAATAATTCTGCAAAATAAATTTAAATTTTAAGAAAGTCACTCAATATAGGCATCGTACACACGTTGCCACACCGCATTACGTTCCATACGTATATTGTTGCCTATGGCCCGTTGCGAGTTGGACCTATCGGTATTTAATATTTTCGCGACTATTTTTACGGTGCGGCGAGTTTAACGTAAAAACAATAATATTAGAGACTCTTATTTTTTTGTGTGACAATTGACAATCGTTCCAGAAATCCATTACTTCAGTGCGGAAGGCGAAGAAAGTACGATAAGATCGATGGGAGACAACCTCTTACTGCCCGAGCAAGGTAAATTTTTTTGTAAAACTTGCAGAACACCTTAAAATTTTTAGCACGAGCCGCCACTGATTTACATATGTTACCAATTTATTTGAATAATAACCAAGTGTGAAATATTAGTAGTTCATCTGAGTTCTGATTTGATGTATGAGAAATTGCTGTTTTTAGGCCGATAATTTCGGTTGTGAAAAAATATCTGTTTTTTCGTTTCACAGAAATATATTTTTATTTTTTTTATTATTAGTTTATTATTTAATAAATATAATATTTGTCCGAGAAAATTAATTCAGTTTTCTTTTGTATAAACTGGTAAATCGGTAGTTTTCCAGGGTAAAACTTGCAGAAACGAAAAAAGCGTTGTTTAAAAACTTATTCATAATATATTATATGAGTTGGATTTGTCCGTTCTACCGTATGCAAAAATCAGACTAAAAGCCACTTCCACTGCGACCTTTTCAGATCTATTGTGGTTGTCATGCCTCGTTAGAGTACCTCTACTTGCTCTGCTCTTTTAATTAAGCTTAGCAGCTTCGAGAGCAGTTTTTTTAAATATAGTTCCGCTTTATGATAGTGATCATTGATTGGCAGGAACCGCGTTCTTGTTAAACCCTCGCATAGTGCATGAATCGCGGCTTCCTCTTCCGCAGAATCTACATACCGTTTCTTCTGTCAAGCCCATATTATTCACATGTTTGTTTTGAACTTGCAATGCCCCGTTAATAGGTCTTCTATCATTTTAATAGACTTTCTGTCCCTATTCAGTGTTCAGTTGTAAACTTAGGTAAATGTTCTCTAAATATTTGTTTAGCCTGTTTTTGGGGAGTTCTTCCACCTTTACCTATATATAATTGCAAACAAGAATGGGCGGTTGGAAAAGATGGTGCTTGAAATAGACATTTGTGATTGGTTAAAATGTAGGGCAAATTTATGCAGGTAAAATCAAGATTTTTAACTTGTTCTGCCAAAAGTTTGTTTATTGTCAGTGCAGGATTTTTCTATGCTGTCAGTATTTTCGATTAGCGTATTTTATTAGTTGTTTATCGTGTATATATATAACCTCGAGATAAGACAGAAACTATATGTTTACTTGTTTGAAATGACAAAAGCTATCCTGTGTAAATTACACTCAGATTGCAGCCCTATTTGGTCCATTCTTATTTGGTTGTCAGCCCGCTTTTTATGGCTGTTTTAATAATTGTTTTTGAAATGTCAAAGGAAGGCTCCAGTCCTATGAAGGCTCTAGAGGAGATCTTTTGAGCCAATTCGTCCCTGGGGCCCAGGCTAATGTTACTTTCCTTGCCCCTTCTGCTTGAAATATCGTAGTATCCTTACGTAGGCTCACTTGGATCATTGTCCTTTCTTTGGGCACATATATTCTCCAACGCCTTTTTCTGTTTTAGAGTCGTCATTGTATCAGATAAATTCTGTCTGGACGGGTGAGGTTTTTTTCTATTCCTCCCTATCTGGAATGACTATCTCGTATTTCTTATCAAAGTTGAATTTTTGAATCATGGTATCACTTAATTTCCCGGTAATGTGATCTACCTGGAGTTCTTATAACAACTTATGATAATTTCAACTTATGATGGCATCTCAACTAAAAGTTGCTTGTGTTTACAAAATAAATTTTAAATATATTTCTTTTCCTTTGATCACACTAAAGACACTAAACACACTTCTAAATGAAGCTGTACTGGATCACCAATGCAATTCTTATTTGTTGTAAAATTAGATAGCAGAGACATATACACTTTACACCAGCTCTATATGTAGTTGGTGATTCTTCGAATAAACATAGGTGCTGAATAATTATTAGAGTGCGAAAATTCGGTAGGCGCTTCATAAGTTATACAGATGTTTAGTTCATAGAGTATTTCTTTGCACCCAATGCTAAATTTAAGGCATAAGAATACCTTAAAATGACTAACGTGCGTAGTATTACAGCGCGTGTTTATGTGTGTTAGAAAGAGATAAAGTACAATTTGCGGTTCGCAATTTGAACAGTACGAACTGCAAAGAAATACTTTAATCAACTGTATGTATGTATGTAACGTGTGTTCAAAAGTCAATCTAGGTTACTTTAAAATTTTGATAGAATAAGACGCATATATATTAGTATGCGTTTGTTGTTCCGTAAACGTAAATCCAAATGACATTTGATAATGTCAATCACATTTGTTATTTATTTGTATGTATGAATCTGTCAAAATATACGACTTCGTAGGTTAAGTAGTAAATTTACGATATACTTCAAAATGTTCTCAGTAACTCACATGCTACTAGATTGACTTTTCAAATGAACACCCGTTATGTAGTGCAGTGTGCATCTCGTTCGGACGTGTTTACCTGTATTATAGTAGTTTATACGTTGTCAAGGAGTATGTCGCTACTTAAAAGGGTAAGTGTTTCACGTTTCATAAATTAGATATAACTATTTATTCTATTTTATTTGCCTACTACCAAGGACACGCCTTTGGTATACCGACGATATTTCGCATTCTGATAATGTATATTTTATCTAATTTTGACACATAAAGTGACACTTCAAAACTGTATGACGTTAGGAAATGCTTTACTTTTCGTGACTATAGTTACGTAATGAAAAATATTTCGTAACCAGTAATGAAAAATTCATTTCATCACCAGTTAATAAAGACAACATAAAAAAGAAAAACGTTTAATGACACAAACGGGTTAAATATTCATTTTATGCATTATAAACATTTATGACACAATGTGAACAATTGGTGAGGTTCATTCCTGCAGACGTAGAATTCATGGCAGCCGCTTTGATTTTATAACCCTCCGCTACAGTGTTGGACTTCCAGCCTCCATGTCGTTTAACCTCCAAAACATCCGCACCAGAATCAGCTAAAAGGTAACCGTGTCCGGTAAATAAGAAAGGATTTGATAGTTTTAAAAACTGAGCAAATTATATTTGACGAAAAACTTTAACGTTTCGTGGACGCAAAGAAATGTACTTTCTAATAAGATCAAGAAATCTTTTCCTTTCAATATTTCCTACTTTGATCACAAACTCACGCGTTACTTTTGTCTTTGTATTTTTGGTACGAAATGAGAAAACTCTTCTAGAATATGTCCCACACGTAGAAAAGTTAATTCACTGTTTCGACAAGCTCCAGCTATTCCAACGATCAATGCGACCTTTGTCATTAAGTATGTTTTATCACCAGCTTGTCATAAACTGGGAGACGGTTTCCTTTCACAAGATATCAGACTTTTTTGCATGGTATACCTCTAATTAATTGCCTCTTTAGAAATGCATGTAAATTGGTAAATTTTGCAATATCAATATTCTTCTCTAAGGATAATTCCCTTCGCAACATGGAATAAAAAGTCCAAAATATTGAAGCTTTTTGATTCTTTCTTCCCTGGAAATAGGCTAATAAAAATCTTCTCATTAACCCATATAAATTTTTTGTCTTCAAACCACTTCCCAAATTTTTTATAAGCCAAATCATACCGGGGCTTCGACTTTTGTGGAATTACGGTAAATAATGCACTTTGTGCGGCCTCTTCTATATCGTTTGCTGGTCCACCTGAATCTGAATTCTACATTTTTATTCGTACGATACAACTAAATATTTATCTAATAAAAGTAAATATTTATATTTAAATTGACAAACACCTGTCGAATCAGATGAATTATTATAAATAGCATGGCAACTGTCATTACTAATTTAATACGACTTACGTCGTATGGTGTTTCTAAGGAAATTAGTTATGACGTTTAATTTCAGATAAACTGGAAAATTATGAAACTATGCTTTGGTCAAAATTTGATAAAATCTTGTATGCAACACGTTATGAAATGTTATTTTGTGTAACTTATGTTATTTTGCAGGATCTCGCTTGCTACGCTCGTTCACCCTGCAAATATTCCATTTCGTTACATAAAATAACCCATTTCATAACTGGTTACAAAAATAGCTATTATACAGGTTGTGTATAAATTGGCGGACCCACTACACACGGCGATGTTCTTCGTTAAATTCGAAGTCCAAAATCCTAATACGAAAATGTTGTACCATGCTCCATATCTTTGCACGAGGTTTCTAAAGTTCGGACTTTCAGTCTTGAAATAAGCATTATTACTCGATATTTGTTGACAGAAAGAGCTACAATTTAGAAGAAAGAAGAATTGTTGTTATTATTCTTTCGTTAAAGTTTTCTTTTTGATTTTAAAGTTTGTTTTTAATATTTGTTTATTAACTTATTTTGACGAAAAACACATCTGACAATGTTGTAAAACAATAAGTAGGCAGCCTAATGTTGTTCTAGTCAAATACATTACTACTGTCAAATTCATTCTGAAGACAAAGGAAGCCTGATACATCGTTTTAGGATTAGGACTTTTAACTCAAAATTTGACCAAGAATGTCGCCACGTGTAGTGGGTCCGCCAATTTATACACACCTTGTATAATATTTTATCTATACATTAATCAATTTCCTACAGTTATTTGCAAAAAGAAATAAAATGTAAACTAAATTATTATTGAATGTACTCTTGTATTAAAAAAAAATCGCGTACACCATTTAAATAAGTAAACATTTTTTATTAGTTTTTTATCGTTTAAAAACGGACTTTCTGTCATTTAGATAAAAGGTTATGTGCTTTTAGAATGTTCCTGGTCCCATCTTCTTTTAAGTCTTAAAATTGTGCTATTGTTGTAATGGAAATCAAGTGCAAATCTCCAACTGACCAACCTTCTTCAGCTTTTGCTATAATAAAATATTTTTCTTGTTTGGAAATTTTTGATATTTGCATTTTTTATTAATTTAATTGTCACGGCATGACGTTTATAAACGTCAGAAAAATACAAAATTAAACGGGAAAAAAAGAGATGTATGCGATTTTTTTGAATACTAGAGTACATCAATGAATTAAATAATATTTCGTAGTTTAATATTTATAGGGAATATATCATAGTTATCTGCGTAAAATATTGCGTGCTGACGTCTAGAAATTTTGGCTGGCGATATATTATAGCTAGTGTTTGAGCAATACAATCAGCGTTTTTTGGTGCGAAAGATTAGAAAGAGATAATTGCTAGAAGCGTCTAATGCTCAGTGTATAAGGACTATAGACAAAATTGTGTTTCCGCATTTTGTGTTTTTTTTTGGTTAGCTCTTACTCTTTATATTAAGTTTTAATAAAGAAGTCACTCCCAAAAAAATAAAAATCGTAATTGTTTGTATTGAAAATTAATAGTGAAAAAATATGAAAATGCATAAAACTAGTTTACAAATTTAGGTTTGTTCGCTAGCGTTTGATTTTTAATAGGTGATATTAAATATGTTGATCTGATTTCAAATGATTTATATTTGTTCCTATCACATCTAGATACAACATAAATTATGAAATAACAAAGAATTACTTTTTACGAACGTAACTATATAACTATATCGTATTTCATAATGACAAATTGACACTTTTACATTTGAATATATCAAAAAATACATAAATACTAAATAGTATTAATCGGAATTCTAAAAATGTCATTAATAAGACTGTTGCCTCTTTGTTTGAATTGACCATTTAAGCATTTTTCTTATATGGATAGACGCAGGGATGTCTATTTTTAAACACCAACAGTCGTCGGCTATCATGTCTATATTCCATCTTCCCTGTATCTCTGCTCCATTTCTTTTATATCCTGAGAGAAACCTCTTCTTGTTCTTCTCTTATTTGTCCAAGATTTTCGGGCATTCGAAAAGTGAATTTTGATGGTCATATTGCAACCTAAATCGCGAAACTTTTGCAGCATGTTTTGAACAACTTTTTCATCATCCTGTAATTTATTATTTCCAAGAAAGTTTTCCATTGCACTTTCGAAAGCAATTCAGGCTTCCCTTTCAGCGATAGTCATAGAAGTTTTGAAGTGACAATTCAAAACCAATTTTTTAATTAGAGGAACAATGAAGATACCCTCTTCAAGTTTTGTGTTAGACAAACCGGGAAACTTTACATCCTTATTCAATATTGTTGCTTCATCATACCTAATTTAATATGTAATAATGGGGGCAAAATATGTTATCTGGTTTCACTAAACTTTTGTGCATAATATTTTTTGACCTCGCTGTAAGAATGTGCCGCAGAGGCCATTGGTTCTTTGTCCGGACTGTTTATACACTTTCTGCTCACCATACTAAGAAAAATTTAACACACTATGGCTCATGACAGTGTTTGCAACTGCACAAGAGATGTACTATTTATATACACTCTGTGGTTAAGTGAATTCTATAAACAAGTCAGGGTATGCTCAGACAAGTTTAAACATGCACAAACTCCTGTACTTGAGACAGATATTTAATACGATTACGAATACAGCTATATAAAGCTTGTAAACCGATAGTCATGAACAGATTTGCGCATAACTTGGTAATACTTTGTTATTAAATTGTGAAAAATCTTTAAGTGATAGAAACAAACGGACTTCGGTTTAGTAATAGTAAACATGTATAAAACACTGGCGGATGCTTTTATTTAAATCCGTGATATACTGTAAACCAGTGTAATTAGCGATGTTGAAAATGTATGCACGAAGAATGGACTAATATTATACTCAGTCTGGGAGAGTGTGATTTAGTGTTTCAGATGTGGTATTCATTGCTAAAAAAAATTTATTGCGCTAACGTTGTTTATATTTATATAAAAACTAACATTAAGTCAAAAGCTACCCATAAATTTCCAGTGTGCTTGTGTTTTCAGAAATATTCCAAAAAGTTTTAAAATCACAAATAACTGATTATTTTCTTGAATATTTTTTTGTTTAGCTCGTGTCAATATGGTTTTAAAAGTAATAATTCAACAACACTAACTAACATAAATAAATTAACAAAGTTGATATTAGATATTTCTGGGCACAAATTTTGTATTAACACAACATTTTTTTTAACAAGGGCTTTTGATTGTGCGAATCATTTAACATTAATAAGCTTAAGTATTATAAGACCGAGAATAGTGTTAATTTATTTGTATACTTTCTTAGTGATAGACGACAACTTGTCAACTATAATAATCATTTTTCAGACATATTAAGTATTAAGCATGGAATTCTAAAGGATCTGTTCTTGATCCATACTTGTTTTTAATTTATAGAATTGATACACATAAGTTCGTAGCGTTTTTATTGAAATTTATTAATTTTTTAGCAAACAAAAAACACGAACTAATCAAGAATATATTCTCCTCCATTGTCTACGATGTCTTTCAATGATCGGCAATTTTTTGATTTCACGCCTGAAGGAATCTGGTGGTTTGAAAGAGAAGAAGTCATCAAGCGAATTTTGAAGCACGACGTTATTATTAAAGAGGATTCTTCGAATGTTGCTTAATAGAGAGCGAAGGAGATGGAAATTTGACGGAGCGAGATCAGTAGAATATGGAAACGGATACGAAATGACCTCCCAACTTAGTTCTTGAATAGCCGCTTTTGTTAGTTAGCTAATGTGAGAGGTATTAGGGCGAGCGTTGTCGTGCAGCAACATGACTTGATTGTCTTTTTTCTGAGACATGAATGTTGACATGCTAATATTTGTTGTCTTCGCTCAAAATAGGCGGCAACCAAACACTCAACTTTGCCCATGGTATCTAAATGTCGTATTATAGTAGAGTGGTTGCATTTATTATAATGGCCAATTTCCAAGTTGATAGATATGGATAATCTTGTATTAAAGCGCTTAGACAATCTTTATCAAAGTTGGATCGTCTTCCTGAACGTTGAAACTCGTTTGTGTCAAAATGGTCCTCTTCAAAAACTTTTTTCGTTACTGTACTCTCACCAATTAGATGTTCTCAGTAAACGGCACTAATGGTTTTAGCGACTTCCCCTGCATTAACTCCTTTGTTGAACTCGAAAATGCTCGCCTTTTCTATTTGACCTATTTTCTGTTGCCAATCATTGATACAATCTTTGTACAATTCTCAAAATTCAAAAACTTGTCAATGAAAGAAAAAAAAGTGAAGCAACGCAAAAAAAAAATTATTACGGTTAATCATTGATTAGTTAAATACACCAAGGGAGATATATTTTATTTCATAAGTATGTTAATTGAATTTTGAATAAAAATACGTAGATGAGAAATTTAAAAGAAATTGTATTTAAGCCACTCTTGTATCTTGTTTAAGTGCTGTTGAAGATACATTGTTCTTTTTTGAGAATATGGTTGCGAGGACAGAACAGCAGTGTCATCCGCAAATATAGCAACCAGTGTCAGTCTTGAGTTGCACATATCATATACACTTTAATATTTTACCGAGATACATACATCTTTTATTTAAGAATGATTTTAATAATTGTTTTATGTTCGTGTGTAAATCAAAATTGATCGTTTGGGATTAGATTTTCGGTTTCCAATATAGATTTCAGTCTTTAAGCTGTAACTTTTAAAACACTTTAGATATGACTGGCAATAAATTAATCAGCCTGTAAGAGCCTCTTCTGACAGTCCGAGTTTTGGAATCATTATGAGGTTGGAAACTTTTCGTTTTGGAAAGTTCTTCTTTCTTATATATATCTTATATGTATATATATATATAAGCAGAAAAAGCATTAAATAAACACATTAAAGAAACAAAAACCTTCCTAAAAAACAACATTTAATAGTACTACAATCAGACAAATCTAATAAAACAATAATAATGGAAAAAAACAATACATGGAAAACATGGAAAAACTCCTAAATGACGATAAAATTTATACAAAATTAAAGAATGACCCCACAACAAAATATCAAAAAATAAACAACACACTAATTAAGAAATGGGAAAATAAACAGATCATCTCACCAAAAACAGCAAACAAATTAAAAATACATAATGCACAACCACCCAAAATATATGGCTTACCAAAGTTACATAAAAATAACATCCCATTAAGACCAATCGTATCATGCATTCAAAGCCCGTTTTATGAACTGTCAAAATATTTAACAAAAACACTAACCAATGTCACAGGTCAAAACCAATATTATATTAAAAATACTTTTGAATTCAAAAAACATATCGATAAAATCAAAACAAATAACAACGAAAAACTTGTTTCCTTAGACGTAGAATCTATGTACACCAATATACCTTTAACACTGGCTAAAAAAGTAATCACAGAAAAATGGAACTCCATCAAAAATTTCACAGACTTACCATTAATAGATTTCCTTGAAGCAATAGAACTAACTTTAACTTCCACATATTTCCAATTCGACAACAAATTTTTCAAACAAATTGAAGGATTAGCAATGGGAGCACCTATATCCAGCGTAGTAGCCCAATTAGTATTAGAGCACATCGAAGAAAGTGTTATAAAATCCCTGAAAATAAAACCAACCTTTTTCAAAAGATATGTCGATGATTGCATAATGATGCTACCAGAAAATGAAATAAACAATGTACAAAATAGTTTCAACAATTTCCATCCAAATTTAAACTTTACCATTGAAATAGAAAAAAACAGCTCCATAAACTACTTAGACCTAACACTGATAAAAACAGAAAACAAAATACAAACAAAATGGTACACCAAACCAACCACATCCGGCAGATATGTAAACTTTTTTTCAAACCAACCCCTAGCCCATAAAAAAAATGTAGTAACAGCGTTAGTAGACAGAGCCTTAAATCTCACTAATCCAATTTTCAGACCAACAGTACTAAATAAAGTCAAAACAATACTAACAGAAAACAATTATCCACCACAATTTATACAAAAAATTATAAAACTAAGACTTAATAAAATTTATAACACAACAAACGACCACAACAAAACCATAAAAAACAATGAATTAACATATATCCCCACACCCTATATAACGGGATTATCCGAAAAACTAGACAATATATTTAAACCATTTAACTTTAAAATAGCACACCAAAGCGGTAAAAACCTAAAATTCCTACACACCAAACTAAAAGACTCAACACCTACACTAAAGCAATCACACACAATATACAACATACCCTGCAAAGACTGTGACAAAGTATACACAGGCCAAACAAAACAGTTACTAAAAGAAAGATTGAAAGGTCACAAATACGCAAAAAATCAAACTGCTTTAAAAAAACACCAATTGACACTAAAACATAATTTTGATTTTGATAACACCAAAGTAATAACAGAAAAAGAATACAAAAGCTAGGGAGGTCTTAGAAATGATCCACATTTTCAAAAACAGCAGAACAATCAACGACAGGAACGAAATTGATGGACTGTCTAAACTCTATTACCCACTCATTAAACAATAGATAAAATCAACCCCCCCCCGCACACACAAACATAAACCAAAAAAAAACTTTTTATCAGTTCCCATTTGTAAATACTTTTACTACATACCCCTAAATACGGTCCTGACCAATTTGCTAAATTCCAAAACAGAACAGAAATTAACCTCTCTTAACAAAGCCACAAACACTTACAATATTCCAACCAGTGCGATCGGTTCGTTACAAAAAAAGGTCTCGGGCCCCCGATACACATGTTACACAGAATGCGTGATTTTAAAAACCAAATGAAACGGTGAGTTTTGTCATTCTTTGATCATTCATTGTTTCTTACGGTAATGTAGTTAAACATCAAAAGTTTAACATCTCATTCTTTTATACAGATTTAACAACTGTAATTTTTCCTTACTCATTATTAACCTAATTTTAAATTTTAACTTTAATTGTTAATTTAATTGGTAATTCAGTCTTTAATCTAATTTTAATTCTAATTGTTAATTTAATTGTTAATTCAGTCTTACAAAACCAAACACAGCTCTCACGTTTTCATTGTAGTAATTCTTGCTTCTAGTTACCTTACTGTATTGTATTTTAATTCAAATTTTCTATTCATTTATACAGATGTAATCACTTTAATTGTCCTTACTCATTATTAATCTAATTTTAAATTTTAACTTTAATTGTTAATCTAATTGGTAATTCAGTCTTTAATCTAATTTTAATTTTAATTGTTAATTTAATTGTTAACTCAATCTCACAAAAGCAAACACAATAATATGTTCTCATTGTATTAATTCTTGTTTCTAGATACTTGAAAAAGACTGAAAAATAATAAAAGTCGAAACGTCGTAGAATAAAACATCATAATTCAATAAAAGGTCGCTAAACCAATAAAAAGTCTATTATTTTTAATATTAAGACACGGCCAATAAAATAAATAAGAAAAATAAAATTCTTATAAACACTATATATATATATATATATATATATATATATATATATATATATATATATATATCTATATATTATATATATCTATATCTAGATGTAGTAAATTTAGTGTCACATCCAGCGCAGCGGTAATACTACTTAGCCGTCTACTAACTCCTTTTTGGTTAGTTTTTGATACCGTGTGTTTACTACATAGCTTATGCTAAGTCTAATTACCCTTGTGTATAGCTCTAAAGACATTTTTGGACTAAGTCCTCAGTTTCTTCCACACATTCGCCTACATTTGCAAGAGATACCGGTTGCTTTATTGGTGGTTTTTACAATGTGAGGATTCCACCCAAGCCTGTGATCAAGTAGTACCTATAAGTACTTAGCTTCCTTGGAGATTCGAATTTCGATTTAAGCATTAGTTTTATTTCTATTTCTATCTCCGTTGGTAAAGTTTTTAGTCATATTAACATCATCTGGTATACTGCCTGAGTCATAAGTTTAGGCCGCCGCTCAGAATTGTTTATTGTGAAATATTAAAAGAATTATAGAAGGAAAAACCCGCTAGTTCGATAGAAATTGCAGTTTACAACCCAAATAATAAAAGATACTGGGTTTAATGGAAAGGATTAGGCGATAATAGGAAAAGAAAGTTTTTTTAACCAATCGTTAAAAGAATTGAAGAAAAAATTAATAAACGATTATTAAAAATCATGAATTATGATCAAAAGAAATTTTTGTATGAAAATGCTGGAATTTATCGGGGTTATTTTAAACTTTTCATTCAATGAGCAATGCTATCAGTATCACGTTGCTACAAAAGAATGATTATACAATTTTATTATATTTCAAACGAACCGACAGCAACAAAGCAACGCATATAAAGGAGAGCAAGGAAAAAAAGTTGACCGTAAGGCTAATTACGTAATGATATCACATTATGTTCTGTATTATTCACATAACATGCACGCGGTTTAATAAAGAGCTTTTTCATTTTAGAACATCCACGCGAACTTCATTTAAAATTCTCATTTTAGCTGAATTTAGGATTACAATATTTGAACTCGATGATGACAATAAATTACAAGCCGATTAATAAATTTTTATTACCTTTCAGGGTTAAATGTTCAGGGTTAACATAATGACAAGTTGAATATAAGGACAAGAGTCGTATTTACAGAAATTCATCGAAATTGGGAGTTACTTGTTATATAGAAAGTTCCTGTAACAATTATAACCAGTACAGGCGAGCTAGATGAGGAAATCAAAAACAGAATAACAAAAACAATAAGACTGTTTGATAACATTAAACAGGAGAAGTATAAGAGAGGTAAAAAACAAATGTGTATATATATATATATATATATATATATATACATATATATACAATTTTATTGTCCGTGTACGTCACTTTTATATATATTTTTTAACTCAAATTTTTGTCTCCTAAAGAAGTAACAAAGTCGTTGCGAGTAGAGATAATTAATAAATGACAGACCGCTTGCCCGCTTTTAATTTATTTTGTCCAATATAGTACGGTCGATAATTTCTTTTAAATTATTTATAACTATATATATATATATATATATATATATATATATATATATATATATATATATATATATGGTAAACCTAATCAGTAGGCGATTAAAGGTCTGTATATTACTTCAAAATATATGTATATATAATGTATGTATATGTATATGTATTTAAAAAACTCTACATGTTTCGGCTGTGTACGCCTTTATCAAGAGAATACAAAATATGAATGTTTTGTATTCATATTTTGTATTCTTAAAGGCGTACACAGCCGAAACATGTAGAGTTTTTTAAATACATATATTTTGAAGTAATATACAGACCCTTAATCGCCTACTGATTAGGTTTACCATATCATACCAAGGTCACGAAGTTATTATATATATATATATATATATATATATATATATATATATATATATATCGACATTAATAAATCCTTGGAATGTAGGCTTTTTTGTTAAACAAATAAATGAGTCTGTTAACGTTTAAAATGATTAATTAATGGCGGTATTTAATTAGCATGAGCGCAATAATTAATAAATAAAAATGTTGATTCTAAATGCAATAAATGATCGATTTCATAATTAAATAACTAATTCAGATCTTACAATATTTTTGTATACACATATTTCATTAAATTAATTCTTATATTAAAGTCGTTTATATATTATTTCTTATGCTAATTTCTATGTTTTCTTTGTTAAATTAGGTCACATCTATGAACTACAACAATATATATATATATATTTTATATATATAGTATTTTCGTGACCTTGGTATGATAAGGTAAACTTAATTAGTCGGCGATTAAAGGTCTGGTTATTACTTCAAAGTGTATACACCTAAAACAATCCTACATATTTCGGCAATGATGCCTTTGTCAAGGATATAAAAAATATAAATATATATTTTAAGGAAAAAGCAACATGTGTTTATTCTCTTTCTACGCGTCTACAACCTCCTTTCTAAGGATGAAAAGAGACAGCTATAAGGAATCGCCCCCTTGTCACCATTCATAGTGTTCTGTTTGTTTTTAACAATATGAATGCTTTCGTATGCGTTAAGATCGCGGGGATTATTGATGGCTTTGACAAGTTTTAACCATTTAATCGACATATTGTGCAGCGTATTTAAGGAATAGTTGGCCAAGTTAGATTTTTCTGTTCTATTGAATTTAATATGTGATATGTGTTCTTTAAACCGGGTTATTATTGATCGTTTCGTTTGGCCTATATATTTCAAATTACAATCATCGCAATTAATTTCGTATATACCTGATTTCAAATTAAAATTAACTTTATCTTTGGTATTCCCTAGGAGACTTTTATGGTATGTTCGGACCGAAAGGCAACTTGGAGACCTCGTTCTTTAACAACTCTATTAATGTTTTTCGTTATAGGATGGTATGGTAAACTTGGGATACCAAACTTGTGGATTTGCGGATTGTCTTTTTTAATTTTGATTTTCTAATTAATTTATTGATTATTTATATGTCAAAGCCATTCTAATTCGCGATGTTTTTAATGGAATCTAGTTCTATTCCATATCTCTCTATTGTTAACGGAAAATTTAGTAACCGATGGACTAAGAAATTAAAAGAAGCTGTCTTATGTTGAAAACTATGATTTGAATCTGCGATAATAAATCTATTAACATTGGTTTCTTTCCGGAAAATATCGATTTCTATTTTATGTTTATTTCTAATAACTAATGTATCTAAAAATGGTATCCTGTCATTATTTTCCTTTTACACCGTGAATTTAGTAGTCGGAAATTTCAAATTTAACTGATTAACGAACGTGTCTAATTCGCATTTCCGTGTATCAAAAATCGCGAGAATGTCATCTACGTACCTGATCCAGACTCTTGGGAAATATTTAGCGTTATTTTTAAATTCTACTTCAAATTGACTCATGAATAAATTGGCTATGAAAGAGATAGGCAGTTACCCATTGTTGTGCCTTGTTTCTGTTCATAAAATTTTTCTCCTATTGGAAACAATTTTGCGTCGTGGACAGAGTAGTCAATCTCGTGTATTCTTCCACTGTGCGCCATGTGCGAAATTTTGATTAGTGGTTTTACCTGCTGATAATGTCAACTTAGTAACTTAGTTGTCGAAATACGTATTTAGGATACGATTAGTAATTGTGGTAAGGGGTTATATATCTTTTTTAAGTTTAATACTAAATTTATCATTTTTAAATTACTATATTGTTATACAAAGATTGCTTACTTACTATTGCTATAACCATCAAACGTCTGCATGTCTATGATTTTGGCATAACCTCTAGTACTCATTTTATGACATGACTTATTTGTGCTTATGTTAATGCATTTCTCACTATAAATACCTAAAACGATTGTATAATATTTCTTCACATTTGAAGGTAATCATTTACGTATTACTTTTGTAAATATTTGATTTTGTTTCTGTTTGTTTACTTTTCATATGTGTGTGCATTTAGTTGTTTATTGATAATACTTACAATTACTTTTATTAAAGCTTAACTAAATGTTTACCAGCGTCTTGTTTGACTGAGAAAAATAAATACATTGTTCAGTACACCTGAGACGACATTAAAAAATCTGGCAAGTACAAAGTAAGATTAATACTGTACTTGACGTACGACGCTAGAACCCCCCTGTAGAAGACAGAGCACTCTCATGTTAGTCCGGAGCACCAAAATAACTTCATAGTTTATACACGAACTCTGCTTTATATTTTATGTAAAGAACCCTAGAACGTTTAATTAACAACCAATTATATTGTTGGCGCTGTTTGTTTAGAATTTAAATATCTATATACGCTTCTCGTATTTTATTTTTGTTATTATCTAATAATTAGTAATTATTATTATTATAACTGTTCAGCCTTTTCTTAATAATATATACAGAGAATTTCATGTGACTTGCAATATATGAATGTAGTAACCATAGATACGAAAATACTATGCACTTGCACTGTCCCACATAAAATGCAATATGTAATAGTTATGATCGATATGATATCTGTCATGGTTGTTTTGTCAAATTATTGACAGTAAAGCCTATTTAATTCAATTTAGTGTTTTAGGATTAAAACCACATTTCCGATAAATATCGTTTATTGAATTGAATCCCGAAAGATACCATGTCACTAACTGAGTTCTCTCTTCCTTTGTGTATATCATTTAAGATTGATACTAAGCTAATATCGAAATAGAAATACTGCTACTTTTGACTTATCTAATGTCAAATTATATTGATATGTTGCATTTTACGTGGGACAATGTAAGAATGTATTACCTAGTTTCTATGGAAATAAAAAACCTATACATGTTTGTATATTGCATCTTGAGTGAAATTCTCTGTATATATACTCAAATCTAGCAATAACGAAGCATTGCCGGATTCTGCCAGTTACTAATAAAACTAAGACGGCGATCTACAAAACGATATTCTTGCCAACTTTGCTTTTTGGTTGTAAATCATGGGTACTTAGAAATATATGGGTAATATATGAAGTACTTAAAGATGTTAGCTAATGTAAGAGTAATGGACAAAATAAGGAATGACACCATAAGAGAAGGATTAGATATTAAAAATGCCAGAAACTATATCGAAAGAACACAAATGCGATGCTGAGCTCACCTGAAACGATTAGATGAGAAAAGACAGGTTTAGAAAGTATGAGATGAGAGGATGATGGGAAAGATAATGAAGTGATAAACCCTATATGATTTGTTATAATGAAATGGCTAAAGTATTGAAGAACAAAGGACTAACATGGAAGTAGAACGAGATTTAGATAACCGAGAGACAGGAAAGAATTGAGAAAATAGTGAAAGAAGCTTGAAGAAGTGATTGATACATATAACGTCCTCTAACAGGTGTTCATTTGAAAAGTCAATCTAGGTTACTTTGAAATTTTGATAGAATAAGACGCAAATATATTAATATGTGTTTGTTGTTCCGTAAACGTAAATCCAAATGACATTTGATAATGTCAATCACAAATATCAGTTAGTGCATAAAATAATCGTGCCTCGATTCTGGTTTAAATAAATTGCTTATCAGTTTTAAAATGGCTTTCACTTTAGAACATAAAAAAATTTTTTAGTCCAGGCTTATTTTCGAAGTGGTAATAAAATTGATGGTTTATGGGCTTATTCAGTTCAAGATTGCATCATAGAATTTCAAGTTGAGTTTCCACATTTTGTAATACAGTAAAACCTCTAATTATGGACACCTCCGACAATCGGACACCTCTAAAAAATGGACATTTTTTGTGATACGAAATTTTATAATGGGTTTTCTTAACAATAGTCACTCCTAATATTGGACCCTCCATAAATCGGACGCGGACACCCTTTACTTCACCGAAGCAATAAAACATCTGTAAATATATCTCTTAATTAAGGACAGACAAGACGGGCTGCGCCGAATAAAATTTTGCAATTATGTATGTATGTATGTACTTTTATTGCTGCACACGTGGAAGTATATCTACTCGGGTTTTTCCCATAATACATATGTATGTACAAAGTGCACACGTGGAAGTATATCTACTCGGGTTTTTCCCATAATACAAAGGAACGACGGTTTACCACTGGCCTACTCGTCAGGTGATAAGTGGAGTGATATTTTGAATAAGTTTGAACTAGCTTTTGATAGTGTCAACATGGATTCTAGTAAAAGAAAGCGTTTAACAATTCAAGATAAAATTGATATTATTGCGGTTAGTGAACAGCAAAGCTTAAGTGTCCGAAAGCTCGCGGAAAAGTTTGGTGTCGGAAAGTCGCAAATTAGTGATATAGTGAAAAACAAAAGTGAAATAAAAGAACTTTTCGAGAAAAATGGAAACCTAGCTCAAAAAAGGAAGTTTCCAAAAACTAGTGGTTTAGCAATCGACGGAGCAGTGTTCAACTGGTTCTGTAAGGTGCGAAACAAAAATATTCCCATGTCAGGACCCCTACTCAAAGAAAAGGCGCTGGAAGTAGCACAAAGTGTACAACTCACCGAATTCAAAGCGTCTAATGGTTGGTTGGAGAAATTTTGTCAAAGACATAAAATATCATTTAAAAGTGTGTGTGGTGAATCTGCCTATGTAAACATGCAAAATGTAGACGATTGGAAAGTCAAGTTGCAATCAATATGCAAAGATTACTCTCCGAAAGATATTTTTAATGCGGATGAAACCGGTTTATTTTTCCGCGCCCTTCCGACAAAAACATTTGCGTTAAGAAGTGATAAATGTGCCGGAGGAAAATCTGCAAAAGAACGACTAACTATATTGTTGTGTTCAAATATGGAGGGTGATAAGGAAAGGCCGTTAGTCATAGGTAAAAGTAAGAAACCTAGATGTTTTAAAGGAGCTCATGTGGATAAGTTGCCGATAGGATGGATATCTAACAAAAAATCGTGGATGACTTTGGATATTATGTCAGCTTGGTTAAAGAACTTTGATAACAAGATGAAGAAAGAAAAAAGGCATGTAATTTTGTTTCTTGATAATGCCACTTCTCTCTGCTCCGAAGATTTCATTGGAAAACGTAAAATTGGTTTTTCTGCCTCCAAATACTACCTCGCATTGTCAACCTATGGACCAGGGTGTGATTCAAAACTTTAAGGTAATTTACCGGAGCATGCTTGTAAAAAGGCTTTTGGCGTTAATGGATACTGAAAATTAACTAGAAATGGTAGAAAAAAACATTACGGTAGTCACTGCATTAATATGGATATCAGCTGCTTGGAAAAAACTCTCGCCTGTGACCGTAAGAAACTGTTTTCAAAAATGCGGATTCAATCAAAGTGACAGTGATCTAAGTGCAGAGTGCGATATAGAAGATAATATACCGTTAGCATTTTTATTTCCCAATTTTAACATCACTAATTTAGATATAAGCACATACGCATTAATTGATAATGAGTTATTTACTGAAAATCCTAATGTTTCCATTATAGATTGTATCGATGAAATTACTGATATCAGTGATGAAATGGAAAATGAGATTGAAGAGGAATTTGTAACTAGTATATCAAATATTTCAGAAGCCCATCAAAAATTAAAAGATCTTGAGAACTATTTCTTAAGCACTAACAGTTTTAACATTGCTAACAATATTTCTCAAGCTCTTCTTGAATGTGAATCTGAGATATTTAAACATAAAATGAAAAAAGCAAGACAAACAACAATTAATGATTATTTCAAGTAAAATCTAGCATAAAATATGTATGTATGTATGTGTATTAAGTATTGTAAATTTTTTACGACTTTCGTCTTATTATGTGTGATTAAATTGATATGAGAATGAATGTTTTTTTTCGTTTTTTTTTCACCTCCACATTTTGGACACCTCCATATATTGGACATTTTAGGATTCCCCGTCAGTGTCCATTATAAGGAGGTTATACTGTAGATTATATACAATTTAAGAATACTTTGGATAGAACTTTAAAACTTTTTTCTGAAACTGGTAGTCTCTTAAGAAAATCAGGCAGCGGAGCAGTTAAGAAACGTACACCTCAAGTTATCAATCGTGTTGAAGAAATAATGGAAAATGAACCAGAAACATCTGTTCGACATTTGAGTCAACAAATAAACCTTTCTGTTGGTACAACTCACAAGTTATTAAAAAAAGATATGCATAGGATTCTAAAGTGCATTGATCTTGAAGGACAACATTTTCAACATTTGTTATAGTTTTCAATAAATACCTATTATTTGTTATTTATTTGTATGTATGAAACTGTCAAAATATACGACTTCGTAGGTTAAGTAGTAAATTTTAATTTACGACATACTTCAAAATGTTCTCAGTAAATCACATGCTACTAGATTGACTTTTAAAATGAACACTTATTACACTTAATAGTATAAGACATTACATTTATTTTATTTACATTTGTTAGATAATTCGAAATTTAATATACACTTAATATGACGAAAATCAATGTGGTACCTTGCGGGCAAGGGTATAAATAAATCATGACATACGATCTGTGTTATTGGGTTTTCAACTTTTTTCATTCATTACTACTCCCTTCCGTCGGTGTCGAAAATGAAAATATCAGATAACATGAAACAACGAGTTCTAAAATCTCTGTCGACATAGATCAAATGACGCTATAAATACATCAAAGCTTTGGTTACGTATATATTTGCAGATTTTTCTTTTTCTAAAAGGAATTGGTTATGCGTATGTAATAAATACATAATGGCGCAGAGTAGCAAAGTTAAAATACATATTAAATATTTTAATTACTAGCAATTTAAGCCTAATTGGATCATTTTTCTTTCTTTCGAGTCCGTCGTCTTATTGTGTTCCAAGGATTTTTAAGATATATTGAGATGTACAGCTACTCTACGGTTTTCCATACTTCACCACTCACGTATCGTTAATCCTTATAGGTATGATTATTTATGTATTAATTATTTTTCACAAAAATCGAATAACTCAAAAGCTATCAGAGAGAAAAGAATGTATTTATTTGTGTTAAATAATTACTAATGTTCGAGAACCATTACTGGACGAATACTGCTATTGTTGAATTGAATGATGTTGCAAGTATCGCTTCTGAATGAATACTGTTGTTTCTCCTGGTCTGAAGGAATTTTCGGAATGTGTTTGACCGAAATATGTTTTGAATAATACAATGTTTGAAATAACATTAATATATTTCCAAGATAATTATTATTAAATTGAATATTGGAGTTCCATTAATTTAATATAAATGTATGAATCTGGCCTTAATAATAAAGACCGAGAAACTGGCTAATACTTTATATAATGTATAGAATTCACGGTTGGCTCTTGGTGAAACATGATTAATAATTTACTAAATAAAACACTTGGTATATTTGTTTCACAAAATGTATTTAAAATATATCTGACATATGTTTCGACTTTGAGAATGACTGTATAAGTCGAAACATATGTCAGATATATTTTAAATACATTTTGTGAAACAAATATACCAAGTGTTTTATTTAGTAAATTATTAATACTTTATATTCTTGAAACGAGATCGCTGAGATCTGGGTTGGAAATGATTTTTGTTCTAACTTATTTTTGCAAAGAAAGTTTTGTCCCCGCAGTTACAAGGAAGGGAGAAAACAACTAAAATAATGAAAATGAAATCGCGTGGCAAAGATTTTAGATGATGCAGTTTACCAACGTCATAAACCGATTAAAATAAACAATGTGGATATGAACCCTTAATTATAATACTGAGAAATAAAATAAATATTAAATACTAAATACAGAATACAAACAATACAGTTGTTAGAGGTATTGAATGGAATGTTCCGAGTATGAAAATTACAATAATCAGCAAGTGGGCTAGAGATAAAGAACAGTCTTCGAAGAATACAGGAAAAATGCAATAAACCGTAATCTCTAAACATTATCGTAAAATATGAATACCTTGTAACATTCAATATAATAAATACAATAAATGAAGTATATCAATAAAACTTATGCTATTATATAGGTTTACATCTGCAAATGAATGAAAATTACAAAAGGATTCTACCTGTATTGAATCAAGTTCGAAATTTATTGATTATTTAAGTTATCTTTAATTAAAGAAAAATGTTTTTCTATAATGAAACAGCCTTTAATGAAACACGCTATAGTAACTAGATAAACATTTTGCATCGTAAAGGTATAGGTTTCCCTATGCATGCCTCTATGCGACCATTGTGCTAAGCTTTGGAAAAAAAATCTAAATAATTTTGGAATTATACCAATTGTATTTAGATTCATCCTTTTTGCGAAAAGGTTAGAAAAGAAAATAAATTGCAAAACTGAGAATAGATTTCATATCATATTGGATAACAAAAATAGCCATATATTAACAAGCAAAAAAGTGAATAAAATCAACATATTAAAGACAAATAATGCATTAAGAATGGTATTCACAAATGTTAAAAATGATCTCCGTTCCAATCTAAACAAAGCATCTTCTTAACACTGTTGTAGTTGCTTTTTCTTAATTACTTAGCGTTAGAGTTTCGAAAACCGTCTTTTACTCTAGTTATAAACTACTCTGTTTTGCACGGGAGACGCATGAACATCATATTTTATTTGACCCCATATATCAAAATCAAGGGGAGTTAGATCAGGAAATCTAGGTGGCCAGAACGAAGGTCCATGCGGCCAAATCCACCTATCTTCAAAGATATTGATTCATTTCCGATATACCTCACATGTGAAGAGTGAGATTCATCCATTTGAAACCGATATTGCCGTAACAGATTGTATGGTAGATTATTCAAAAATGGTAGTACTACTCCCCTTAACAATTGTAGATACCTGACGCTTGTTAAATTCTCGTTATAAACTTTGTATTCAACGCGGTTTTGTATAATCATTGCAAAAACATTGAAGGTAAAAGTTTCTTCAAAATTTAGTTCTCTAATGACATGTGGAGATTTTTTTGTGCCCAATGATGACAATTTCTTCTATTAAAAATCCGTTTACGGTTAAATTTCGATTAATCTTTCCAGATAATTTTAGATAAAAAATTGAGATTTTCTTGTGTTTTAGTTATAATATATTTGCAATACTGAATTCTTCTATCTTGATCTCCTGTACGAAAGGCCTGAACAGATTGGGAAGAATAAGGATGAATTTTATATTTTTTTAAAATTTCATGTATTGATGTATGAAATTCCTACATCTGTATATGCTGCCGGTATAGAACTGGCATGAAACTACCCCAAAACAAAAATTTCATGAACTTCGTCGTCAGTAATCGGTTTTGCAACTTCTTGACTTGAATACCAAAGCGAATGAAATTTGACTCTATTTGCTTGAATTTAGTTTTATTAGTTGCTGGTAAATATGGGTTTTTCATTAAACTGTCTACATGTTTTTTCAATAATTTGAAGAGATTCGCCATGAATTTAGAATAAATTCAAAATATCTCTATTAGAATAAATATCGTCTTGCATATTTGTGAACAACTTAAAACTAGTTAACACACGAAATAAACTTTGTAACAATTTTGACAGATCAGATTTACTTTTCAAGGCTTACTACTACGATTTTTCTTGATAATGTTCAATTTAGAAAATAATCATTAATAACTCGAAAACTATGAGAGATAGGCATAGGGAAACCTATACCTGTACGAAGCAAAATGTTTATCTACTTACTATGGCGTGCTCATCTAGATGGTGTTCCATTAAAAAAAATCCATTTTTCTTTAATTAAAGATTACTTAAATAATCAATAAATTTGGAACACCTGTAAGAGATTTATTAAATGTTTAGACATTACTCAGAATCTTCTACCTTTCGCTGTCTCCAGTAGAAGCATGATGAAGTTCAGTTCAAATACGCCCTAGATATGTGGGTTTGAAAAGTACATTGAAAAAACAAAAAATTTCACAAAAATCAAAATAATTTAAAAATCTATTACAAAAGAAAATATAATACGAGGGTGGATCAATAAATACCAGTGTTAGGAAAGAAGACGCAAGTTTTTCACAAATTTTTGATTTATTTTTAAACGTAATCACCTTTTAGTACAATACACTTTTCCCAACGTTTCTGCCATTTCTTTAACCCCTCCAAAAAATACGATTTGTCAAACTCTGCAAAATACGCTTCTGTCTCGACGATAACCTCCTCGCTTGAGCTGAATCTTTTTCCCCCGAGCCACGTTTTCATGTTGGGGAACAGAAAGAAGTCGCAGGGAGCCAAGTCAGGCGAGTACGGTGGGTGCGGCAGCAATTCGTAGTGCAGTTCATGCAACTTTGCCGCGACAGTTCTGGATGAATGTGCTGGTGCATTATCGTGGTGAAACAGCACTTTTTACTTAGCCAAATGGAGCCGTGTCTCCTTCAATTTTATATCGAATCGGTCCAATAATTCACTGTAGTACTGCCCCGTGACCGTTCTTCCATGAGGATTATTCCATTGGAATCCCAAAAAATCGTGGCCATGACCTTTCCGGTCGATGGGACCGTCTTTGCCTTCTTCGGAGCAGATTTACCCCGAAAAATCCATTGTTTTGACTGTCGCTTGGACTCTGGCGTGTAATAATGGATCCAGGTTTCATCAACGGTGACGACTCGACGCAAAAACTCCTGCGAATTTCTCTTAAAGATGTCCAAACACTGCTTCGACATTGACAACCGTATCCGCTTGTTGTCCACCGTAAGCAATCGCGGCATCCATCGGGCCGACACCTTTCTAACCGATAACTTATCATGTAGAATATTAATTGCCGTTCCGTACGACACGCCTACGGCCTCTGCTACTTCGCGCACTTTCGTTCGGCGATCAGCGAGAATCATGTCGTGGACCTTTTCAACGATTTCCTCGGTAACCACGTCTGCCGGGCGGCCTGGGCGCTCCTCATCAAAAACAGATGTACGACCACGTTTAAATTCTTTGAACCAATATCTTACGGTTGTCATAGATGGTGAAGGGTCCCCATAGACAGCATCCAACTTCGCTTTTATTTCTTCGCATGTTTTTCCATCCAAAAATAAAAAGCGAATTACGGATCGATATTGCTCTTTTTCCATTTTATCGAGAAACACGAAACACGTGTGATACAACTGGCTGCCAAATAAAAACTAACCTATGAATCAGTCTGAAATTTATTATGGTGTTGTCTGACAGATGGTAGTACACGTCGGTAATGCCAACTTCCCTCAGCAGCGCCACCTGTCTTCAAACACGTGTACTTACTGATCTTCCCTCGTATAAACTGTTATAGCACTTTACAAGGAATCTAAAAAAGCAATAAAAATATAATATTCCATTTAAAATATCAAAGTTGGCTATGACTTCCGGTATAACCGTTCGTGAGTGTAAATATTTTATTTTAACACACCATGTATCAAGATTTTGCGCCACCAATTTTCAAACGTGCTCTAAGGCGTTAACATAGAAAATGATATAGGCTTTATTATGAAAGCTTGGATATATTTTACGAACACTAATAATTTGAAACATCTCATTTTTTACACTAGTTCGAAACAGATTGAAATATGCATCTCATTGTCTGAAATCTAATTACACATGTCATAATATATTTCAGCTCAAACGTATTTAAGCACAATTTCTGAATTTGTTTAAGAGTAATGTTTATCCGAATCAAAATTTCGACCACGAGGTATGAATGGTGTGACTTCTCTGGAGTCTCGATGTCGGATTGCTTCGGCAAATATTTTATGTGATGTGGTTCATAATAAAAGTGACTACTGCCCTGCTATGATGCAGCTAGTGCACTCTAACATTCCGCGCTCGAAATCCAGATATTACGTTACATTTGACGTTCCTAGCTGCAGAGCGAATACAATGCGTCAATGTTCCATTTACCAAATGTGCAAAAAGGCAAATGTTTATTACAGTGACGTTTTCTGTGACACATAATACGTGTATGTAATTTTGTTTTTGTTTCTCTGACTACTTGTTATTCCTTGTAATAAAATAATTATTGTTATTACGTATTTTATGCATGATTATATGCATTTGTTTTTGATAATAGGCATATAATAAATTATATTATCATCTCGCACATTCTCAGGCTGTAGCCTGAAAACATTTTACTCTATCCACATTTCTGTGGGCAGTGTTGGTTACAGTATACATCAACAAATGGCATTTACTACAAGTTCTATGATGTAGTTTATTCTTATTGTTTTTTGTATTTCCATGATTCTTGCCAACTGATATTATTCTTATTTTTATTATTATCTTAATTAATGATAATTTAATAGAAATCTCAAAAGGAAAGGTTATTTTTATTTATTAGTAAAAAAAAATAATCTAGTATGATTGACCTTAAGACTAAATTTTAAATTAACGTAGGTCTTTCTTTTGATCTTTATATTCTTCCTTACTAATTAGAATGAGGGGGTTGTTGTTGCGATTAAATTGTCATTTTTACCTATTAGATGATATCTTAGATGGCATGGGTTCCTCTTATGCCACTTGCACTTATTAGCGAATGAAATATACTTTTTTTTAAGTAACATTTTGATTATAATTTCAAGTCTACTGTTACTACATTGAGTATGTAACTCTTTATATATGGAGTAGTACAAAATTGACGTATTTAATGTTTTCAGAAGTAACAAAACCTCCAAAATTACTACCACGATTTTATTTTCTCTTTATAAGTTATCTTAAGCTTACAGAGTAAAAAAGAAAAACATTTTTATTGCTACGGTACTAAATCAAAATCTTTGTTCATTTATGGGCATGGATCGATCGTCAAGATACAGCATCCAAAGTGCATATAAAGTTAGAACCGTAGCCCGCGCTTCGAAAAAGTGTAAGGAGGTTTGGTAGGTAATAAATGTAAATAAACACTTACCCTTCCAAGCAGCTTTTTCAGTGTGCAGATGCACAAAGTGTGTAAGATCGGTTAAATATTCGTAGTATCAGCTATGTTTCAACAACGTGTGGAATAAATGTTCTTATATCCAGAGAACGACCATTCGACATCTAATGATATAAGCACAAGCAAAATTAGAATAATCTTTGTAAATACTATCACCAAAAATTTGTTAGAATCGGCTAAAGATCTGAATCCTTCGCTACCAAGCTGTCTATTTTAGCAATAACACGAATATTTCTGGAATCGCTGTATCCACGTAGCTGTATTTGTACATTGCTTAATATTTGGATTAACACCACTAATGATGACGAAAAATGTTGTAATTTTTGGAATACTTCAACCAGTCCATTATAATTATTATAAATAATTTGAAAATCTGCTTCAACTTGGGCATCTTGCAAATTTTTTTTAACTTTCCTTGATGGCAGTTGCTTCCTTAGTATAAAATTGCAAAACTTCAGACTTAATTTCTTGGAATTGCTGAAAATAATAAAATGCTGCCTATAATTATGTACCGCAGTTTGTCAGAATCGGTTGTGGAGGTTTGACAATGTCGGGACATTTTTTTGTGAAATTCGCGGATACATTTCGGAGATTTGAGAGCGCTATTAAACCGCCTACCTCTGAATAACACCTGCGAATAGCTTTTGCCACAAGATGAAATGCATAGTTTTTACACGTTACGTGTAACAGGTTACCACAATGTTGTTACGAGACAGAGTCGCAGAAAGTATGTTTGCGGCACCATCAGCTGTAAATTCGACTCAAATTTTCGACCTCTCAACTCTTTTTTGACTTGAGAAAACAAATGGGAGTCACATGAAGCAAGGTCAGGTGAGTAGTTCTTCAAGTGCTCGTTGACAAATCGTTGATCTTCGAAAAAGTGTAAGGAGGTTTGGTAGGTAATAAATGTAAATAAACACTTACCCTTCCAAGCAGCTTTTTCAGTGTGCAGATGCACAAAGTGTGTAAGATCGGTTAAATATTCGTAGTATCAGCTATGTTTCAACAACGTGTGGAATAAATGTTCTTATATCCAGAGAACGACCATTCGACATCTAATGATATAAGCACAAGCATAATTAAAATAATCTTTGTAAATACTATCACTAAAAATTTGTTAGAATCTGCTAAAATCTGAATCCTTCGCTACCAAGCTGTCTATTTTAGCAATAACATGAATATTTCTGGAATCGCTGTATCCACGTAGCTGTATTTGTACATTGCTTAATATTTGGATTAACACCACTAATGATGACGAAAAATGTAATTTTTGAAATACTTCAACTAGTCCATTGTAATTATTATAAATAATTTGAAAATCTGCTTCAACTTGGGCATCTTGCAATTTTTTTTTAACTTTCCTTGATGGCAGTTGCTTCCTTAGTATAAAATTGCAAAACTTCAGACTTAATTTCTTGGAATTGCTGAAAATAATAAAATGCTGCCTATAATTATGTACCGCAGTTTGTCAGAATCGGTTGTGGAGATTTGACGATGTCGGGACATTTTTTGTGAAATTCGCGGATACATTTCGGAGATTTGAGAGCGCTATTAAACCGCCTACCTCTGAATAACACCTGCAAATAGCTTTTCCCACAAGATGAAATGCATAGTTTTTACACGTTACATGTAACAGGTTACCACAATGTTGTTACGAGACAGAGTCGCAGAAAGTATGTTTGCGGCACCATCAGTAAATTCTGTAAATTCGACTCAAATTTTCGACCTCTCAATTCTTTTTTGACTTCAGAAAACAAATAGGAGTCACATGAAGCAAGGTCAGGTGAGTAGTTCTTCAAGTGCTCGTTGACAAATCGTTGATCTGTGCGCCGGAGCATTGTCGCGAGGCAAGATTCAACCAATTCAACAATGTTTTGATAAAGCGGACATTTTTTCTATAATTTTGCTTTGACGGTTCCTCGAAGTTCATTAGAATAGTACTCTCCAGTTACCGTGTGTTCTCTAGGTACAGTGTGACCATAAATGATGCCTAATTTATAAAAAAAAGTATATCACTTTACGGGCGCTTTCACAGTTTTCCATTGAATACTTTGAGATTTTAATTCAGGGTCTTAATGATAAAACCAACTCTCGTCACAAGTAACCACATTGTTTAAAACTGTGGATTATGTTACAGTTGCCTTTTCCACTGCCGACAAATTGTCATTCGATTGGGCTTTTTGTTCATCGGTTATCACTTTTGGAATTCATTTTGCAGCGACCTTTTAGTACCCTAAATCTTCATAATTTTTTGAGTGGCACCATAAGACAAATTAACAGTGTCAGAAATTCGATATATGCCAATCAGACGATCATTTTCAATTAAGTCGTTAATTTATGCAATTTTTTAATCAATCCGTGCAGTTGGTGGTCGCATGTGTCGCGGTTCATCTTCCACTGATTTAAAATTGTTTTTGAATTTGGTGCTCAAACACTGTACAAGCGTGTTCAAGTGCATCTAGGTATGCAGTTTTATTTATTTAAAAAGTTTCAGTTGGGGTTTTACCCAATCGAACACAAAATTTTAACGGAGGTAATAACATAAGAGCTTGTGTTTATCCGGGACAAATTTTTATTTTGAACAAAAGCATGGTAAAACATAACATATAACATGGTAAAATCGTGACACCGAAGGTAGAGCGGTTTTGCCTTTTGTTATTTGTTCGAGTCGTGTTATCTTTAAGCAACAAGCAGCTTTGTCAAAACGAAAATTTGTTCCGGAAATAAGCACAAGCTCGAATGTTATTTGGTAATGAATTATTTAATTAAAATTAATAAACAAAAATAACTTTATTTAAACAACTCCAAAACACAACATTTCTTTGAATACATTGGTAAATAGTAGCTTCATTGTTACCAAAACTACAGTTAGAAAATGTACAGTTATTATAAATTATTTTATTCGTGGCCGATTGAACACTATTTAGGTTATTTGCTTCCATATTGAGGCTTTCAATTTTATTGTATTGTAAAATATTTGTCTTTCTGGGTTGTTTTAAATAAAACTACCGGTAACTTAAACACACACTATATTAACAACAAAACGCACTAAATAACAATTTAAAAACTAATTATAAGAATATTTATTTCACAATAAGTATTTATTTACATTTATATAATATCACACAATGGCGATTACTCGTTGAATGAATGAATCCCCTCAGAGCGGTTATTATATAGTGTATGGCCCATTCGGGTGACGTAATTTCATGACTCACATTTACAGTATTGTTAGGCACGGTATTCGATAACACTTCTCTTATTTTTTCTATAGTAGCACTGCCCGAACCGATTCATTTTGGAAGAGAAAAATACGGAAGCTTATGTATGACTTCATACAGTAAATAATAAAAATAAATTAAAACACTTGGCTTGTTTCACTATGAGATTTATTTAAATTCTCTAACATTTGTTTCGGCTGTTATGCCATTCTCAAAGAGATCTATAAATCTAACTTAAAGACTATCGCACTTGTTCTTATATGTTGTCTGTTCTTGTGTGTAGTGGGGGTGGTACTATATTGTGTATTACGGTGTCTATAAAGGGTGTATTGGCATATTCTATCTGTGTGTTGGTGATTAATAGATTTTGTTTTTTCGCTATTTTTATTTCTAATATTTCTAGGAGGTCCAATCTCTTGCTTTTTGTGATATTGTGTATTAAGTCGCAGTTATCTATATCGGGGAAGTGGTTGAGTTCTATACAGTGTTCGGCAAAGCCTGTGTTTTTCTCACTATATAAAATTGACTTTTTGTGTTCTTTAACTCTGTTTTTAATGGCTCGTCCACTTTGGCCGATATAGATAGCTTCACAGTCTTTACATTTTAATTTATAAACACCTGATTGGTCCATTTTATCTCTTTTATCTTTGTTGTTGCTAATCATTATTCCCAAATTTGTTTTATTTACCCAGTTTATTTTGATATCTAATCCTTTTACTATTCTGTTTATTTTATTAGTGAGTTGGGGTATGTATGTAATTTTGTGCCATCTTTGTATATTTTCTGTTAATGTCAACAATGAAACATACACACAAATAGAAGGATTACCGATGGGAAACCCGTTAAGCCCGCTATTAGCAGAAATATACATGAATAAATTCGAAGAAGAACTATTCAAGAAAAACACGGTATTAATTCAACAAGTCCATTTCTGGGCCAGATATGTAGACGACGTAATTTGCATATGGAAGGGTACAGATAGGCAATTAACGGAGTTCCTAAAAGTAATAAATTCTATAAACCACAAGATACAATTTACAAAAGAAACAGAAAATGACAAGAAAATAAACTTTCTAGACATTACAATAAACAGACATAATAATAAGCTTACATTTGAAATCTACAGAAAACCCACTTTTACAGACAACATATTACACGCAAACGCTAAACAATCGATGAAAATAAAAATGTCAACATTCAATAGTTATATACATAGAGCCACAAACACACCATTAAACAAGACAGATTTTAATACAGAAATAAACACAATTAAATTAATCGCAAGAAATAATGGATATGACCCTAAAATCGTAGATAAACTGTTAAAACGTAAAGAAATACAAAATAATAAGAACAAATACCTATACCCGAAAATAACAGAAAATATACAAAGATGGCACAAAATTACATACATACCCCAACTCACTAATAAAATAAACAGAATAGTAAAAGGATTAGATATCAAAATAAACAGGGTAAATAAAACAAATTTGGGAACAATGATTAGCAACAACAAAGATAAAAGAGATAAAATGGACCAATCAGGTGTTTATAAATTAAAATGTAAAGACTGTGAAGCTATCTATATCGGCCAAAGTGGACGAGCCATTAAAAACAGAGTTAGAGAACACAAAAAGTCAATTTTATATAGTGAGAAAAACACAGGCTTTGCCGAACACTGTATAGAACTCAACCACTTCCCCGATATAGATAACTGCGACTTAATACACAATATCACAAAAAGCAAGAGATTGGACCTCCTAGAAATATTAGAAATAAAAATAGCGAAAAAACAAAATCTATTAATCACCAACACACAGATAGAATATGCCAATACACCCTTTATAGACACCGTAATACACAATATAGTACCACCCCCACTACACACAAGAACAGACAACATATAAGAACAAGTGCGATAGTCTTTAAGTTAGATTTATAGATCTCTTTGAGAATGGCATAACAGCCGAAACAAATGTTAGAGAATTTAAATAAATCTCATAGTGAAACAAGCCAAGTGTTTTAATTTATTTTTATTATTTACTGTATGAAGTTAAAATGTTTCACCAAGAAGTATCTGCAACAACAGCCGAGAATACTTATGTATGACGTTTATCTGAACGTTACTGTCAGAATTTAACTCTCGTTACCATGGAAAAATCTACATGTAGTTTATCCACTTGCAAACATACCTACTAGCAGTTTATCCGATGTCACACTAACATAACACGTTTATTAAAATGTAATATTTTTGACAGATGAATTGAAATGTCGCATATCTTTGCTCCACTCTCATTTTTTCGATAAGTACGTCAAACACTGACAATTTAGTAGTTAATTTGTAATAAATGTCAAAACTTAAATCAGAGCCTACTTGAGGATAAGTACATTAGAGATGGGGTTTCATGTTCTATTCTTTGTGTTATAAAATTCTGGTTGTGGAAAAGGTTATAGCATCCGTCTCGTTATATTTTGATATACCCTCGTATTTTTTCGTAAAGTTATACAACTACATAAAGAGTAAACTAATTATCTTATAAATTAAACGGTCAATTAGACGCAATCAATGTTAAACCTCAATGGAATATAAATTGGCTGTTCAATCCAATGCCATTATATTTTTATGTTCTGTATTATTCATGTGTTTCTTACATTCAAATCGATACCCCGGATCATGAAAGCTTTGTAACAAACTTCAAAAATTATTTTACTTGCATCATACTGAGTACAACAGCTTACAACAGAGTACAATGTGTTACTGAAGCAACATAAAATAATTTAAAAGAATGTTTTAAATTCTATTTCTAAATTACATTATTTACAATTATATCTAATTTAAAATATTAAAAACTACAAGCTATTTTGTCCATATTTAAATCGTAGCTTCAAGAGAAAGTATGTCTTTTGTATCGCACTGGTCATACGAACGACACCTCGAAATTTATCTACCTGCCATCGAACGGTAAACCCAGGCATTCTCCAATGTTCCTTTCCAATTTCTATTATACGTTTCGATTTAGTTATTAATTACTTACAACTTCTCTACTAATTATTCCTTAATTAGTGATTTTATTTATAATTGAGCTCTTTTTTGTACATGCTGAAATTATTCCGTCTCCGTATTAATGTTTACATAAATTCATGGCCACACTTAAATCACTATTTAAACTGTATCTAAACCATATCATGTAAGATATCATTTCAAAGAATTTTTCGCAAGGAATATTTTTTTTTAGTGATATTAATTTCATTGACATCACAACGCTTTAGCTCGTGTCTTTAATTAATTCTTAATTGTTTAGACATCTCTACTTTCAATATGATTGGTTATCGTTAAACTAGATCACAAAATAACCCGTTTGAACCACGGAATTTCTTTAGAAAAACGCTCACTTGCTCTCCAACTTTTCCTGAAGTAACATCTCTCACTACATGTCTTTGTTCAAGCATTCACAGTGAAGCACATGTCCGATCGCGACATCATACAAAGGTAATTATTGTATTGTGCGATACAGATAATATTTTAATCACATTTACCAAACTATTAATTTACTAAATAACTAATGTGTATTTATTGTTATTTTTTTAAGTATTATTTTAATAATTTGCATGTTCTAAGCGTCGTTTCTCCGCCTGAAGAAATCCTATGGTTTGGAAGTGAGATGTCAATCTCGAAGTGGGATGTCGTTATTAAATGAGAGTGAAGGTTGTTTGATAGATAACTAAAGAGATGGAAATTTGGCAGAGTGAGATCAGGAGAATAAGGCGGATGCGGAATGACCTTCCAAACGAATTCTTAGATAGCCACGTTTGAAATGTTTGCAGTATGAGAGCGAGCGTTATCGTGCTGGAAAATGACTTGATGATGTCTTTCCAGTCTGTTTTCTTGAATTGTGGTCTAAGGCTGACAATATTGTTGACAGTACATCACAGCAGTAATGGTTATATTCCTCAAAAGAAATTCATAATAGACGACTCCCTTTGTTCCACAACATCAGCTTACACGGATAAGTAACGCCTTTCACTCGGGAAGTTGCTCTTTTGTTAAGGCTAAGTAATTCCTTCCTGTTCTTGATGTTAACATAGAAGCACTATTTTTCGTCACCAGTAATAATGTGGTGTAAAATCGGTCGATATTGTCAGTGAGTTAAAAGAGAACACGCTGATTTGTTTTCGCTCAAAATATGTGGCAAAAAAACAGTTTTTGAATTTTATCCGTGGAATGCAAATGTTATAACGTGTGGTCCCATAGTTTTCGGAAAAAAATTAGATAATTTGTAGTTGTACTAAATGAGGTTTAGTTAAGTTGTCACTGGGAGTCATATGTCACCATTAACGTGGTGTTTCGAAGAAACGAAGGAAAGCATCAAAATATACCCCCACATAATTGGAAAGAATACCCAGGTGTAGTCGTACGCTAAGGCGCATCCATTTTGTCAATAAACTGATTGTAATGGATGATAACAAATATTTCACATTGTCTCATTCAGAGATGAAGGGAAACAATTGTTTTTATACCGACGACATAGAAAACACACCAGACAATGTCAAATTCAAAGGTAAATACAAATTTTAGGACAAAATTTTGATGTGGTGTGTCATTTCTGAGGCCGGTTTTTACTCCGCAGCCTTACATTGGTCGTGTTCGAGTAGAAGCCTTATCTGCACAACTTTACATTCAAAGATACCTTTCTAAGCTGCTTCAGTTTTTAAATACACATCATGGCAATGATGATATCATGTTTTGGCCTGATATAGCTTCATACTATTATGCTTATAGAGACTGGTATAACGCAAACAGAAACATTGTTCCTAAATTAGACAATCCTCCCAGTGTACCTTAGGGTCGGCCAATAGAGGAATTTTGGTCAATATTGACCAGAAAAGTGTATAAAAATGGGTGGTAAGCTGCAAATAAAGACCAATTACGAAGTCGAATTTTTCAAAAAATGCGAGAAATTGATCCTGATGTTGTCCAGAGGAAAATGGGGACAAGTCAGAAGAAAACTGAGGATCATCTAAGATAATAGCTCACTATAAATAATTTGAAGATTAAGTGTGTATTGTTGCATTTATTGTTAATAATTTTCATATATGGTTGATAAAGTAAAACAGTTTTGAGAAAGTTCTCAACACTTAAATTTTTCCGAAAACCATACGTTATTGGAGCCCCTTTGTTACAATTCATTATAATGGATAATTTCGAAGTTGATTGGCGTGGATAATTATCATTTAAAGCGGTCAGACGATCTTCATCAAAGTCTGATAGTCTTTTGAGGGTTGAGAAGTTTATGTCAAAATGGCCCTCTTTAAATCAATTATGTTTTCTCCGTAAACGACACAAATAGTTATAGCGATTTCCAGTGCATTAACTCCTCTGTTGAATTCGAACAAAAGAATATGTCGGAAATGCTCGCTCTCTTCTACTTGTCATTCCATTTTATTTTGTCAACAATTAATACTTTATTGCTATCAATACAGCTGTAAAGAAGAAGCTATTGCTTTCTTTTGTTTCAAACCTTATGTTCTACCACTCTGCAAATACGTTATGTATTGCTTCGGAGCTTTTACTTGAGTAATAAATTTAAAGAGATCTGATTTATAACTAATATATACTTAGCAGGTAAATTATAAATTAATTGCTACTTACAACAATGGTTTTATTTAAAAAATCCCATGGTTTTAATTTTAAAGGATTTGATGACAAACACGGAAAACTTCTTATAACACTGGAAAATTTTCAAAACGTAACGTACAACCCTTACAGAACGCCATGGATTTTTCTCCCGACGTATCGGGTGGCCGGTTGGTGGGGATGATTAACCCCGCAGAGCTTCAGTCCGCGACAGAAGGTTGTTGAGAACGTGTGCTCAACATCGGAGCGCGTGGCCTTGTTCCGTGTGCATGTGCTGTCTATTTGCCCCTCCCACTCCCCTCGAACTTGACTCAGAATTCTTATACGAACCGACCGCGGTAAAATTTAAAATCTACGCGGGAATATAGACGGATGTGGTGACGATTTTGTGCTATGCATCAAGATCGGCACAGCAGATCTGAACCTACTAGTTACACGCTCATAATCATCTGCTGTTACTGAAGAAGAAAACAATATCGCATTTTACACTTAGCAGACATCGATCAACACTTGGATCTTACTAATCGATATTAAAATAAAGGTAGATTTTTTGCATACATGATCTTTATGAAGTTTTGATCAAATACATTAAAGAAAATAATTTAATTTTGCAAAGATCAATTTCTTTCTGAAACACTAAATAATCGATATTCCAATATATCTTCTTTTTGTCACATAAGACATCGCATAAGACATCGCCTAATTTATTATCGAATATACAATACAAATATTGCATATATGTACATGATCTGACCAAAATATTTCTGATATTTTAATTTCTTGTATATTAGATCAGATACTAGATGTGATATATACAAACATATTATGTGAGCTTTGTTTCTTGTGTTATTTAATTTGAATATGAATGTTGAAGAACAAAATGGTTGGTGAAGGAAAGGGGGCGGCGCCCTCGGCGCTTTCCCTAGAGATCGGCAAGTTCAATAATGCGTGAACTGACACAATCTGTCTGATGTAAATAGAGAGATTTTGTGGTATAATACTATTTGTTTTATGTGATGTGGTACTATAATTCAAATGACAAATATCTGTTCCCTATAAACTAGGTATATATAATAAAGTATATTGATGTAGATGGACAGTTTGAACATTTGAAATTATAATATTTATTTCATTCATAAATCGTTTTTTTATTTACGCTACTTTTCGCGTTGTTTTAATAATTGCCTATGTTAAAAACTGTAAAAACATTTTCAGTTAATATGCATGTCTTCTCTTTATTATATTATTTGCACTCTACGATAAATCGACTCGTAGACGTCCTACGATATAAAATTTCAAAACTTCAAACTTTCTTTAATTGTTATTTTGGCATAACAGCAGGGCACAATTATATTGTCACAGGCGACTTATAAATATAGCCATATATTGGGTTGCATTAATATATTTCTTATATTGAAACAGACAGAAACAAGAAAAATCTCTAACTACAATATAAATCAATAAATTATAAATACGATTTCGGCAACTAAGTTGCCATCCTCAGTGTGAAAAAGAAAAATAGTGTTAAACGTAACGTCTTTGGTTAAGGTACAACCTTTGAAGAAATGCTCTTCACCAGCGCCGGTGAGATAACACTAAATTCCTAAAATTAAAAAAAATCCTTATATATTATATATATATATATATATATATATATATATATATATATATATATATAATAACTTCGTGACCTTGGTATGATATGGTACCTTTAATCGCCTACTGATTGGGTTTACTATATATATATATATATATATATATATATATATATATATATACCCATGTTTTTGCATTTTAAAATGGGAAATTGATCTCTCGAAAATAGCATATGAATTGTTATAGGTTGTAAACTATCTATTGAAATATATGACAGATAATATACCTATAGTAGAGACGCAATACTAGATCAATGACGACACGTTCTATATATATTGCCAGCAAGATGTCAGTTATATATATATATATATATATATATATATATATATATATATATATATATATATATATGTCTAGTTAACGCTAAGAAATAAGTAATTAAACTTCTAGTTTCAAAAAATTCTTTTATTGTAAATACTACAACAATATTGTTTCGCCATACAATGGCTTCATCAGGTGGATGAAATACTGTAGTATTTCATCCAAGAAGCAACGTTAGATTTTTCCGGTATATTGAATCTAAAATGGGAAATATGTTCTTCATAACGAACGTTTAGTTTATCCGATGTGTTTTTGGTTACAATCGTTACAATTTATTTCGTAGATACCAGATTTTTATCCTACTTAAATTTTATTTTTGGTACTACCTAAAAGTGATTTTAATTAGTCGGATGATTTAAACGCGATCTGAAAAGAATGGTCTTTGAAGATAGCGTTAAAATTTCTAGAAGCTGAATGATACGGTGAACAACCAAACTTATCAATTTGATCTTTTTGAGGTAGTAAACTCGTGGTTTCATGAATTAGTTTTTTAAGCTTATGTTTCTTAATTAGATTAGTTACTATTTTCGAGACGAAACCATTATATTCTGCGATGTTTTTGATTAAACTGAGTTTTTTTTTCATATCTGTCTTTTGTTAACAAGCGGTGGATGAGAAAATTAAAGGATGGCATCTTTTCTTGGAAACTATGATTTGAATCCGCGTTTATAAAGTTGTTAACATTGGTGTTTTTTCGGAAAATTTCCTAGATATTAGTTATTATTATTATTATTCCTCATTACTGAATCATCTAAAAATGGTATTTATTCATTGTTTTCTTTTTCTATTGTGAATTTAATTACAATCCACAGTCTCCACCAATTCAAATTTCTTATATTAATTATTTCTACTTTACATAAAATAATACAACTATAGGATATAGGATTTAATTATTATCGAGTTTAGATTTTATTTATTGAAAATGTTTAATTATAGGTCACTTATTTTCTAATTATGTGCTTTAAGATTTTCGAATTAATTACTGTATTTTCTTTTATTTCTTGTTAATAGAGGTGTTTCATTTTTATTTTTGTTGGTGTAATTCTTTTATTTTTGTTTCTGTTACTTTTTGTGTTAATTTTCTTGTCTGCTTTTATTTTTTTCTATTCTTCTTGTTTTCTTTGTAGTGTTAAAAGAATATACAATCCATGGTTGAATTATATTACCTACTGCACGCTAATAAATAAGTTTTATTTAAAAACATTTGAATTTAGCTACAAATAAAAATGCAATTGTTCGTTAAAAAATATTTCAGTGCCTTCGTATAAATAAAAATATTTTTTTTAAATAATTTTGAATACTCAAAAGTTAATAAAATTATTTAATTACATCACGTTTCAATTGCTGTATTTCTTAATAATTACAGGTGAAAGTTAACCTGAGAAGTTGACTTGCCTGCTAAATGGCTTTATATTTTCTCTTTGGGTTAGAATATTTTATATAAATGTGGATGACGTAGGGTTAGAATTACTAGTAAATAAATAGGATTACTTACGTTAGAATTACTAGTAAATCAATAGAATTAGTTAGGTTAGAATTACTAGAAAATCAATATTACTGATTTCAGAAGAGAGATTTATACAAAATGATAGTTGAAACAAATTTTACGAATCTATATTATAAATATAACACAATTACTTACAAAGAAAATTATTTAAAGAAAATACTCAAATTGTTGGCCAGAAAAAGTACTATATTAGGGATAATAGTCAAGCAAAGCACATTACTATATCACCGACGTATTTATATTGATTCCTAAATGTAAACTAACCCTATTTACTTGACTGAAGTATACTACGTCACCATATTCAGACTCAGACTAATTATTTCAGGAACTCTTTAAATTGTCGATGTACGTGATCGAATGTAATTCACTGTTTTTATAACTACTTACATAATATGATTCATCGATAATACTTGGGCACATAAATTTTGTTGATGAATCAAACAGTATATAAAATAAATACATAGATATTATAAAATAAATATATTTTATAAAACTATGATAAATCTCGCGGGCCGAAAAATTTTTTAAGGCGGGCTGCATGCGGGTTGGCCACCCTTGTTCTAAATGCTTTGGTATTGCGTACAGTATATTGGTTACAGTACATTGGCTACAGTACATTCTTCAATTTATTACAAATCTTAACAACTTAACAATAAATATTAAAAAATAGTAAAGATCGACTAAATAACACCACTAATTATATGTAAAATCGATAGCCAAAATGAAGAGAAACATCTCAGGAGGAAGTTGTCCAGCAAGGGCAAAGTTGTGTAGCTTGTAAAACGTATGTACGTACGAGAGAGCGTTTTTAAGATCGCAGAATGGAAGAGTTGCATGGTAGTGGGAGAGCTATTTCATGTCGAAATCTGTTCAATCACTCATTATTAGTATAATAGTAAAAGTTTTAACATAATTGTGTCAGTAGTGTTTGAGCTATCATCGACCAAGCAATTCAATCGGAAAGAAAGTGTGAAATATGGAACAAATCGAGCATCGTGCCTTTATTAAGTTCCTTACAAAGCACGGAAAGTCTATTCAAACCATACCGAAAGAGATATCATCGGTTTATGGGAATTCTAGCCCGGAAAAAAATATGGTGAACACAATAAACATTATATAACACAATTTCTTTAAGCAAGGTAGGGAATCATTTGACGACGGCCCATGCCAGGCGCGGCTTGTTGAACTGGAATAATGAAGATGCTCAGATAAAGAGGACACAACTCGTACGTTATAGGATTATCCGATACAACCATTTTAAAATTCTTGATGATCATCTTGACATGACTCAGGTCAGCGTAAGATGGGTGCGTTTTTTTGACCTCTGTAATGAAGACAGGATTAGTGTATTGAGTCAAATTGTTACTGCGGATGAAACTTGGGTTCATAATTATGAATCTAGTCGAAGTAAGATTCTATGTAGTGGGATAAAAATGACACACCACCACCCAACAAGTTTAAGGTGTCGCGGTCGGCCGAAAACTCATGACGGCATTTTTTTAGGACTCTGAAGGATTACTGTTAATAAACTAACCGGCACAAAATTCGATCCATGTACATTTTTTCGTTACATCTATAAATTTTATCATCATACATCATAGTCATATATTTTCTGTTAGCTACATTTGTTGATATTTTTTTGGAACTGTTTAAAACCTTTTTTTTTACATTAAAAGCAGGCCTATTCCGTTGTTAGTTAATGTTAGTTAAATTTAAACAGCTTTTTTAATTTAGTTTGTTTTTTAATCGTTCATTTTGCTTTTTTTTTTAAATTCGCGTTCAACAAAGTTTATTCAGTGCTTTTTTAATTTAAATATTGTCTTAAATCCAACAGACACTGCCATAGCAATAGTTTTGATACAAGATGGGCGATCACACAATTAGGTGGTTCGAGTCCTAGGTGTTTCTAGGCGTTTTGTTTAAAGAGCGGTAGAGTGGTTCCGTGTAATTGGTAGCTACAATAGGCGAGTCGGTTCTGGCAGAAGAAGTTGCACAAGCGCTTAGGATGACCGCTTCCTTACATTGAGAGTCCTGAGAAACAGGGACATTACCACAGTTTGTGGCAAAAACGATTTAGAAGATGTAAAGTTAGATGAAAGACAGTAAGAAGAAGATTTCTGGAATATGGATTTACTGCTAGAGGACAGTTCACCAGAGAACATCGCGTAGAGCGGTTTCACTTTGGTAAAAACTCAGCTATACTGATGCACATCAAAGAGTATGGCGAGGAGCTGGTGAATGGTTTGCCCAATGCAACATTGTTCCAACACTTCGGGGGTGGATCAGTTAAGGTTTCGGAGGGAATTAATATGAAAGCTCGTACGGATTTATTGACGTTAGATCGAGGAGCTCTGAATGCAGACTGATACATTGGGATATCCTAAAACCACATGTGGTGCTTTTTACTCAATTTGTTGGTGACCATTTTATGCTAATGCACGATAAGGACCGCCCTCATGTTACTCGAGTTGTTAATGAATTTGAAAGAAATTGGAATCCATCGTATGATCTGGCCAGCAAGAAGTCCAGACCTAAATCCGAACGAACATGGGTCGGACATGGTCTGAAAGCGATTTCATGCTCAAATTCCAGCACGAAGAAACATACAAGAGCTAAGCGCCGAAATACTCCAAGAATGGGAGAACATTGACCAAAATGACATTCGACTCCTTATTGAAAGGATGTCAAAAAGAATGAAGAATGTAATTCAGGTAAAGGGAGGAAATATACTCTATTAATCCCCATTATTTATCATTATAAAAAAAACTATTCCATTTTTTACACTATTTTTGTTATTCTAGTTATATTTTCCTTAACTGGTTTAAATTCATTACGATTATTTGCTTTACCGTTTAAACCAACAAAAAAAAGCAACTAAAATTTAAAAACTAAGAAAAAATATCCAAATTAGTAGTACATGCATCGAATTTTCGAATTTTATGTAGGTGAGTGTAGATTAAAAAGATAAAGGCGTTTACATAAATGGAGAATACTATGCTTCAATCATAGTGTGGTTGAAAGGAGTTATGAAAGGAAAAAAAGGGAAAATTTACGAAAGGTGTCCTGCTCTTGCACAACAATGTTTTCGTCCTTGTGCTGGCTGCCCTGTAGTATAAAGTGAAAAAAGAACTGCATGGGAAGAAATTTACGAGCGATGAAGGAAGGTTTTTCAGACAAAGATAAGCGTAAAGATGTATAATAATTGCATATGAATATATTTAAAAAGAAAAATAATTTTCTATTTTTATTTTCTCTACTATTCAGCGAACTTAAAAAGGCTCCCTCGTAGTTAAGGTCTAGAAATAATTCCGGTTTCGTAGTATACTTTTAAAACTATTGCAAAATGTTTGTTTTTCTGGGATCTTAATAAAACTAACGGTTATTTAAACACACACTATATTAACAATAAAAACGAAACACACTTAAACAATTTAAAAACTATTAATTAATAATAAGAAGATTTCATTTCACAATGTGTATTTGGTATCGTCGTCGAGCGATATTATATAAATGTAAATACATTTATATAATATCACTCGACGACGATTTAGTGTGGAATGGAATAAATCCCTCTTGAGTGCTATTTATATTCAAGGGAAAACTCCCGCATGTTCGATTTTCTCGAGTCATCTGCATCGTTTTTTTAGACGGTGCTAGGCCGTGTGATACCCGACGTATCGTCGGATGACCCATATTACACTACTACACATATCTTCATTGTCAAATATTTTTTCAATAAGTAAGCTCTCTAGGGAGCGATACCAGAGATAGTGGGAATTGACAATATCAGGTACATGCCTCCGATTGACCAGTGCGGATTTATTTGGCCTTAAAAGTAGATGAAATTTCTTCAATTGTTGACAATAAGCCTCAACTACGATAGTTTGATTGGCTGGTAACAGTTCAGAATGAATGATTCTTTCAATTCTTACTATACACATACTATTATTGTCCTCGGAAGCAAGTTTGTCTTTGGTGATGGTTGTCGAGCCTCATTTCTATCTAGCCAATGGGATAGTTTCTTCAAATTTACGCAAAGTACCTATTTTTCATCTCCAATCACAATTTATTCTAAAAACGGCAAAAGATTTTTAACATGACAAGAAATAATTTAAAATGACAACTTTCTGATCTTAGTTGCATTTGGCTAATTCCTGTGTAAATCCACAGTGACATTTTCGATTATCAATGACACGTTCACTGAACACTATATTAGCAAATGGTTTTTACGATTTACATTACTTTTCTCTCCAATTGAAAGTCTTAAAGCATGTAGTCTCTAACACAGTTTTTTATTCTTCATTCTAGTGTTGTCAATTTTTAAAGTTTAAACAGAAGAACCATAATTTTTGGGTACAAGACGTTGTTGTAAACATTCTGTACATATAAGAATTCGCCAGGCGTGATTCCGAAACACTTAATACTTACAAGGAAACGTAATTTATGATAATTTATTGACTACTTAGACAAATTGTACAATTTTCAATATAAAATTATGTAAAACATTTGAGTGAAGCCCTGCACTCAAATGTTAATTAAAGCCCACGAATATACGTTTATAATTAGTTTCGTACCTCTTCAATAGTATTTTGAAGGTTGTTTTACAAAATTAGAGTTATAAATAGGTCAATAAAACTATGAAGCATTTAACGACGTCACAGTTTATTCAAGTTCATGTAGTGGGTAGTAGTATAAATAACTTCTCCTAATCAAATATTAATTTGGATATGCAATATTAAATATTAATTCGGATGCGGTTTAGCTAGTCCGTGGAAAATAGTATTACTGAATTATGTATATACCTACTTTTCATAAGATTTTTAATTTATAAGTTTCTTCCTGTCTTTAATATTTGATAATTCCATTTTGATCGCCAAGTGCGTGATAGAATTAATTTTAACTATTTGGAATACCCGGGCATCGGAATTTTTTTCTTGACGGATTGAGAAACCTTTTTTAAATTGTAAGTTTTTGTGTATGAGCTTTTTGTATTTATTAAAATAACATATTTATAGTGTGAGTGATTACTGGATAGTCTTCCTCAAGCAACGGCCTGAATTCAGTAATGGAGATTTAATTTCCAATCCTTCAGAACCTTAGTCGAGTGTAACTATCCCACGTAGGCAATGATCTCAGTTAAATAGATTCCACATAGGCCACGGAAGGTGCAACTCAATCAGTAGCAGTTCTTGATGACGTTCGATGCTTGAGACTGCTTCGTTTCAGCTTTTATACCGTGTGGCCGCCATCGATAGCGCGATGCATGTATTAGTAACTACTGGTCGACTATAATGGGCGTGCCAACTTGAAATGCCACACCGACAGCGGGCGTATTATAAGAATTAATTTTCGTGATATTTATTTATCATTCTTTCGCAAAATTGCATACGGCGATAATAATCATCGGGAAAAGGTACTTGTGAACTTGTAAATTTGTATGAACGATATTTATTATACTCTATTTTTAAAGTAGAGAGACGAATTTCTGAACAGACCACTTTGACAGTGAAATCTCATTGGTTGAAAGCAAGGCCAAATGACACCGTACAAATCTTGCTCAGATTCTGATCAACTGACATTGTTTATAATTAAGCCTTGTTTCTATTATTTCTCCGTTATTTCATTATATACTTTACCAGTTCCTTTCGGAGTTCGACAGTAATAGTTATCAGATACACTCGTAAGTAATTTATAAGCAATATATTGAAATAAATACAATTAAAAGAGTTTTATAGTTGGTCTTCAATATGGATGCACAACCAAGTACAAGTGCCGCTGGCCGTGAACATGCTTGTTCTCCTCCGAAAAAGCGTGAAAATACGAATCATTTGCGTAGTACCGAAAAGCAGACCCTGATCAATGCTTACAAGAAAATTATAGCCGATACACCCAATATCAAGAAACATGACATGATAAAACAAATTTCTGACGTAGTAGGCAAGTAAATACAATTTATTCCATATGATTCCATCCAGAGTATGCTTACAGGAATTTCAAGAGCAACAGTGTATCGGGTGGCTAAAGAGTATAAAGCCTCTGGAAAATGTGCAGATCCTAAAAAGATTAGTGGTAGGCCTTCTTTACTGAAATCCTTTGATGAGACTGTGAAAACTGCTATACGCCAAATAGTTCACAATATGTTTCGACAAAATGAACCTCTGACATTAGATAAGGTGCTGGTGCAAGTAAGAAATGACGAAGATTTGCCAAACATGAGTTTATCAACATTGTATTTGCTAATAAAGCAAATGAATTTTAAGTAAGAAATATTGATTATATAGAAATACATGTATATAATTGTGCTATGTCCTCTAGATTCTTAAAAAGGAGCAGAAATAGTATTTTGACCGAAAGAGATGACATTGTAAGATGGAGGCGACAATATCTCAGAGATATTTCACAATATAGAGCTCAGGACATATCAATTTTCTATTTGGATGAAACTTGGGTGAATGAGGGTCATACAGTACAGAAAGTGTGGACTGACACAAGTATTCACAGTCGTAGACAAGCCTTTATCGAAGGGCTTACAACTGGATTAAAAAATCCAGCAGGAAAGGGACGTCGTCTTATTTTGTTGTACATTGGAAGTTGTAATGGCTTTGTAAAAGATGGCTTATTATTATTTGAAGGAAAGAAAACCACTGATTACCACGATGAAATGAATGTCACTGTTTTTGAAGAATGGTTCTCTCGAATATTAAACTATTTACCTGACAATGCTGTTATAGTTATAGATAATGCATCATATCATAGTTGTAAAATAGAAAAGCCACCATCATCATCATGGAGAAAGGTGGATATTCAAAATTGGCTAACAAGTAAGGAAATACAATATGATGAGGATATGGTCAGAGCTGAACTGTTAAGCTTGGTTAAAATTCATAAGAATATTTATAATTCCTATGTTATTGATGAACTAGCAAAATCACAAAATAAAACTGTGTTACAATTACCTCCTTACCACGCGAACTGAACTTACTTCTAATAGTTATGAGCAGCTCATAAGTTTATGATAAATATTTTTATTACATTTGCATTTCTGTAAATAAATATTTGAATGTAATTTTTGCTGAACCAGTAAGTTTACAATAAATGTATTATTAATGTATATTTTGTATTATAATAAATAAATGTTATGTATCTTATCTATTCTCCGTTTACACTTTCTAATATTTACTTAATTTCTTTCCTCTTCTGTCATCTTAGATAAATTCCTGTTGTTGATTTCTGCATAGGTCTATACTTAATATATGCGTGTCACAAATGCAAAAATTATTTGAATTTTGCCGCGTACAAATTGTTTTCAAGATTTTCGTGAATGTACTTTGGGCCAGGCGTACGTTCAGAAATTCGTCTCTCTACTTTAAAAATAGACTATAGTACGTAAAATATTTTGAGCCGTTGTTTTGCTGATATCCAATTCGCGGGCAATTTATCGAGACGACATAGTGGGATTTACTTCGACTAAAGCACATACTCGAATTTCTATATCACTTATATTCTTATCCGGAACAACTTTACTTTTATTAGTTACTATAGAAAATGTAGTTTCGAACCGATTAACTGTCCTACGAATGGTGCTTGCATTGGGAATTTGACTTTCAGGGTAATTAGCTGCAAATAAAAAGTAAAATTGTTTAATCAAAAAGAGTTTTTGCTCCGGTGTATAATACTCCATTTTTTAAATGACCGTTACGTACACCAACAACGCGGTTTATTAAATAATGTGAGCTAGTAGTTCCCCTGACGATATAAACATTGCAACTAACACCCATATGCGGGAGCGACAGCTAATGCGCTTGCGCGACTACACCGTCTAAATGTGAATTTATTGGACAAATACGAGTGCATCATAGGGATATGCGATATACTAGGCTCTCTTGTAATCCATTGGAACATTGCGTCTACTTCTCTACCGTCCTAACACACGGACACCTCTGTGTGTTTTGCTTACACTACAGGTTTCGCTATAGTGCAGACGCACGCGGCCACATGGTATATACAGAGAAGCAAGTAGCTGCAACCGAAATTGTCCAAAAATTGTTCGAAGCAGTCTCATCCGTGAAGCAGCTTACATCGTATGTCTTCAAGAATTAATTCTGAATTAATTGCTGCAAAAATGGAAACTAGCAGATATTAGCCTTTACGACTACGGAAATGTGGAACAAAGTATGGCCTATACAGTAAAGGACTACCTCAGAAGAAGTTGCCCTGGTAGCAACCACGAGCTGAGCAAGTCACCTCCTGCAGCACTGGACTGGTTGAAAAGTATTCAAATATTACTGCAAAAATTATTTTTATGACCTTCTTTTTGTGATAAAAGTTATTATTTCCTTCATTTCTATGTAGCAATAACGTCTTGTAAAATTTCAAATTCACACCAATAGGAACACTATTTATTACACTAATTAAATGGTCTCTAGCTTTGAATACCAATAGTATTTCCGATAAATTTCAAATTTCATCCAATCAGAATAGTATTATCCTAACTCAGTGGTGTGTCGTGGGGTTTGAGTTTGGAGGGGCGCACCAGAAATCAAACAAGAAATGACATATAAGCAAATTGCGCGAAAAAGTATCCATTTATAATCCATTTATTTGAGTTGAATAAATACATAGGAATTAAGCAAATATTAATACCTACAATAACGACAAAAACAATAATAATTGTAAATCAAAACGGAAAATATCCAAAATAAGGGGCTCATTTTAAATAAAAATCCACCTACCTTAAAATTCAAGTTTGCAAAAACGAAGAGCTGGAACAGCTGAATAGTTTTTATGTCATAAAAAATCACTTCACAAAGTAGGTAGCCACGGTTTATAAGTAGGAAAAAGAAAGAACAACATATTTACACAGATTAAACTAAACAAAATTGGTGGGTAAGTCATTTTTTAAAAATGAAATCCCCTCTGCGGTCCTTCATGGAAATGAATTTTTCCATGACTTTATCATCAAAATTGTTTATTTCGTGCACTAAATTTCGATTTATGGACATCATTGCTAAAGCATTTAGTCTGTCATTAAGCATGGTATTTCGCAAAAATTTTTTTATGTGTTTAAGCGTCGAAATAGTGCATTCTGCTTCGGCTGTTGTCATTGGAGTCGTCACGATAATTTTTAATATTTTCGATGTTTCGATAAATGTTTCATTAACGTTATTTTCCATAATAAATAAAAGAAGATTCATTGCTCCAACAATTTATTTTAAATCTTCTCTCGAGTAAATTACCTCCAACTCAGTTCTTAATCTTGATTTGCTCAGCATCGGTTAAAATGAACATACATCGTTTAAAACAGTCATAGGGAAATTTTTTGAAAACTCTGAATATTTATCTTTGTTAAAAAGATCAGCCGCTTGTAAATGACCCCGGTAAGAAAAGTGTTCCTTCATTTGTATTGTAATTATATCACAAACTTCTTTGGCAATAACACTTCGTAAATTATCATCCATTCGCCGCCTCCTTTTAGATATTGGATACTCTGATCCAACAATGTTTTTCAGAGAATCAATCCTCAATCCTGTCCTTATTTTTTGATTGCAATTGATTATACAGTATGTCAACATGTGGCAAAATTTTATGGAAGAATTTGAACCAAAATATAAATTCTGGATCTTCCAATGCCCTTCTTAGACCGGATGCTTCATTTGAAGTAACACTTTTCTCACATCTGGTTTCAATTTCTTCGAACACTTCTACAAGCTTTTCAAGATTTTCGTGAACAAAATTAACTGTGCAAATATTATAATTCCATGTAGTTGTCACCGCCCTTGGTACTCTTTTATTTATTATCTCTTGCAAAACATCACAACGATAAACGATAATGTTTTTTTTTCAAACTCATCTTATGATGAGTTTGAAAAAAAACAGGTACGGCCGACAGATTATTAAATAACACGCGTACTTTTGCATTTTGTGATTCCGATTTCTGCATAATGAGGTTTAATTGATGGGCATAACAATGAATAAAATGAGCATTGGGACATTTTGTTTTAATTTCAGCTTGAACGCCTCTGTTCACGCCGCTCATAACATTTGCGCCATCATACGTTTGAGTTTTTAAGACTAGGGGGTCAATTCATTATCAATGCATGTTTTTAACCCATCAGCTGTTTTATCTTTCACCCTTATAAAACCCCAAAAATACTCACGGATGGTGCCTTCACAAAAATATCTTAATATTAAAACCATTTGACAATAATTTGAGATATCAGTGGTTTCATCACATTGAATTGATAAATAGTCTGCCTTTTCAATTTGCTTACAAATTTCTTCCCTACACACTTATAACATAATGTCTAGAATTTCATTCTGGATAGTATTTGAGGTCCATTTAAAAACGGTTGCCGTACGTAAATGTTCTTTTAGTATATTGTCCAGCTTGCAGTGAAATTATTTAGTTCTTTAAGTATTCCTTGGTTCTCAGAGAATTCACTTTCATCATGACCTCTAAGTGCTAAATCAAAAGCACTACAAAATTTTACACAACTGATTATTCTTTTTAAAATATGGCGATTTTTCTCGACCTTACTATTATGCGAAATAATACTTTCTCTGTATGCAGAGCTTAAGTGAGACATAATATTAACCTTACCGAGCACAGCAAAGGCAGTACAAGAATTGATGTGGTCATGAAACAATTTATGTTTACTAATTTTTTCAGGAAGATGGTGTAAATCATTGATTCCTCTTCTTGCCCAGTTGGGGTCCATTCTAGAGTCGGTTTTATAAAAAAGCAAGCACGGAAAACAGTACAACAAATTTTGATATTTCACACCCACATATCCAGTTGCTTTTTTATAAATATCTTTTGAAAACCGACGCGTAAAAGACCGGTTTTCGGCTTTTCGTTCACAAGTTTGTGACAACTTTATATCTGGCAACGGCCTCCCCAGTTCTTTAATTTTAAGTTTATCGGCTAATGGAAGCCTATCAAAATTTATTTGAATAATATTATTTACGAAATTCATAATTTATTATGACTAATCACACCCGAATTATATTATACGATACGGTACGATAGTCCCGTAGACGGCACTGAAACACTGGCCGCTAGATAACTGCGCCGTAAAATATCCTACATGTTTTTATGGAATCGTGTACTATCGGCCAATATCGGGTCACATTCACCAGGAATCTATAATGATGTATGCAGGCCGCGGCGTATTTGCGCCTTAATATAATTCTGTGGGTTCTAACAATGTTAGACAACGAAAACGGGAGTTCAGTTTTTTGAAATTTAGAAATTTTAACTACTTATATGAATAATAATAAATATTTAAATAAACATTTAAATTGTGTGTTATATTAAAAATTCTAGGAGGGGCGCGTGGCTTCGCGGCCTTATACAGCTTCCGCCACTGTCCTGACTATATCATTCTAAAATTATGAACCAAACAAAATGCAGGATTTTCCATAGTTCTCATGTATTACAGCGGCTATTGGCGTATTATGATGTAAATCGAATATACGAACTTTTGTAATATCTGTCCACTTGATGTTTTGACTCATGTCATTAGTTGCGTGGCGTTATCACGGACATGGACACCTGCAATGTATGTATTCTCATTTCATTCAAATCCCAATGATTAAGCAAGGATGAAACTGAAACGAAAATGTGGGATTGTCTTCGCCGTAAAACCAAGAAGATAGACAGAGATAATATGCGGTCACCCGCCCGCCATGACACCTCTGTACTACGATAGTCGAATAATTAGATTATGATGTTGGACATCGTACTTTGGTTTATTTTCGTTTTATTGCGTTTATAATTAATTTTCCTTCTATATAGCAAATAATTTTTGTTTTCAGAACGCAAAAAAACTGGTTTTAATACATTTTCAGTAAGTATTCTTATCACTAAGTTATTTCTTGGTTATAGGTTAAGAATTTACATTTATTATAGAATTGCCTAGAAAACCTCTGAATTTACAATCCCAGCAACTTGTGTTGAATGTCTTGGACTATTTTGAAGGAGAGAAACTAAATCAAGCACCTCTGATAAATATAAATGCAACTTTTGAAGTATTTACTATATTCATGTATAATGTAATATTGAAAGTAAATAAAAGCAGATGAAATTGTCAAAATTTTACACAGCATCTAAGTAAATATAAGCCTAAATAAAATAATGTTAAAACACTGTCATAAGACATGTGTAAGATTTATCAGTTCTTTTTCTTAACGAATGAAAATCATAGATTGTGCTAATTTTTACAATATGCAGGCTGAATTTTATTCCGGTCTTCTATTAGTGCCAATTAGTGCATCTTAAAATATTATTTGAAGGAGATTTGATCATTTTAAATTTGTCATAGTTCTTCTATATTAAATAAGCTTTTATAGTAAATAAATACATTTTATGTGTTCTATATTCAGACTGGCACGATTTGTTGTTGAATATTTTGGTGCTTTGAATAAATACATAACCTACATGTCATGAGATGAATGATTGACATCACGGAAAATTTCATTCATAACCATGCTGTTCTTGACGTTTTATACAATTAATTTTAGTAAATATAGCTAATTTCAGCAAATGAATAAAAAATGTTATAAAATTTAGAATATTTAGGATATAAACATAATCTTAAAGCAGTTTACCTTTAAATATAATTCTATTTTATAGCAATGAATTTGAGCCAGAAGTGTTGATATGTAGTAGTTCATATGGATGAAAATTAATGGCATAAGTCAGAACATCGAATGTATTGATACTATATTCACTGTCAAAACTACGATTAGATATAGTGCTGTGCCGTTCCCCAACTCTTCTATAGATATTATATCGCTCATCTGGCTTCCATAATTGGATTCTAGTCTCATCAGTGAAAAGAATATTTTTCCAATTCTTGATATTCCACTGAGCATGTGTTCAGGCAAATTGTAATCGACGAGTTTTGTGATTTTGGAGAAGACGTTGAACTTTGGCAGGCCGTCTTGGCTTTAAACCTACTTCTTTTAATCTTCGTCTAACCTATCTCGAACTAATATTAACATGTCTTACATTTAGTATCTCATTTGTGAGATATGTGGATGTCAACGTACAATTTCGCGTCGAATTTAGTGTCAAAGAACGATCATCAATTGCTGTTGTGCACCTTTTGCGCCCTTGGCCGGACCTTCGTACAAGTTTTACAGTCTCTTGATACCTTTTCAAAATATTCGATACTGTAGATTGACCTCATCTGAGACGTTGTGCAATATCTTTTTGTTTATATCCTTCGTCATACAGAGCTACAATTTGTACCGCTTCAGCTTTACTGCAGTAGCTAACTGGTGGTATAATGCTTGTTTTTAAGAGGAAGCAACAAACGAAGATCGCTAACATTTACTTAATTTCACCACAAATACGTTAATTCACCTTAATTCTTAAATTATGTGAGGAATTTTTAAATGACGAAACGCGTGATAGACAATATACGCCATTAAAATCATTAAAATGAATTAAACATCAAAATATTTTAAAGCAATTGAATATATTCAATTACTAGATCAATAACATTAACACATATATTATAACTTTACGGCGATAATTTAAAATTATATTTGAGTAATAGAGATAACAAAAATATTCGATAATTTTGTCCATGAGGGTCAAATAGATTGTCATATACGTTATCTGGTAAACTATTTTCTAAATAAATTTACTAATCTATTATCATGGACTGTGTCTATTTCGATGTGTTTGAATCGCTTGAAACTTAAAATCCGATTGAAATATATATAAAAAATAAATAAACACTAGCTCAACCAGTTTTAAATATTAATTTCAATCGACTTGTAAATTAGGATTCAGTGAGCTAAGTTGCTTAGACTTTGCCAGATAAACGACTTGAAAGCTCTGACTCACTTTACACATTAAAACATGAAAACAAATGATAAAAGCAGCAGATCTAGTAATGTTTAAGAGATGATCATTGAAAGTCAACTCACTGTAGAATGTAACACCAAGATTCTTTCCAGAGCTTCGTTTTTCTATAACAGTAATATCGATGTAATAAAGAAAGTTTATATAATTTATTTTTCTTGTGAAAGTCACAACTTGGAAATACTTAAATTAAATTTATCTATGCGACACAAACTGTAGACATACCATCCACAGAAACTAAATACCTTAAGTTCTCTTACAAGAACTCCGGATCAGTTATGATATACCTTAAGGTCATCTGCATAAGCCAAGCCATTGTAGTCAAGTAATGCTATTAGGTCGTTGATAAATATATTAAACATAAGCTGGCTCAAGTTTGAACCTAGGGAACTCAAGAAGTCGGGTACAAAATCTAGATTAATAGTCATTGTAGATAACATATATTGCTCTACCTGGCAAATATGACTTCAAAATCCTGAGTAGAGAATCGTTAAACTCAAAATCTGATAATTTTTTTAAAAGTCAAATATGGTCAATGGTAAATGCGCGACTGACGTCCGTATAAAAAATATCTAATTGACTAACATCGTCTAAAGATTCGGCCATATCTTGGGTTATGCGGCACAAGTTTTTTCGAGTGGAGCGATTATTCACAAATCCATACTGTGAAGGAGAAATGAAGGGCAGACATTGAAAGAGATAATTTTATGAAGGACGGATTCAAAGATTTTCCCAGAAATAGAAATAAAACCTATATAATAATACCTACATATAATTGGAGATGTCAGTGTTATCACACTTTTTAAAATACAGGATAAATTCTAGCGATTTTCCAAGCTTGTGGGAGTATAGAGGTTTGAATGGATAAATTGAAGAGTTTGGAGAGTGGATGAATAAAAATATTAGCTCAGTCCTTAACCAAAAGTTTGTTGCGTATCGGCCAAAATGTCAGATGTCTTCAGTCCAATCAATATTGGATTGCACCACGAATTAGGAGTATATGCATTTTAGGATTTTCCATTTAGGTACTTTATTCAACACTGCTGTAACTTTCAAATTATGTATCAGAATTTAACCAAATTTTATCTGGCACTGTGACAAATATCAGAATTAGAATATGAAGTATTTCCGAAAGATAATGCTAGTAATCGCAGCTTCAAAGCTTTACTTTCCGCCAAATTATCTTTATAAATAATACTACTGTTAAGCTATTTTTAATCACTGATGAATTAATTGAGAAATTTCTATTTTAAATATTCTTGAGATTAAAATTCACAATATTCAGTTTTTGTGACGAACGTATTGAAAGCTATGCGATCGAACGCCGTGTGTTTTAAGTCTCCTAAATACTGTAACTTTCTTTATTTTGTATTATGGCAAAGAAAGAAAATTTATTATTAATCATTTAAAAGTAGATTTATATTAATTAACGAATTCGCATCCAAAAATATCATATATTTTACACCGGAAAGAGAATGTCAGAGTGTGATGATAGATCGTGAAAACAAATAATTTCTTAAGTTGCTATATTCGAAATGTAGTAAAATTAAATACCCAGGTAGCGACTAGAATGATGTATCATTTCGAAAGTTCGTGTTATAATAATTTGAATATGTTGTTTAAATTGAAGCAGTGTATTCCTACTAGTGCACGGTGGCAGTTGATACATTTGCCTGCGAGTGTTTAAAGTTTGGCTAACTTTAATTGGTTATGTCAACCTACAATGGTTCTGAAACCATCTCACCTGAATCGGTAAGAGACCCTTTGTCAATTTCGCGAAGTGATGTTAAATAACGTTCGCCCGTTTATCAATCACTGAATCTAATTTCAATATTCAATGAACATGTCGAACGTGTGATTACTGTTTCAATTTAAAGTTAATTATTAGAATTTGAATGAAATCGATTAAATTTAACTATAGACAGGTTTAATTAATATAGGTCAATTTAAAATATAATTTAATATATGAACAAAAGCCGACGATTACAGTTAAGTGTTTAGCAGTAGCGCCGTTATAAAGTTAGTAACGATTAATATTGGTATACGATGATACTTTTGAACACAATTTTCATATACACATGGAAAAATCTACATAACAAATTACTACAATTGTAGTAAATTTTACTACACATAGTAGTGAAATACCAACTTATTGCAAACTGTAGCAATTTTCACTACTCTGTTACATGTAAGTGATTGTAGTAATTGCTTATACACATAGTAGTAATCCGTTTTGTTTTCTTTGTAGTAAACGTTATTGCATTATATTAATAGGTGTGCTACCTACGCGTGATGCAGGCGCTGCGATGGCGTCTGAAGATGGTCGAAATCTAGACGAAACTCGTGATTGTATCGCACAATGTCTAGGAGCTTCTATTTATTATTTATGCCCTTAGTCAGCGGAGACGGGTGTGGGTAACTAAAATAAAAGATAGAAGCTAGCGCCATTCAGTTTTCTTAAGGAAGCTCATTCTGAAAACTGATAAAAGGGATCGCGCAATCTTATGCGCTGCGCATTCAGACTACAAGGTAAAAGTTTGATACCTACGATATGCGAAAATGCTGCACAGGATACCTGCAACCTGAAAAGAACTGTCGAGAAAGGATAACCGAAGGCAAAAAAATAAGCAAAGCTTGGAAACAATTAACTCATATATTAAACAAATAATAATTATACAAAACATAATTTGATTAATAACGTACACCCATATATGTGAAAGCATATATATATATATATATATATATATATATATATATATATATATATATATATATATTATCTGTGTGTTTTCAAAATCAACGCGATCACAATTTCGATTTTGAAAACACACAAATAATTGATAAAGAACAACACACAATGAAAAGGGAAATTAAAGAAATGATTAGTATTAAAAAGGAAAAAAAATCAATTAACAACAGAAGTGATATAAGAAATTTAAGCAGTATATACTATAACTTAATTATGTAACGATCTGCAATTTACCATCATAATATATGTTGCTGTTATATAATTATATATCTTAAGTTATTTAAATATCTATACATTTGCTTATCATGCTGCCAGTTCCGTGTTTTGATTCCTGTCTGGTTATCCGAGTAGGTTTTTGTGGTTTTCCTTCTCGTTTAAGGCGAATGCCGACAGCTTTACATCTTAAGACGCTCCACGGGCGCATACATAATGATAACTCATGTCTTGCGTTTCCCTGTTTTTGTTGTCTACCTATTTTAGAATACTATGCCATAACTTATTATTATAATTCAATTGGAATGTATCTTGAATAATTTTATCCATAGCAACTCAAATGTATGACATTTATATACTGTCATTTATGAAAATGTATATAGTATATTTTATATTCCTTTATAAAGGCATCATTTGCCGAAACATGTAGGGTTGTTTTAAATATGTATATTTTGAAGTAAAACCAGATCTTAAATCGCCAACAAATTGAATTTACCAGAACATATAAAGGTCACGAAATAATTATCTTTATATATATATATATATTTTTTTTTAATATTTTTTATATCCTTGACAAAGGCATCATTGCCGAAACATGTAGGATTATTTTAAATATATACACTTTGAAGTAATAACCAGACCTTTAATCGCCGACTAATTAAGTTTACCTTATCATACCAAGGTCACGAATATACTATATTTATATATATATTTAGTGTTTATAAGAATTTTATTTTTCTTATTTATTTTATTGGCCGTGTCTTAATTAAAAATAATAGACTTTTTATTGGTTTAGCGACCTTTTATTGAATTATGATGTTTTATTCTACGACGTTTCGACTTTTATTATTTTTCAGTCTTTTTCAAGTATCTAGAAACAAGAATTAATACAATGAGAACATGAGAACTGTGTTTGCTTTTGTGAGATTGAATTAACAATTAAATTAACAATTAAAATTAAAATTAGATTAAAGACTGAATTACCAATTAGATTAACAATTAAAGTTAAAATTTAAAATTAGATTAATAATGAGTAAGGACAATTAAAGTGATTACATCTGTATACATGAATAGAAAATTTGAATTAAACTACAATACAGTAAGGTAAATAGAAACAAGAATTACTACACTGAAAACGTGAGAGTTGTGTTTGCTTTTGTGAGACTGAATTAACAATTAAATTGACAATTAGAATTAAAATTAGATTAAAGACTGAATTACCAATTAAATTAACAATTAAAGTTAAAATTTAAAATTAGGTTAATAATGAGTAAGGATAAATTACAGTGGTTAAATCTGTATAAATGAATGAGATGTTAAACTTTTGATGTTAAACTACATTACATGAACAATGAATGACAAAACTCACCGTTTCTTTTGGTTTTCAAAATCACGCATTCAGTGTAACATGTGTATCGGGGGCCCGAGACCTTTTTTTGTAACGAACCGATCGCACTGGTCGGAATATTGTAAGTGTTTGTGGCTTTGTTAAGAGAGGTTAATTTCTGTTCTGTTTTTGGAATTTAGCAAATTGATCAGGACCGTGTTTAGGGGTATGTAGTAAAAGTATTTACAAATGGGAACTGATAAAAAGTTTTTTTGTTTTTTTGGTTTGTGTTTGTGTGTGCGGGGGGGGGGGTTGATTTTATCTATTGTTGATGATCCACATTTTCAAAAACAGCAGAACAATAAACGACAGGAACGAAATTGATGGACAGTCTAAACTCTATTACCCACTGATTAAACAATAGATAAAATCAACCCCCCCCCCGCACACACAAACACAAACCAAAAAAACCAAAAAAAACTTTTTATCAGTTCCCATTTGTAAATACTTTTACTACATACCCCTAAACACGGTCCTGATCAATTTGCTAAATTCCAAAAACAGAACAGAAATTAACCTCTCTTAACAAAGCCACAAACACTTACAATATTCCAACCAGTGCGATCGGTTCGTTACAAAAAAAGGTCTCGGGCCCCCGATACACATGTTACACAGAATGCGTGATTTTGAAAACCAAAAGAAACGGTGAGTTTTGTCATTCATTGTTCATGTAATGTAGTTTAACATCAAAAGTTTAACATCTCATTCATTTATACAGATTTAACCACTGTAATTTATCCTTACTCATTATTAACCTAATTTTAAATTTTAACTTTAATTGTTAATTTAATTGGTAATTCAGTCTTTAATCTAATTTTAATTCTAATTGTCAATTTAATTGTTAATTCAGTCTCACAAAAGCAAACACAACTCTCACGTTTTCAGTGTAGTAATTCTTGTTTCTATTTACCTTACTGTATTGTAGTTTAATTCAAATTTTCTATTCATGTATACAGATGTAATCACTTTAATTGTCCTTACTCATTATTAATCTAATTTTAAATTTTAACTTTAATTGTTAATCTAATTGGTAATTCAGTCTTTAATCTAATTTTAATTTTAATTGTTAATTTAATTGTTAATTCAATCTCACAAAAGCAAACACAGTTCTCATGTTCTCATTGTATTAATTCTTGTTTCTAGATACTTGAAAAAGACTGAAAAATAATAAAAGTCGAAACGTCGTAGAATAAAACATCATAATTCAATAAAAGGTCGCTAAACCAATAAAAAGTCATATTATATATATATATATATATATATATATATATATATATATATATATATATATAAGTTAATTTTGCTTCAAACAATGATTATATGAAGTCGTATATGAATATACGTCAACAATTCGGTAATTAAATAAAAGCCAATTACAGATACCACACAAAATGTTCGATGACCAGCAGGGTTGCAAGTCTTGTACTAAGGTGGTGTGTTCTTGCCGGCAGATGATTCCTTGCAGAAGATGGAATTGCTTGGAATCCCCTAGGATACTCCGGGATGGTAGTTAACTTCGTGAAATTTTTCACACATCGGAGTTGCTATCTCAAAGTGTGGCACGAACAACTTGACAAAATAGAATCAAAGATACCCCGGGAATATTTGAACGAGTGCGTAATTCCATGAGAAGGAGGGCGGAAGCATGCATATTAAGTGAAGGGGGGCATTTTCAACAATTTTTGTAATAATCGTTCCGTGTTAGTTGTAATGTTATGTTAATATTGTATGTTGTCAGTTGTTGTTCATTACACGCTGGTACCAATCCGTAATGTGTGATAATAATTTTGAAATTCCTTCATAAATCGAAAATTATGCAATACAGGAAAACAATTCAAGGGAGATCTTATGTTCAAATTGAATGGGGAATTCAAAAATAATTTATATTTTTATATATAGTTTATCTTGAAGTACGATGTATTTTTGTTTGTCTGTATATATTGTGATATTATAATAGAGTTTGCATCATTGGTTTTCAAAAATTGTTGTGATTGTATTATTATTATTATTATTATTATTATTATTATTATTATTATTATTAGGCCTATAAAGCACGATAAAGTGGAACATATTTAATAAAGAAAAGAGAAATTTGTTTTCTAGTATTCTTTAATCTAGTTTGTTTACATAAAAAATCATTAAAAATAAAAATATCACATTTCAGTCTTTTGCCTCTTAATACCGTCGTATAAGGTATTTTTAAGATAATCTTTTTTAAGAATTTAAACCAATTTGTAATAGATTTACATGCTTTCACCTTTATAGTAAGTTTTAATATTCATAAGTAAGAGCCTCCCTAATTGATAATTACAGTTGTAGGAATCCAGTTTTAAGTGAGTATCAATATCTTCAACTATTGCCTTGAGATACTGTTATAGGGTTTTTTACTTAAAGTAATTATACATGGAATAACCTTTTCCTTCGATTGCATTGTATTGATTTAAGATTTAATCAAATATTTACTTAAATTATCTTTCCTATATGGAGTTAGAAAGACGTTTAAAGGCACTTTTACTTATAAAGGTTTACAGGTAAAATTCGAAAAGCTATTAATTGATTTTATAATTAAAAAGTGGTATTGGATTAGATATTTTGTGTTGCATTTTCCTAAAGGATGTTACACTTAAAACTTGCTGCAATTGCGTGTGATTTAATTCTAGAAATTGTGCATGTGTATTGCTTTGTTACTTATATATATGTTGAGGCCGTAAGGGAAAAGAATTATTGATTAATTTAATTATTCACGTCCGGTAGTTATACGTAATCGAACCGACTGCAACATCAGAAATTCAATATCTCACTCATCTATCTACTAAAAGAATGCTAGTAGCACATAATAGGAGGGATGTCCGGTTACTAAGGTACATTTATGAATTACAGACTAGGTACTTTATTTATAGAAATCAAACATACACTAAGTAAAAGCGTGAATTGTTAGCTACTTTTCAACATAAACGTTGCCAATGTTAAGGCACTTATCCCAACTAGTCACAAGCTTCTGTATATCCTCTTCGTAAAGGTGCGGTCCAAATTTCTAAAATACTGCCGTACTTCATCTTGTAGTTAAACGTCTTCTTCAATTCTTTTTCTTGACAAATGAGCTTACAACGGCCCAAACAATTAAAAATAAAAAAGTACCAAGTCTCAACTATTGGACGAATGGACAATAACTTCCCAATTGCGTTTCTGAAGCCAGGCCTTTGTCTGATTTGAGGTGTGCGGCCTTGCATTATCATGCAACAACGATCATACAACAGACGATCCTCTCGAATCAGCGTATCGACCTTTAATTGATTCTCATCCGATTTAGTTGTTGATGTTTTTTTTCGTACACCTTCGGAATCATTGTTCAGAGCTTTGCGTCCATTTTTGAACTGTTTACACCAAATACTAACTTTTTCGACCCATGACGCCTTCTCCATAAGTCTTCAGTATCTTTTTATGAATTTCGGTAGATGTTTCATTATTTGCATGCAAAAAACAAATCACCGCTCGCACTTCAAACTTGGAGTATGTTTCGATAGGCACTGACACTGTGCGGCTGTCACTGCACACGTTGTACTGAACCTAAGTCAATGACATTAGCCATCTATGCAGTACATGTTCGCACCTAAAATGCGTGCAAGTTTCAACTTGATCGGAGCGACGTAGGCGGTGTGCTGCGCAAACGTACCTTTGGAACCGGATATTCCTCGTATATTGTAAAAGAGCTTTATGTACTAAATACTTTTACTATTGAAATACCCAGTTGTTCTATTAAAGTTAGCTTTGAGGACAAGAAGTTTTTTCTTACTTTAGATGATGCTCAACAAGGAAAGAAAGAAAGGAACAAAGTGAATATATCAGTGCAAAAAACGAAGAAGAAATTCTTATTAGGCTGTTAACAATCGAACTTTTAAACGAATACTACAATATGAAAGTTGAAAAATTTGTCAAATCTTAGAAAATAAAATGTAACTTGAATTGAGCTAGGGACTCGAGATGACATCAAAAAAAATGTAGACATGCATTGCCGAGAATTCAAGAAAAAGGAAACTATAGTCGCGAAAATCGTTGGATAAACATACATCAACAGGATATAAACGATGAAATGAAAACAATAGCAAAACACATATCCTCTGGTTCTAGTAATAATATTTATTTCCAAAAAGTAAAAAGAAACATAACATCAGTAATTATGAAGATATAAAACAAAGTTTTTTTCCTTTTTTTTTGTATTTTGGAAAACTGTGTATATCAACTGCATCACAAAGTCAAGTTGCTTTTTCTATACACCCGGAAATAAGAATTTAAAAAATGGAAAGAAAAAAATGCCTAAACACTAACGCACCCAAAAGTATGTGCAAAAATTATACAAAACAAGAAGCATGTTGAAGAAATAGCATAATATAAATATTGCAATAATAATGATGCCAAGATATAAGAGAAGGCCGCATATTTTGAGAATTCAGCAGTATCTTTTTATATATTACTTTAAATAAGTGCTTCAACTCGCTGGGAACGGAATTGCATACCTTAGCTGTTTGAAATTAGTAAAAACGTAAAAGCGTTCGTATAATGCAGTTGGATGCATAGGTGTAATGTACCCTTAAATCTGCAATTGGGAGTCCAATGCAATAACCGGCCAAGTCCATTTTTCATAACTGTGTACGAGAGCAGAAGAACGTTTTATTTACAAAACATTGAATGTTGGATATTAGTAATAATTTGTTTTGTTGTATGTACCCTAATAATTATTAATAGATAAATAATAACAGGGAAAGATCTATATTTTAGAGTTAGATTTTTAGAAAAAAATTATGGACCAGTTTTCCTGCAGTATTTTTTAAAATAAAATAAATTTCCTTGAAAAACTTCATAAATTTTTATTTTCCAAACAGAATATTAAGTATACATTAGTAAAGAACATAACCTATAAGCTAATAAATATTTTTACCTATTCGTCACCGCTATACTCTGACATTGAAGTATCCCTGCCAGGTGTCTCATAAGGTTTATGATATTCCTTATCTCATTATAAAACCATAAGTCACACGGAGGGACATAGTTTTTTGCCAAGGTTATTACATGTTGAAACTTGTTAAGTAGTCTTCGACCCGAAAATAATTTTTGGCCAACAGAAGGCAACGATTGGCTCTAAATTTTTTTTATTCTGGATATCGAATGATATAAGGAGCAGGAGACCTACTGATTCGCTACATTTAACTAATGTGCCCAAGTCACTTTTTTCGTAGCGTAAAATTCGGTATTTGGATATCGTGAATTTATTATTTTTTGTGGATGGGGTAATAACCAAAGCAGGTGACCCATTTACACACATTCAATGCAATACTTGTTTCACGCATCATACAACATCTTTCAACATTTAGTTCATGTCTCATCAGTCACAGTCGTCAGAGTCAGTGAGACAGTCTTGTATATCAGACCTTACGTTGTTATGCAAATTCACTTCTTGACATGTAATTATTATTTTTAATTTATTTTATTAAACGTTATTATATACCGTTTCAAATCTGTTATTTGTCCTACTGAAAACTCGGCCTCTAAATGAATCACGTCCAGGACCAGGGGGTTCTTCAGAAGAAATCGTTGTCCAGGTTCTGGGTACCTACGGTATATTACCTTGTACTTATCATTCTATATGAGACTAAAAAAAAATTGGCCCAATGTGTAGTTTTTGTTTTGAGACGCACAGTTATCAGAAAATATATGGATATATGGAATATTAGCTATTTAATTTTTACCTTTATCACCCAAGGTTTCGTCATATACATAGAAATAGCTCTTTTTTCTGCTGCCAACATAAACACAAAAATTATAAAACCAAAACTGGATCCTATAAAATACCTCATCACTTGAAGAAACCGGAAGTGGCAAATTTTGCTCAAAATCAAAACATATTACTTCTATTTGAGAATTATCTTTTAATAAACTTGTTTTAGTTTTTAAACCGGTATAAACAAAATCACCTTTTTTTATATGTAGGGACTTTTTTATACCTCTAAAGTTGCTTTCTCTCCATCAGAGTCAGCCCCATTTATTTTATTTAATAACTTATCACATTTTGTGCAAGTGTTCGACTTGGGTTTACCAAAATTTTTTTTTCTAAAATATTCGTATTTTGCAATAGGTTTAACTAGTTTATTTTGAAGGATTAATCTATATTGATCAGGTTCAAGTTTTTCTAAATATAGCTCATGTAATTTTGAAATATTTAATAGGAGTGGCAAATGTAGGTTATCTTTTCTGCTATAATGTAATTTATACCGTGGAAAAGTAAGAATGTGTTCACGTATATTAGCATTGGTATCTTCAGACAACTTGTTTGTTTGCTCTATTCTGCTGCTTCCCTCTGCGCTCCATTGGGGTAGTTCTGTTTTCATTAAATAGGTGCTTTTGTAAACACAGAAAGGCTTTTCTTGAAAATGTTTATGTCTTCGCCATTTTCACGGACCTGGATAAATTAATACAGTTTAATAAAAACCAGGTACAGGTTTGGACAAAATAACGCACCATTAAAATTTCCGCATCGAGGGCTTGGAAAAAAATTAAATAAATTTTAGTTAATTTTGGCTGGTGCGTTAATTTTATCCAGTGTATAAAACCAAAGCAATTCACCATATAAAAATAAGTTGGCCTTTTCCGGATCTATCACCTGAGCGAGGTCACTTTTGTGCTACTAGCTTTCTACTGATACCTCCATATAAATATGCATCTTGCAAATCTTTAGAAGGAATCGTGTAAAAATTTGTAAATATCTGATTATATCTAATGTGTCCAATTATATCCAAGTACTTCTTTTTGCAGTTACAGTTATCACCAATTTTTTTTTCCGTCACTCATGAATTAGCGGTATTTGTATAACTTTCTCCTTGGGTTCTCTTACATTCCTTATCCTGTTATCCGCCACCTTCCCAACTGAGTTTAATTGTTTCTTATTTCCTAAACTGTATTTGCCGATAAAACTAAATTGTTTCGTATAAATTTAAGACATTAAAGTTTCAACGATTAAAAATCTCGACACCATTGCAATCAGCGATATAATGCACTTCGGGGACATGTAAATTGTTGTATTTCCTCTGTAGAATAATAAATAAATAAAATGATTTCTGTGAGGGTTTCCTAATTATTTTTGTTCCTTTTGGTTATTTTGGTAACACAAGGTGTAAATATTCAAAAACATTCTCATTTTTATTGGTACTTATTAAACTAAGTAATCTCATTTAAAATTTAATTAACCGGTTCAAAAGAAGATTACCTATTTACTCACTTACTTACAGACGAAAAGGAAAAGATAAAGTAATGTTATTCGTGTATAAATCTCGTCAATATTGGAATTTTGTCAAGTCTATTCCAGAATTAATCTGGTAATTGTGTAAGGTAATGAGATTTTTATACATTGAAAGAATGAGAAAAAAAAAGGTAGAACCTCGCCCTGCAGTGACTAATTTAAATCTCCACTGTGACAACCCACATCAAGTTGTCGTCTGTGTCACTTTCAACCTATTGATTTTCTCTGTATTTTGTATACACTTTCATCGAATTTCTACCAAAGGATTTTTTTTTGTGTGTGAAATAGTACTTTGATACTGCCAGATCAAAGGTTGAAATTTAAATGGAGTAACGACTCATAATAGAACCTTTTAATCTTTTATGTTGAATTTTATTTTAAGCACCTTGATGTTATAAATAAATTACATTTTATGGAACATATATATATATATATATATATATATATATATATATATATATATATATAATATTTGATAATGTTTCCACCATTTCACTCTATTAGAAAAGTGGAGCGATAATACCAATACACTAAATATATATATATATATATATATATATATATATATATATGAAAAAAAAACCACATCCGTCCAGAAACGTGCATATATCGATATTTCACTGTCGTTACAGATCATCAGTACACGATATTCTAACATGGACATGATTTTATTTTTATACTTTCGTGGGCCTGAATTTAATTTCGTGGGCCTGAATTTAATTGGAGTGAGAAATAGCAATTATTCAAATCTCCTCTCACATGTAATTGTCGCAAAATTTGTGCAATTGATTCTACAATATGACAAGATTACTCCTGCCGAAGAATGTAGACGCAAACACGTCGCGACGTTAGCCATCCACCTGTGCGGATAATGAAAATTGTATGAAAAAAAACCAAATCCGTCCAGAAACGTGCATATATCGATATTTCACTGTCGTTACAGATCATCAGTACACGATATTCTAACATGGACATGATTTTATTTTTATACTTTCGTGTATATATACGAATTATATTGAATTTAATTGGAGTGAGAAATAGCAATTATTCAAATTTCCTCTCACATGTAATTGTTGCTAAATTTGTGCAATTGATTCTACAATCTGACAAGATTACTCCTGCCGAAGAATGTAGACGCAAACACGTCGCGACGTTAGCCATCCACCTGTGCGGATAATGAAAATTGTATGAAAAAAACCACATCCGTCCAGAAACGTGCATATATCGATATTTCACTGTCGTTACAGATCATCAGTACACGATATTCTAACATGCACATGATTTTATTTTTATACTTTCGTGTATATATACGAATTATACTGAATTTAATTGGAGTGAGAAATAGCAATTATTCAAATCTCCTCTCACATGTAATTGTCGCTAAATTTGTGCAATTGATTCTACAATCTGACAAGATTACTCCTGATTGTAGAATCAATTGCACAAATTTATTTTTTATTATATATTTAAATATAAATCCGTTGTACGACTCATGCCGTACCCGGAATAATGAAGCAAATTATTTTATTTTATATAATCTCTCTCTCTTCTACTATTAAATGTAGAGTACGTTAAATATTTAAATTTTACGCTTTATATATAACCTCCTATCACCATTTTTTTTTCAATTTCCAAATCCAGCTCTCCTTATTTTTCCAGTTATACACGCATCCCATCTTTTCATCTGTTTCATATCATTAAATCTGTTTAGGTATCTCCATAATCGCATTTGTGTTATTTCGACATACTACTTGGCACTTTAGATTTCCAACCTTTCTCTCGTGATATATTTTTTATCTTGTCAATTACTATTTGCTATTTTTTTTAAAGTATTTTATTTTCGTATAACAAAATTAGCAAGAATATTGTTTTCTAGACCGTCACCTTTATTTTTTTTTTTTGATAAAGCCTCCATAATGTTATGGAATAGTAGTATTGTTTCAGTTATTTTATTCTTAATTCCATCATATAGTTTTCCTGCACTGTATATAACTGTGCCTAGGTACCTTATGCTTTCTACTTGTTGCATTTATTACTGATTTATATAATTACTTTTCTTTCTGCATCATTTGTTAGTACTAAGGTTTTTTTATCTTGTTGGTATTAATTTTGTCTTATAGTTCTTTAACCCGCAAATTCACATTAAAGTTAAGTTTTTCTCTGTACTCGTCACTATTATCATCGGCAAGCATGCATTTACTGATATCAATGACATTTATTTAGTTATATGCTAAAAATCAAGAGAAGTCATGGGGTCTTCATACACATTACATATTAGAGTGGTATGTAGTTACAGTACATAGTCACTAATATCCCAAGTTCGTTATTTTTTCTTCTAAGCCTGATGTATTAGAAGAAATTAGTTATTATTATCATATCATCATATCATACTTAATAAAGGAAAAATTGAAAATTTGTTGTGTAGTGATATTAATGCAGTTCGTATCCAAATCATCGACAATATCCCATTTCAACTTCTACCCTTGTAATACAGACTTGAAATTTTTCCATGGAGGGAAATAGAAAAATAGAGAGTCGATTTATGTTAGAATAAGTATGGTTAAAAAGGGAGCACAAAGAATTGGAAACAAACAATCAAGCACAAGAATTGAAACCACAAGATCAAGCATGAGGAATCGAAACAAGAACCAAACGCGAAAAAGAAAGACAAGAATGGCGAACCGCGAAACAAGGCTAGTATTCTATATAAGTTACGCAAGATATAGAAATAAAATTTAAGAAGCGAACAGACTAACAAAATTGAGACAGTGTACAACGGCCCAATTATGTTTTTTATCATCTACCATTTAAGATTTACAATTTTACCATTACCTTTAAAATTTATCATGTACCATTTAAGGGTTTTTTACGATTTATTACTATTTATATTAGACGATTTATCATTTTACGATTTACAATTTAAGATTTACTATGTACCATTTATCATGTGATATTTGATAACAATTTCGCTTTATAATTGTAATAGGTTTCAAATCGTTTTAATCTTAGTAACTTTAATAGTACAAGGGTTTTATTGTAATTTTGTAATTTCATCAATTTAATTAATGTATATTATATTTTCAAATAGAAAATAAGGAAAGTAAATAGATATAGAGATTCTTGGTAAAAGAAAAACCAAACACACTCTGTTGGTTTTCCTTTTTCTCCAAGGGGGCAGGTGTAATAACTCAATACATGGTCATGTGTATGTGTAACACTTTGGCAAGGCGATAGCCTCGGCTCTAATACAAAACATTAATGTATTATACAAACACGGCCTTACTTCGTATTTGTTACGTACACAAGGCTATGCATCAGGGTTATACACTTGTTTCTAGAACAACTTGTAAGTGACACAAGGATCTTCTTAGGTATATAAGGTAATAGATTAAGTTAGAGACGGGAGTCACAACAAGTCAGTGGTACGAACTGTGGATACGTCATAGTACCCCGTTCTACCCCTGTCTTAGTTGATATAATCTTTATGTATATATCTTTGTAAATACATCTGTTAACTATGTTCTATGTGTTAATTAATTATAGTATGAGAACCAAACTCCGTACTTGTATTATTTGATTCTTCACCCTGCCTCGGACCTGCACAACAATGTGGCTGCACAAACGGCCCACATTACATGGCGTTCCTTGCCAGCCCTTAGGGCATAGGACATTTTATGGCGATCCTGACTTAAGGCGATTCTGCCTTAGGGCATAAGGCCCCACATTACATGGCGATCACTGCTAGTCGCTTAAAGCCGTAAGCGCACATTACAGAGTAATATAATTTCTGCAATTATTATCCTTAAAATTAATGAACAGTTCAATTTTTTTTATAATTAATATATTTCTGCATATACAGTGTGGACAACTCTTAATAGATTTATTTTGGTATAAACTTTTACAACTTTTACAACAAGCAGTAGTACTTACGCTATTAAATAATTAATTGTGCGTGTGTTATACAGGGTGGCCCAAAATGACCGAAGGGGTTTGAGTTCATTATAACTTCTTATTTAAGACATAATTATTACATTTTTTTAAATTTTAAATACAGTATATTAATGGAGAATATTTTTAATTTAATTATGAAAAATTATATCTCGCAATGACCGAAGGGGTTTGAGTTCATTATAACTTGTTATTTAAGACATAATTATTACATTTTTTTAATTTTAAATACAGTATGTTAATGGAGAATATTTTTAAAAAAATTATATCTCGAAATGGATCGTTAATTTGAAAAATAAAGGTCAACGATTTTGGCACGTTGTTCAATTCTGTACTGTTCCATTTACAAAATACTGAAAACAAAAAAAAAATTATAATAAAAAAGTTATAAGGAATTAAAACCCCTTCGGTCATTTTGGGCCACTCTGTATAAGGAATTATTGCATATACAGTGTGTGTCAATATCTATGTAAGGTTTATTAAATATCTTTGATTAATTATTTATGCAATTCTTATATTAAGATTCTTAGTTAATTTAATTGTTTTCCATATTTAGTCAAATCATTTCAGACGTTGACCTTCATAAATTTTTTATTAAATTTTGTGATCTTATTATTTTTTGTAATTTAGCTAAAGCACCTGCTTTTATGTGCATATAGTTTAACTTCACATTTATTTCAATTTTTTTGACTGCACTTTAAATTATTTCATTCATATATTATACTGGGTGAGTCTTTTACTCATGACCAGAATTTCAGGTGTTGAATTTATTTTGTTATTAAGATATATACACTATTTTAATGCCATTATCGCTTTGATCAAATTTAAATATAGTTTTTTTATTCATTAAACTTTAAATATTTTCTGAATCATTCAAATATTTTATTGCGACGTGGATAGCCAAGTTGGTATAACCGTTTTATTTTGACATTCTGTGTTCAATATCCCTTTGTTGTTATGTTGATTCGGATTACAATAAATCCTTATTGTTATTGTTTTGAACTTGGTTGTTTTATTTGGTTTAACAACGATACACGTAGTTACCTAGATTTATTCAATTTACTATCGGCAGAGTCTGTGTTCTCTGTTACGGCTAAAGGTATAAACATTGTGACGCCCTTTATGGTATAAGAACTCTCCCTCCACTCGCCTCTAAACTGAGCTGGCCTTTAGCCGAAAGATCTCCGGGGCAATCATGTATTGAGGTAAATGGGGTAAGTCATAAGCAGTAGGTATTAGGTAAGTAGGTGCAAGACTAGTGCTCGTGGGGGTATATAACAGTATTTTATTTCTGTAACTGTTTTTTATGTAACTTGTCTGTAATACTGTATAATATTGGTTAGAATATTGCTTTGTAGACTGTAACCTTTATTTTGTTGATTAAACCTATTCTAATATTATGGAATAGATTAACTGTTTTTGTTGCTAATACCTTTATCTAGACTTTCTGGACTATCTATAACTGTTTCTAGATACTTTATGTTTCCTACTTGTGAAGTTAGGCAGACAGTAGAGACTCTGACAGATGATTAATCAATTTGATGTAGTGACATATTGAACGATGATGTGGTGATAAGTAAGGGTTAGTGATAGTATAAGGATTAAGCTGTGAATATAATAGAGATAATTACGTTAAAGTGTTATTGGAAAAGGTTTATTCTAGGTGGCACCTCTTCTATATCTCCCAGTTCGTATCAGTATTTGTAGATATACCTGGTGTCCTTGAAATAAAAAGACGACCTATGAAAAATGGAAACATGTATTTATATAGAATATACATCCAAAATATTTTTCCAAAGTTCCCTCTCATAAGCGAGAAAAAAAATGCCAAAGATATTACAAAAAATGTTACGCCACTCTGCGACCGACTATATTATAAAAAGTTCAGAGACGATATCTTTAAGTTGACCAACAATAAATTCCGTTAGCTCTAAATTTCGTCTACGATACAGTACTTTCGGTATGATTTACATGTATGTCTTTGATTAAAGATAGAATGCTACCAAATAGGACGTAGAGAACACATCATATATGTTCTTTTAATATACCTACTTTAAAAATTCAATGCAAGTCTAAATTTTTAACAATTGATTTTTGTATCAGGTTATCGAACCCTTACCATAATAAAAGTTAGACAATAAACTTTGGCGCCTTTAAATACAATAGCAGCATTCTGAGTCGATATTCATATTTTATATTTCTTACTACTCCTAAAAAAAAACATTGTCATAATACACATGAAATGATGTCAGTTCTAAAAGTCCACAAATTATTTTTAGTATAATTTTGAAGAGAGACCTTAACATATAGGATGTTATAGTTTTCATAACATCGACGGCTCTTACGTATGTAAACATACGGTGTGTGTGTTACTTCAATAGAGGTACATATTTAAATTCTGAATATTTCGAATTCATAGGCGTAACGTGATACGATTTTCAGGGGTTTCTTAATTTTGGGGTCCGTGTCGTAATCGGCTCATAATATTTTCGATTCATATTCTATATAATTACATCTTTTCATTTTTGATACGTTGCTTTTTTACATTCCGTATATAATTAACTTAAGTATACTGATTAAAGTTTACGCGACAAGTGGTGGAGGTGTACGACACCGATTTCGGCACCTCTCGCAAGCCATTAATATTTTAAGAATATCATCGTACTTACACGAGTAAATTTAATTTGTAGGTGAACTTTTTGATCAATACCAAATAGGAACTATTAATTTAATAAATATAATAATTGCTGCTAAACGAGGTACGTTACAGCCTCTTATAGTCTTTCTCTCAGCAATAATCATCAAAATGAAGAAAATTTTATTAAGAATTCCTCCAAATTTAGGACTGCTCTTAGATAGTTCATTTATTGCACTAAAGATATTGCAAAAAATTGTTAATTTAACCATTTTGGAGTGATTACAAAATAATCTGCCCTATTTCTATTCCTTTTGCACAATTGCAACCCTTCACATTGTTTAAAATTTCATCCATTCTAATAATTCTTTATTTTACTTATCTCTATTACATTCATATTACATTCATAACTTACTACTTACACTATTGCTAACCTAGTTATTTCTAAATCGCCTTTTCATATTCCACTACAATAGAATAGAATAGAATAGATTTATTGTCAATAAGCACATACAGTGCGTGGACAGTAAGCAATATACACATACAATTACAGTATAAACACATAATAATAAATGATTAGGTTGCCAAAACAAACAAATACATGTCACCTAATAAAAAATACATGATCAAAGCAATATTTAAAATAAAAACAATTTAAAAATAAAAGCAAGGGATTCCAACGTCAACCCGCTAGGAACCCATCCAGCGAGTACAAAACCTGCCCGAGGAGCAGCACCTTTAATTTTCTCTGAAACTGTTTTAAGCTTGAAGACTGCCTAATGTTCAGTGGCAGTCTGTTGAAATATTGCAAGCCCATATAAACTATTGAATCGCGACTCGCACTTGTCGCGGGCTTTGGTGAATTTAGAAGTTGGTTGCCGCGTGTATCATACGAATGAATATCAGACCTATGCTGGATATTACTTTGCTTTTTAAAGATGATAGACAATGATACGTATACTAACAATGAATAAACCGTCATGATTCCACTATCTGCATACAACGACCGACAGTGGGCGTCCACTGCCGCCCCGCACAAGAGCCGCACCGCCCACTTCTGCAACCTAAAAATCGAAAGAAGATTCCCAGCGGTCGTGAATCCCCAAAATGCTATACAGTACCGTAGACGAGACTCAAACAATGAAAAATATACAGTCCTAGCCGTAGACTCTCCCAGGTTACGACGCACCACTCCAATCGCATAACAAGCAGATGAGAGCTTACACGAAAGGCGACGAACATGCCCGGTCCAACAAGGGCCTGGCTCCACAATCAGACCAAGGAACTTCACGGAGTTCACAGGCTCTAAAGTGATGCCACCAATCTCAATATTCACACTTACACAATTGTGTTTGTGAATTAAAAGTTGTGTTTTACTCAAATTTAGGGTAATTCCATTAGCATTAAACCAATTCTGGAAAATCGGAATCTCGTCGTTCATCAGGCCCGCCAGAGATCGCGGGTCCGCAGCATGCCAAGTTAATGATGTATCATCGGCAAAAAATGCAATGTGAGCCCTGGTGTCCAACAGTGCAAGATCGTTAATAAATAAGAGAAAAAGCGTCGGACCCAAAATCGAACCCTGCGGCACACCACATATAACATCCCTGACTCCAGACTCCACACAACCCGTCCCAAAACCCAGACTAACATATTGTGTACGCCCAAGCAAATAAGATCTCAACCAGTCATTCGCTCCTCCCCGGAACCCATAATATTCGAGCTTCCGGAGAAGAAGCGAGTGCGGAACGCAGTGAAATGCCTTCGCCAAATCACAAAACATGGTCGCGACGACCTGTTTTTCGTTAATGAAATTGTACGCATTCTCGAGATAATAATAAATAGCATCGGACGTAGATGTGTGGGGCCTGAAGCCAAACTGACAATTAACCAACAAATCCTCCCCCCAATAAAGTTACGAATTCTTCTGTTCGCAATCTTTTCAACTATTTTAGATAATATGGAAATGGGCCTGTAGCTGGACGGCGCAAATCCACATCCTCCCTTATGGACAGGAACTATTTTTGCAATTTTGAAACAAGTAGGAAATACAGAGCTCTGAAATGACAAGTTTATTAAATCAGCGAATGCCATAAGGGCCGGAGGAGGCAGCCACCGGACAATATTCATGGGAACACCATCCGACCCACCCGAATTCTCTTTCCTAATTTCCCGAATCGTATGTTCAATTTCAGTTGTATCTGTAGGGAAGAAGAAGAAATTTTTAGCCCTGTTAATTTTCATATATCAATCAAACTGATGAATCTTTCGTCAGTGTTTTTGCTGCGTTAGCAAAGCCATTGACTATTGGGGATATTGACTGATGATTTCCTTTGTATTTAAAAATATATGTGTAATGGAACTTTCCCGTATTAGCACTCAGTCCTTTATCTTCTTTTTATTTAATCCATAAATTCAAAGTAAATTGAAAGTTTTCCTAGGACTCATTATTATTATGATTAGCAAGCACGTAGTTACTGATATCGATGATAATCATTTTGTTATATTCCACATATTTTTTTTTACTTTGGGTACTAATGTCTCTAATTATTTCATTTATAAATAGAAATAGAAAAGAATTGAAATACCGTTTGCGTTGTTATACTCTTCAGAATCTTAGTTTTTTATTTTTATTACGTTAGTAGTTGCCTCATATAGCGACCTGATTCTTTCTATTAGTACCTTTTCCACAGCTTTAAGAGAAATCTAAGTGCAAACAAAGAGTTACAAGACGTCTTGTATCGTTTCGCTTAAACTGTGGAAACTTAAAGTAAATTTAATTTTGTGATTTAAAGCCAAAGAAATAAGAAATAAATTCCTTATAGTTACATAGCTGTACTGTCGTTTTAAATTTTGAACCGTATTGAAATGGTTTCAATTACATTCCCGTTAACAATATCTTCAAATACCTTCTTTTAAACTCTCTATAAGATTTAGCTTCTTCTGTAGTATTTGTTGAATGCACTGCTGTTTTCAATATATTCGTTTCCCGCGGTTAGTATGTGCTGCATGTACTTTATCTTTTGTGTTAAATAGTATGTGCGTGTATATAGTAAATTCGAATTTCAATGACTATGAAATAATAATATAAATTGAAAAGATAATGAGCAGTTTTCAAAAGAAAAACATTTAGTTTATAATGAAGCGTAACAAACAACCTTCTGAACGCACGAAAACAATGAAAATATTTTGTTCGAAAAAATTAGATATTTATCTAGAAAAAATATAAAATGAACGAATGAAATCCAATATTTGGAAGCCCGAGGGAACGAGAGGAAGGGATAGAGAGAGAAACAATCTCGAAGGAAATGATATAAAAATGAAAAAAATTGGTCAGCGATAGGAATGGAAAATAAATTAGTCACGAAAAAAATACACCAAGATGTGTAAGAAAAGCTGGTAAAGAGAAAAAAGGTGGAGTAAGCTACAAATTATCAAATAAATTAACAAATTTAGCCAATGTTCTCTTTAAAGGTTTACGAATTATTGTGTGTCTTATCCCAACAAATAAAAAAAACGTTTCCAAAATTGTTCTCAAAGATGAAGTGTCTGTCTTGTTTCGTTTAAGATTTATTAATTATCAACGTTTAATTAAGCAAGAGCGCTGTAAAGTGAGTGCATGCACATGTAATTTGAGTTGAAATTAGCGCATGACCTGTCGTAAAAGACTTGTAGTAGACATGTCGTAGCTTGTTCGCGACATATTTGAGGGATGTATGAGTCTCTATTTAAACCAACACGTTGCAAAACGTAACGACGTGTCGCAGACATGTCCTCTGAATGGACGACCGGCTTAAGTTATGGTGATATTTTTGTGTATTGAAAAATGATAAACTTTTTTAAAAGTAGTCATAAAGTATCTATACAAAAAGCATAAATTCAGAAAAAAATCTGGTGAATATGAATCAGGCGTGAAAGCCTCGTAAATAGAAAATCTTGATGAATTCATAGCATAGTAGCTAATGATTGAAGAATTAGAATAAAATTTGTAGTATCAACATCCAGTTTATGTGTGTTGAGTGTCTAGAATATTAATGATCCAAGGCGTATCAGGCAAATCATTGATGACGAAAATTTGACTATAATGATCATAAAACTGAAAAAATTGGATGAGATCTGGGTCCATTACTTTGATTAAGAATAAGAAATACCAAGAACGGACTAAACGTAAAAGACCTCACTCGTTTCATAAACATTTTTGATTGACTTCTTCCGTCAGCAAGATCATTGCTATAATTGCTTGGTATTTTGGAAGGGCCTTGATTATTTACTACGTGGCCACACCATTATAGACTAGTATTTTTAAATTTTATACTGAAAGTTGGCGAAATGAGGAAATTATGTTTCAAAACTAAAATTTGTTCAAGCATCCCAGTTATGTATATCTTTCTATATCTCTATCTTCTATCTTCTATATCTATGTATATCTTTCTACTAGTTTGTTGGAAAATCCTTATATGGGACAGAAAAAGGTAAATATACTGTATGCGTTTGAGTCTTTAAGCAAATAGGAGCGATCGACAAGGAAGGTCACTGATAAATGTTGTGGATTCCAGAGCTCAAAGGAAGTCCAAAACAATCTTATAAATGATGCCAAAAATAGGACAAAATATACTTTTTTTGGCATTATTTATAAGATTATTTAGGACTTCTTTTAGGGTCTTGAATCCACATTCTTATCAGCTTGACATCTTCTTGTCCACCACTATTATTTGCTTAAAGATTCAAACACATGAAGTATATATTTGCCTCTTTTCTGTCTCTGTTTTATATGTCTCACATATAACCTTAATAGATAAACTCCAGTATTATCGAATAAGAGGAGATTCTTTGAATATATTAGGTTCGTACTTATCAGGTAGGAAGCACGTGGTAACATTGGGTCATTATGACTCAGAGGCACAAATAATAAAATACGGTGCATTATAAGGTTCAAGATTAGGACCAATCCTTTTTCTTATTTATGTGAATAATTTGTGTACTAATTTGTGAATCTGACGAACGATCATGTTTTTAGAAGACAAAACATTATTTTTCTCAACGGAGACATTGGACCAATTAGATCAACTTGAAGAATCTGGCTTAAAAGCTGCAAAAGACTGGTTTCAAGCAAATAGTTTGAAATTAAATAAGAGAAAAAGGTAAAAAAAAATTTTCACGACAAATAGAATGGAACGGAAGCTGCTAGAGTACTGGGTATATTTCTGGATAGTGTTCTGAATTGCAATACTGCAATGTTGATCAATTATGTTGTCAATTAAATTTTACTATATCCCAAATTAGGAAAAATCACTGATATTACTGATATAGAGACGGCTAAATTATTATACTATTCGAACTCATAGGTTACTAATTGTATTTTTCTGCGAAGGAGCACAAGATCCAGCATATTCGAAAAAAAAGATGTATAAGGGTAATGGCCGGGACTGGAATCAGAGACCATTGCAAACCGCATGTTAAACATTTGAAAATTCATCTTCATTCATCTTTATTTACATATAATTGCCTGGTAAGAGAAGAAACTCTTGTAATTTACCATAGCGGTTAGATGATTACAATTATTGTACCAGAAATAATTTGATGGTAAGAATCATCTTTTCAGTCTTTGAAGAATTTTTTTCTTTCGAAAAACATATCGTTAAATTGGGTAAAATGTATTTTTTTAATTTTATTTTTTGAACTTTCCTTAATATATTTGTATCTATTTTGGAAATAAACGCTATTATTATTATTATGAGTAGTATGCGTTGATATTTCTCTTATTGTAATTTGCGCTTATTTCCATATGAGTCAGTAATGTTTTTTTTTTTAAATAAAAAGTATCAATTCTAATCATGTTTTTGTATACAAGTCAAAGTCGTTTGTAAATATTTCTTTGCATAGTAAATAAAACGTACAAGAAAAGGCATTAGCATAAAAATGTAGGTCAATTTGCAAAAGAAGTCCTAAAAAACGGTGTAATATACTTCCCTTTTATGAACGTTTATTCATAAATAAGGAAAACCTAATAAAACATTTGTAACGCACGGAGGCGGATATTTTTCATTTTCAGTTTATCTCTTCCGTAGTCGAGTTTTCAGGACGATTCGCTCCTGGTAACCTTAAGATAAGTTAATTCTAAGTGGGTCACGCGAGTTTAGGACCCTCGCAAATCAGATCACGATGTCTTGATTGGATCAAATTGATGGCGAATTATTATGTTTCCTTTTGAAGAAATAAATCTACTTCAATACGATGTCTTAAATAACATTTATTCTGTCGGTTTTGATAAATACAAGCGAAAAATCCTTATATTTATAGTACTGATTGCACTTAGTTTTACAAATTTTTTTTGTTTCTTATTATCTCAGTTAATTTAAAATCTGTGTAAGTATACAATAAGTAATTGGAGAGGAGTATGAGAAATTATCTTGTGACTGTTTCTCCTGTATTACAACTATTCGTAATAAAGTCACAAGGACAATTGATCTAAGTCTGTTGAGGTATATTGTATAAGCCGGTAACATCTACTGTTTGGATGAGACATTAATAGGTTGGTAAATTTGTTTAATGATCGCTGAGCCTTTTGGCATATGTTTCGGTGATATTTCCTGTTTCTTCTTTTACTAATTTCATTCGTAAGCTGTGCGTACTAATGGCGTTTGGAACGAACCATAGGGCTTAACTATCATCCTGAAAACCTTGGATTGAAATGTTTCCAGCATTTCTATGTCTGATGTAGACGTAGTTTTCAAAGTTATATACCAAACTTCGATATTGGTTTTAGAATGGTTCTATATACTGCAATTTATTTGGATGTGAAGGCTAAGATTTACGGTCAATTAATCAATATAGCTTGGAATTCATTAATCTTAATTATTTCCGCTTAGTGTTTACGCCATGTGAATTCCCTATCCAAGATATAACAGATATGATATTTAGCTTCATTTCGTTGAGGCGGTTGGCAATTATTAAGGACAATAGGATAACAAGTGAAGGTACCATACACTGACTTCATTTCTTTTACTTGCATTTTCCAGTGTCTAATCAGGTATTTAATCTGAGAACGTCTGTATGTCTATAAGGTATGTGACGCCATTTTGGGATTTATCTGTAACAACAATACTGTCGTATCACCGGCAAATGTTGCTGTAAGATGCTTTCTTCGGATGGGATATTGGAAGTGTATGTAGGAAACAGGATTGGGCCCAGCAACCCGCCTTGTAAAACACCTGATTTAATACGGTAAAGTTTTTATGTTCTCATCTTGGTGCTTTATTCGGAAACGATAGTCTGTACGATATGGTTTTAGGATGCGGAAGTAGTTCAATGGGTGTAGCTTTCTGATTTCGTAGAAAAGTGCTGTATAATAATAATAAAATATAATTTCAGTTTATTACTGGAATTAATTAAATATTATGCGGCCGATTTTGCGAGTACATTTCAATACTAGCAAATCTTATAGGTGACATTGGTGCAAAACCCGTAATTATGATAGATGACGTTTAAAAGTTAATTGCGATATTAAAATTCAAGCAACATTTTAATTGACACATAAAGTTTAAATATTTTATTTTCACGATGTATAAATTTATATTATACGTATGCACGTAACAGTAATACTTGTAAAATCCGACATACGTATCGCTTGTTTCCAGCATATCTCACTGTCAATTTAAATATAATTCCTCCTGCAACTTACTGTCTTCTCTGAGGCTTCGTGTGCCAGGAAAGTACGATCAATAAGATTACCTGTTTGGTAGGAGGAATCGGTTGACTTCTCTTAATCCTCTGCACACAGAGTTACTGTATGGGAACGAACCTGCTCTCCCAAGAAATCATTGGGTAAATTTACTTAACTGGCAATGTGACTTCGTTTTCTACTACTGCTGCTGTCGTCTGTTGTTCGGATTCTGCGTGGGTTTACTGTTACACGTTTTGTATTCATGATCGATATTTATTCATCAAACATCGAACTGAAATAATGTGATTCACCCTTGATGAAGTAACTGAGGGAATATACACGAATGAATTATGTCCCATCGATAAGACATTCTCCTTCAATTGGAATTCCGCATGTTCGATTTTTCTAATTGCGTAATATACGTACATATTTTAAAGAGACGAAATAATCGGAAAAGTGTTAGCAAAGAATAAATAAATATTTGTTGCCAACCATAGACGTAATATAATATTTTAAATTATTATTATATATATTATATTATATATATATATATATATAATTATATATATATATATATATTATATATTATATTATTATTATAATTGAAATTAATAATATACAATTCAGAGAAAAAAAATCTTTGTAGGCCAGAACAAGTCTAGGAAGAGTCTTAGCAAAAGAATTAATGAAGAATGAAAACTAGATACGTTATTTATTTTATGGGATATTGTTTAGAAAATTTGACAATAAACTAAGGAAAAATTTTTTTTTCATACTTTGTAATTAAATGGCAAATCTTCGTGTGATATTTTTCAATTTTAATGTACAGTTGGTAAATTTTAAAGACGGTATTTATATGGTAATAGTAATTTAAACAATTGAGACACTGGGTGATTATAGCTTTTACAGCCAACTATTATTATCGCTCTTTATTGAATTTATATATATATATATATATATATATATATATATTCATGAAAAAAATGCTCTGAATAGCCGCCAAGCTATGCGAATCTGAAGAATACGTATAAATGTTTAAATGGAAATCAAAAAAGAAATCTAAAAGTCAATTCATCAAAAATTTCCAATTTTTTTCAGCCAAAATGTAGCTAAAGACGGTCGATATATTTATTTATTCTATATTTACGGAAATATAGCTGTAATTCAAACTCATTGACCTGCAAAAAATCGATAAAATTCCTAGATATTGTTAGACGATAACAGCTCCTATTCATAAGAAAAATGAATGTTGATGTTTTAACATCAAAACATAATCAGCTGCACATATGGCAATGTTTTTTTTTTGTCAATATCAATAATGGCCTTTACGTCGAATATGTTGATAAAGCTCTGCCGATTTAATTAATGTGATTAAAATTAAATTAACGTTGAACTTCTTTTAAAATTAAAATTGTGTTTATAATAAAACAAAAATTATCGTAAAATAAAAAGCTTTATGTAGCATGGTCATGGCGTCTCCAATGGGATAGATAACTGGTTTTTAATTATTTGTATGGAACTATTTACATATAAAAATTATATGTATATTTCTTTAAATTTGTAGTAGACTGACAAATACCGAGAGAACAGTATAATTCGTCGACAAAGAGAATTACTGATGAATTAGAGGTGGAAGCCCGTATTGCCACCCGTACGTGATAGGGTCGGACTCGAATAAAGAAAAATCATTTTCTCGTTATTACGTAAACATTGGACCGCGATTTTTTGTATGAAGGCATTACTCACATATACCTTTTCATCTCTTTTTTTACTTTGGCGATATACACAACTAGTATTATGACAGAACTGTCAGAATGGACATACTTAATTGTAGAACTTAAGTCATAAAGTCATACTTTTGATGTTCTTGGTAAAATTATTTTATAAACTTTCTTGCTTTGACATTAAATATCTCGAAAAGTTTCTTCTATAATGTGTTACTTATTTTACGCCATTGTATATGTAAAAATATACTCTCTCAAATCCCTTAGAAGAAAATAGGGGTTACAATTCCAAATAAATTACATCATAGTGGAAAAATGTCAAGCAATTAACAAATTTAAAACTGCAAAAAAGGTGCGCCTTTGAAATACAAAGTCGACCTGATTAAGCATTTATTTGAACTACATGCAGGTAACACGTTATTACCGATGCGCTTTATTGTAAAACCTCACTGTTTTATATATATATCCCGTGCGCTCAAAAAATCTGCTTCTAGTGAGCCATGCTTTCGTAACTTTACTAAAATGAATTTCTTAAATGACAGTTACATCTAAATGACAGGCGACTTTAGAAAATTGAAAGATTAATTGCAAGGTTATAATCTTCCTGTCATGAATAAATAAAATTCCGTGTTATCGTTTTTATTACATGACACTAATGACATTAACATTTGACAATTGAGGCGGTTAAGCGACATAGCTAAAAATTTCATGACTAGCTCTGAGCCTGTTTTTTTTTTTAAATGCACGATACACACACACACACACACATATATATATATATATATATATATATATATATATATATATAAGTGATTAGATAATTTCTTAGCCGTTCATTAAATATAACATTTGATAAATTATTGGAGGTTTTCGGCTTTTATATGAAATATTTACAAATATCAAGTTAGTATGTATGTAATTGCAAAGTAAGGGGGGATGTAAACATTGCTGTCTACAAATTACAAAGCAAATCATACGAAATTTTTAATTGAAAAAATGTCTATGTTTGCTTTCATAACTGACACCTGCTTTCAAAACAGACATCTGCTTTCAGTAACTGACATTTGCTTTCACTAACTGACATCTGCTATCAAGACTGACTTGAGCTTTCAAAACTGACTTCTGCCTTCAACTTGACATCTACATTCAATAACTGACATCTGATTCATCAACACTGTTACTTTATAATGCATTTCTGAATAACTTGAACCTGGGTCTATTGTGGTCTAGTGGTAATGACGACAGCCCGACAAGCTGTAGACTTGGGTTCGAGTCCTAACATAGACATTTTTTCTATTAAAAATTTCGTATGATTTGCTTTGTAATTTGTAGACAGCAATGTTTACATCCCCCCTTACTTTGCAATTACATACATACTAACTTGATATTTGTAAATATTTCATATAAAAGCCGAAAACCTCCAATAATTTATCAAATGTTATATATATATATATATATATATATATATATATATATATATATATATATATATATTGATATAGGTCAAGCCTGAACATAAGGATGCCTGGGAGAACAAGTAACAGAATTTTTTAAGAGCCTATGTACTCATTAGAATTATAAGAAATTTCGAAAACTGAATTCTTCTCATGGTATATCAATAAAGTTGATTTCGCGTTTATTTTTATGTATAAAATTAATTCTCATATTTATTTACTTTTATTCTTTCATTTGCTTTAGTTATTTTATTTCGAAATCTTGTATTTACCAAGATATGTCAACTTAATTGATTCAAAAAAATAGATAATAATAATTTAGGTGAAACTGTACTTATTTAAAATAAATACAGCGGGAAAGTTCACCACAATAGAATAGCATTATGTAAACTTATCAACATTTACACATTAATTATTTATATATTAAAATAAACCTTAGAATTTTTATTAAGCTTATGTATATTTTTAATGGTTAAATTATCATTTTCTTTTTAAATAAGTTACGAGATTATAGAATACATACGAATCAACGAATAAGAAGCCAATTTTGAAAACAAAACACAGTTGGCGTCACTAGAAAAAATTCGATAAAAATGCCTCGACGTATTTAAGTGCATCTCCGAAAACTAAAAGAAAAATACACAAATTAAATTAGAAACTTACATAAAAACACTTGCAATACCTTACCTGTATATCCAGTTCCTGTCTGAAGCATTTTACGTGTCCAGTCGATCACCTGTACCTCAGAAATCGGAAATTGCTGTTTACCGAGGAAGCCCGCCGCTACATAAAAAATCCCAGCCAAACGACGCACAATTGCCCAGTGAAATTCGTATCCTGCATTAAATGATTTTCCAGTCTATATCCAGAACCAACAAGTCCTAAACACATTCACATAAGTATTCTTTAATCTCCAACAAACTATAGAAAATGCTAAATTAATTTATTTCATTTAATTAAAATCATAATCAATTTAGTATTAAAAAATTATAACCTAAAATACATTTGATGTTTACGAATATAAATTAAGTTAAAAGAATCCTGCTTTGATTTTATATCATTAAAGTCTTGAACATTTATCCTTATCTTGCTTGTTTTATTTTTGGTAGTTTGATAACGTAATTACTATTATTTATTGTAAAACCATCAACAAATTTGGTGTATATCCTATTTAGTCACCGATCTCACAAGAAGGTGCATTGGACATGTACCACCTAAGAACTCTCTCTTGTTCTTTTAATTAGCCGGACACCCAATATTATAAATTGTAACACACACACACACTAATAATAATCATACTGAGAAGCTGTATGCATAAACAGCTGTTTAAGGTCATGTGCACTTAGAGTATAACGTTTATGCATTTTAGATTTGTACGCATGCAATAGAATTAATGGTACAGAACCCCATCTATATGTTACACATATTATCATATTTGAAATAGATATTTGTCGTACATTTATTAATTTTTTCCTTAACAGTTACAATTCATTTATGAAACTTATAATTCAGCTTTTCTATATATAATCGTAAAACATAAATGCCCATAAGGCCTTCTTCAATATATATATATATATATATATATATATATATATATATATATATATATGTGTGTGTGTGTGTGTGTGTATCGTGCGTTCAAAAAAAAACATGAAATTTTTAGCTATGTCGCTTAACCGCCTCAATTGTCAAATGTTAATGTCATTAGTGTCATGTAATAAAAACGATAACACGGAATTTTATTTATTTATATATATGATAAACGTACTGTTAATGAGAATTCATAATTATTGAATTCTCATATTACATGCCATTGCCGCTCTAATCGTTGCATCAATCTCTACACATGACAAAATCGCACTTGTCTAAGAATGTAGCCGCAACGTGTCACGGCGCCAACCGTCCAGGTTATCCGGGAAAATGAAAAAATGTGTGTGAAACCCGTATCCATCCGGGATGTGCAGACGTCGACGTTTCATAGTTATTACTAATTGCCAATACACCTTACCCAGAAATAGATACGACTTTCACAGGAGTGAAAGTATATGTTGCTGTTATATAGTTATATATCTTAAGTTATTTAAATATCTATACATTTGCTTATCATGCTGACAGTTCCGTGTTTTGATTCCTATCTGGTTATCCGAGTAGGTTTTCGGGGTTTTCCTTCCGTTTAAGGCGAATGCCGACAGCTTTACATCTTAAGACGCTCCACGGGCGCATTCATAATAATAACTCCTATCTTGCGTTTCCTTGTTTTTGTTGTCTATCTATTTTAGAATACTAAGGCATGACTTATTATTATTCAATCGGAATGTTTCTTTGAATAATTTTATCCATAGCAACTCAAATGTATGACATTAATTTACTGTCATTTATATTTTATATTCCTTGGCATCATTTGCCGAAACATGTAGGGTTGTTTTAAATATATATATTTTAAAAAATATATATATTTTAAACACCTTAAATCGCCAACAAATTGAATTTACTATATATATATAGATAATTCTGTGTTGACCTTTGTATGTTACTTTGATAAGTATATATTTAAAATAATTTTACATATTTCGGCACATAGTGTGAAATAGTAGAAATCAAATTTAAGATTTATATTTTAAATTTCTTTGAAAAAGGCACTATGTGCCGAAATATGTAAGATTGTTTTACATATATACATATCAAAGTAAAACAGACCTTAAATCGCCGACAACTACAACGTATATATATATATATATATATATATATATATATATATATTATATATATATACGTTGTAGTTGTCTATTATAGTAGCATACATATCATAGATGATAAGTGGCAACGATGTTCGTTGTGTGTATGGCAAGAACGATCATCCATATTTTTTCAAGTAAAAATAATCTGATGTTTTTCTTTCAAAATGTTGCAGTAGGTTGTGTTGTAGTTTGAAAAACCTGCGGCCGAAGTCATATGTAAAACATTCGAAGTCCTATAATTCTGACAGATTCTTTAAAGTAAAAGTAGCTCAAGTGTATGCAGGGCTAAAGGAGATTAGAGCTGCCGTTCCTCACAGGACTGAACTTGGGTCAGTCTTTTTTATAGAGTAAATGTATTCACTTTGTAGTTATTTATTAATAATACGACAAATAGACAAAATACAAAATAAAATAGTTTCTAAACAAAATGCGGGTACTCGTGTGTATATTACGGTTACTTCTTATCGGCTATTCAACCGCTCAGGAAAAATTGCGCTTTATACAACTGATCTGTTAGATCTTAAGAATGAGACTATAACTACGTTTGCTGATGATACAGCGATATTGACAGTAGGTAATGACATAGGTGAAACAACAAATAAACTACAAAAATTGGAAAATGAAACTTGATGAACTAAAATCAATACATGTCAAGTTTTCCAATAGAATCATAAAGTTCATTAAATCCATAAGTATAAATGGTAATATTGTCTTCCACGAGAAGGCAAGTATCTTGTTGCCATCGCGCTCGATGTTAAACTAATGTAGAAAGTCTACATTAATAAAAAAAAGGGTCGAGTTAGGTCTAAAACATACAAAACTTTTCTGGATATTGGGACGCAATTATCAACTTACAATAAATATATAAATATATAATAAAGTTTTGGTTTGTAATCGAATTTTTAAACCAGTTTGGGTATATGGTATACAACTTTAAAATTGTATAAAATCGTGTCAAATTAGAATATTATTAATGCAGCCTGGTACGTTCAAAATAAATGACATTCACCGAGATCTATGAGTCGAGGACGTGGCCAGCGAAATAGGAAGCTACCTTAAATCAACATCCTAATGTAGAATTAATTTAAGCTTTTCGATATACGAAATTTGAATAGAAGACTAAATAGGACCAAACTATACTAGCTTGCTTAGTGTGTTGGGTGTGAATGTGTGTGTTCTGTGATTAAAAGTAGAGCACAATGTACCAATATGATATTTTGTTCAATTAAAAGAAACTAAAAGACCTCAATGTAGGAATTTAGACATTAAATGTAGGTAGATAGAAGATTTTAGATGTAACTTAATCGTTGGTCTTAGACCAGTTTTAATGTTTTAGTTGCCGTACTGTGTACCTATTAATTTAAAAAACTACTGCATTACGATTGTCTGCAACGCCTTTCGACAATTTCCCAGGATGTTTTTCACAAATATTGTCGCTCAATATACGTAACAAATAAGCACTATATGTGCTGTTGACACTAGTATTGTGCTTTTTAAAGTAAACCAGTAAATGCCCTTACAAACCATAATCGTTTTCGTTTGTTAAGCAACTTTTGTCTTTATGGGACGAAGTTTGTCTGCACGCAGCTATTCCATTAACTTCTTTTTATATAAATAATTATAATGTAGAACCCTTTGTTTAATTTCCTGTGACAATGGACAACAAATTCGGTTTTGGATAGTTACCACACATGTTTAAAAACGAGCGTGCATATTAAATACGACCTTGACGTTTAGGAGCGGTATTCATCTTGCACTAATATTATTTGAACCCGAATAGTCATGCATTCGGCGTCTAATAACCTGTGCCCTAAAGGGCTGGTCTGGATCGCCATATGATAATGTAGGGCCCTATGCCCTAAGGTAGGCAGAGATCACTATGTAATAAGGTCCTATGTGCCTGGAGAATCGGCGAGTAATGTGTGCCGTTTGGGCGGCCACATCGGGTAGCAAGTCCGAGGCGAATAAAGTATTAAATGATACACACAAAGTCGGGTAACATTCTATAATTAATTAACTCTTACAAAACTGGATAACAAAGTATTTACATGGTTCACTCTACTCGTACTGTTACTCTGACTATCACTCTGGATAAGACTGAATCTGAATCTGCCTGTGAATGTCTCTTACTTAAACTAATGTCTATATATACTTAGAGAAGATCCTTGGTGCGTTTCTAGAACACATCTACAACCCTGACACATAGTCTTGTGTATGCAATAAATACATAGTAAGGTCGTGTTTATATAACACGTTACCGTTTGTATTGAAAAGGCGAGGTTGTAGCCTTGCCGAAAGTGTTACGCATATACATGACTATATCGAGTTATTACAGGCGAACATCTGTTTCAGCAATGTTAGACATTGCAGAAAATTTCTTCATTTTCGAACGATGATCTTCTAATATCAATTTTTCAGTCTTTTGTGACGTTACCACTTAATTGGCCAATTTCTCATCATCATCAAGGGATTCTCGTCTCAAACGAAAACATCTTTCCAACATTTTGAAGAAGGAGAGATATCACCAAAAACAGTCTAAATCTTGTTTAATTTGATTAGGCGTATTCCCCTCCATTGTTAAAACTTAATGACTGCGCGATAATCTATTTTTTATTAACTAAGACATTTTCATTCAGTAATGAAGTTCCCTGATTTCAGATTGATAAGTATTGTTGTTATAACTAAATTAGTTATAGCGTAGGTTTAGTGCATGTCAAGCTATGACCCAACATATTTTGAACATATATATTCCTATCCGGCCGAGAAGATATGGCGCTTATTTCATATAATGACTATTGTGTTTAAAAACGTTTCGTAAACATTCAATAATAGAAATGTAGTTTTATATTGAAATATTAGCCAATGTTTTTGAAATTAATAGTGGTTTATCGTTTACTAACAAAAAATAAATTATATAACTTGCAACAAAGTGTGTCGCTAGAATAATTTAGGGGGAACTTATCCGTCAATTTTTCATATATTTATGTTGAAAGATACAGCACCGAAGATAGACTTGGGAAATTCAGTCAGTAAAATTTGATTAACTTAACATATATTATTCAGAAAATGATCATAATTTTTTTTTCATTATTTTAAACATTTTTTAAAGAACCTTGCATACACGTTATCTACGTATATGTATCCACATATATGAATATATCTACTTAATTTTTGTAACATATACTAAGAACATTATTTAATTTTTTTTAGAAACCATATGGCGAAAATATGTATACCTATTTTTGAGGTTCTTATCACAAAAATAATTTTTCGCATAATCAAATTACGAATATTTCCTTAATTATCGCTTTCAAAATTAGTGTTTTAATTACTTTGTGAGTATTATCGTTAATTTATTACTGTCATAATATAGGTCACTTTGCGCAAACTTTTTCTTAACTCTTCTTCTTTATAAATTTCTCATACCCTTAAGGGCATCGGATGTACTTTTTCTCATCCATTAATCCGTCGTATTCGTTAGGGTGCTTAGCTAATTTTTTTATTTGAACCAAATGCCTTATTTTTTTGTTTTACTATTCGCACGTTCTGTTTTTCTCGTGGTCTTCACATTCTCTTTTCATAATTTTACCTTTTGACCCTATTATATTCTTTTATTGTCACGTTTTGTTATTCTTTTTAAAAATATAATTTCTGTAGCGATTGTCTTTCCTTCACGCTTTCTTTGTAATACGAAGGAGTTGTCGGCGTATGTTATAATAGGAAATGCTATTGTACGATGGCGGATAAGTAATTAGTAAGCCTTACGAAACAGGGCAGCACCAAAAAATATCAAATTTGCTTTTTACGTTGACGATACTTCAAAACATAACTGTTAATATTTGCGTTCATTTCAATTGTTATTTAAGTAGAAAGCGAACTGTTTAGTTTGTTTTGAAACATGGAAAAAGTGGAGTGCCAGTCAACAATTCAGTTCTTATTTTTAAAGAACAAAACAAATTAAAAAATCAAAGTTGAGCTGGGGGTCTGTCTATGGGGACCAATCACCATAGATTGAAACCATAGAACGATGAGTATCTGAGTTTAAATGGGCTCGGACAAATGTATTTGATGAATAACGTAATCGACGTTCAAAAAACGTGTGTACTTCAGATATTATTAAAAAGTACACTTGATATAATAATAATAGTAATAGCTTTAACGGTCATTAACCAATTACAGGACACCCCAGAGAATTGCATACATATCTATAAGAAAATATAAAATAAAAAGATAATTATATCTAAAATAAACGTAAAGAAATACATATACATATGCAATACATGAGAAACAACAATTTTAAAAAATATTTGGTGTCTTTTTGTTTATGGTACTGAAAAAAATTTCTTTATAATACACCTCAGCAATGCGGCACGTGGTCGTGAGCGGAGAGCCATGCAGCAAGTTGGTCCTAGAAAAAGGTAAAGCAAAGGCAGGTGAGGAACGAAAAGATATACGGGGAATATGAAAGTTGATAGAGGAAAGTAAATGAGGACAATCAATGATACCATGAACAATTTTCCACATAAATCTCGCTCCGAAAGTATCTCGGCGATGGCCTAAAGGTTGTACACCATGTCTACTAAGTAACAAATTGTAGTCCGCATTTCGCTCGGGATAGATGCCATCAATCTTAAATGATATTTACTTTAAGAAACGACGTTGTATCTTTTCAATGAACAACTGAAAATAAATATATTGAGGTGACCGAACAGGAGAAGCTACTCTAACTTACTAAGGACAAAACTATAATACATAGTTCTGAACAAAGACATAGAAGAGAACAATTTGCAGGTACGCAGGACAAAGCCAAATGTTTCCGAAGCAGCAACACACATGTTATTGCTATCTAGCACACAAGTGAGAATCGAACAAAACACTAAGGTCCTTTATGTTATCAACTTTATTAAGAATTGTATCATTTACAAATTAACTTTTTTTGTGTAAGAGACGTAGCAGCATTTGTTGATGTTCAATCTCAATTTACACATTTTTTCAAATTCCCCTGCGAATGCAACACATCGTCCTACGTTTTAATGGAAGAATATATTTTCGGATCATCTACATAGGCAAGTAGTGGACAAGACAGAGACGATAATACATCATTTAAAAACAAGATAAATAGGAGAGGACCCAAGTACGAACCTTGTGGGACTGCAGATAGAGGAGAGAACTCAAAAAGGATTTATAACCGTTATAAAAAACGTAATGAAGTCTACTTAACCCAAAACGCAGACAATTTCGTAAGTAAAATTCCATGGTCAATTACATCAAAGGCACTATTAAAGTCCGTATATATGACATCAACTTCACCACGAGTATCAAGCTGTTCACTAATAAACTGACAAATAGTCACAAGATTCGTTACTGTTGATCTACTTCGCATGAAGCTGTGTTGAAATGGAAAAATATAGGATTTCGTGTTATGGTACAGACAGGAACAAATTACACTTTCAAATACCTTAGAAAAATTCGACAATATTGAGATGGGTCTATAGTTATCAACATGCGCCTTTTTTTGAATACTGGACTTATCCTCGCTCGCTTCCAGATGGTTGGGAAAGTAGCACTTCGAGTTGCCAGGTTAATAATAAACGTCAGCGGTTTTACAAGGGCAAATCTTGCATCATGCGAGATAAAGCTGGGATAGATAGTGGCGGATGATAATCGACTGAAATAAATGGAGATGATATGACACTAGATGGCTGCCGAATAAAGTTACGTGAAATAGTAGAGCTCTAGGCACTCCATTTCGATCAGTGGTTTCGCTTTTGCATAATGAATCGAGTATAAAAGAAGTATGTGCAAGGAGGTGCCTCATTTGTCGACTGTGGACCACAAAAGCGAGCGAGAACGCATTTCAGCCTTCTATTCAACAAAGTTAATATATGATCCAAATGACCTTCGGCCCCGAATAATAACGGCTGCTGAATCTTAGATAAACTATTACACACCCGAAATGAAGCAATGATTGAAAAAATGGTGCTCCGAAGAAGGCGAAGACCGGACACGTGGCCGGAAAGTTTATGGATACTATCTTTTTGGTGGAGACTGTGGCTTAAATTTGAAACAAGAGAAGTGTTATCCCACAGGCGATTTGGCGAGGAGCATATCTTCAAAGGTTGTACGATTGCCAAAGACGTTACGCTTAACACTATCTTTCTTTGTTCAAACTGTTCTACTGAGGATGGCAACTTAGTTGCCGAAATAGGTATTTAGAGTTTATTAATACATATTGTAGTGAGGGATTTTTCTAGTTTTCTGTTCATTATCAATTATCTTCAAGAAGGTAAAACGATAACAGGCGAATACTACGCATCCATTTTAGATTAATTGTACAGTACAACGCAACGATAAAGGCCCCACTTAAGGAAGTGCATATTCTTCAGGATAATGCACATGTTCACACTTCGACTATTTCAATGATAAGAAATCTTGAACTATATTTAGAATTGCTTCCTCATCTCGCTTATTCACCAAATTTGGGCCCTCCAGAAATTTTCCTTGCCCCCGACCTGAAAATTTGACCCGATGGCGAGAAATTAGTGTCGAAAGAGGTGGTAATCATTGAAACTAATACATATTTCGAACAGTTTTGATGAAGCTTACTCAGGTAAAGGAATAAAAGACGAGTCTTTTAGTCATTTAGTCGACCGATAGGTCGACTAAATGTAATGAATTATAAGGAGAATATAATACAAAATTATTTTTTATTCAGAGTTTGCATTTTCTTGTCTGGACTCACGTATTAATAAATCTGGACAAACGAAAGGATATACGATACGATATTATTGTATCTGACTTGTGAACATATAGCAATTTGAATAAATGAGCTTTCTTTCACAAATTTAATTTCTGTAAAATACTGTTCTATTGTGTTCTCATATATTCATATTTCGACTCGTAATTTAGGACACAGTAGAACCATTCAATTCAGATTACGTGTCCGATTATTTATATATCACAACATAATAGAAGCATTAAATTTAAAAACGCTATTTTACAAAATTTCGTTTGCGGGAAAAATATATATACAGGTAACCCCGTATAACATGGCACTTCTACAGCACGGATTCACTCTAATACAGTTCGAAAATTGGTTAAAACACTCGTACAACACGAAATGTAATCTAACTTGAAATTAGGGGAAACTACTCAAAACAGAAAAATTTAGATTTGAAAGTTTTACTTATATTGGGTAATGCCATTCGCAAAACTGAAATAACTTAATTGTCAAAATAATTTTTTATCTCCAAATACAACTGCTTTATTTCAACCGTTCGATTAGAGAATTATAGCTAGATTTAAAACTAATTACCTAAGCAGGTCATTACAATGGGTTTTGTTCAAAGTCGATGATGAATCTATAGACGTCAGGGAGTCGTGGAAACTTTTTACAATTTTGGACTGCATTAATCTAATAAACTCATCTATCAGAGAAATAAAACTGACAACATTAAATGGTTGTTGGAAAAAATATGGCCTCGCAGCAGAAAATAGAATGGATGCAGTAGTAGTAATTGCTCAGGATGGGGGGAGGGGGGGGTGATGATATGACTGTTCAAGATATGCAAGAATTACTGGTGAAAGAAGAAGTTAATGAAGCAGGTTTGGGAGAAATGATATCTCAAATATACCACTAAAACTCAAAAGACGATAGCATAGGTGAAGACGAGCTAGTTAATCAGTTTACTCTGCAAAGCGCAAAGAAATGCTTAACCGTAGTTAGTCACATTTCTTAAATGAAAATCCTTCAAATGAAAGAAGCATAAAGTTTACAATAAAATTTCAGAAGTACTTAGCACCACATAAGGAAATTCATAAAGACCTTTTAACTAAAACAAGCAAACTAATATAACAGATTTCTTGCAGAAGGTAGAACAAGAATCAATAGAAAACTACTCAGAAGATGAGGATATCTTGCTAAAAAGAAAACGCGCTCGCTTAGTGGTGATTAGTTATGACCAAGAAATATTTTATTTCATATTAATATGTATTACTTTTTAGGAAAATTAGGAAAAATATACCACTACAACTCAGAAGATGATAGCATAGGTGAAGACGAAGAAGTTAAAAGAGTTTACTCTGCAAAGCGTAAATAAAGGTCTAGGCTTAACCGAATAGTTAGAGTCACATTTCTTAAATGAAATTCCTTCAACAACATTGTTGCTACTAAAAACCGAATAATGTGACGTTACAACTGTTCGGACGCCAGAAGATATTAAAAGGATTCGTGTTGCTGTTAAAATAAGTCCGATAAAACATTCATTGTTTCTGCAAATCTCTAAAAGAAATCTTTGTAGGATTCTTAAAAATAATTTAAGTTTTTACCCCTATAACATTCAGATTGTGCAGTCTCTAAAGGAAGGCGATAGAGCACTTCGCATGGCATTTTGCAGAGAATTCTTAGAAATCTTGAATGAAGATCTAGTTGCATTGCGTTGCTTGCTAATGACGGATGAAGTTCACATATATCGTTATATACACATGCTACAGAATTTTTAGGTGGGAGAATTACGAATATTGGGTTAAGACAACGTATGATTCCAGCAAGACCATCCTGCTGGAATCATACGACAGCCCATATAGCGAGGTAGACTCTTCTTACTTTCAGGATAATATTCCTTAATAAAAGTTACATAAAAAAATGGCACTATTAATTGGCGGCCAAGATCTCCGGATTTATCGGGGCTTTTTTAGGGGTTTCTTGAAGGATATGGTATATAAGAACCAAACACAAACTATTCAGGCATTGAAAGGCCACATTTTTTAAGAATGTCATGGTATTACTGCTCAACTCCTGCTCAGAGTTATGTAAAATTTTCAAAATATGTTAGTTTTGTTTAGAAGATAATAGGGAGAGGGAGGGGGGTCTACTTAACAGATATTATCTGAAAATATTATCTGAAAATATTATCAAAAAATAAAATTGCACATATTAAAGTAGTTATATATCGCAAGTTGGTTTAATTTTCTCATTTTTAAACAATTTTACAGTTTTATGAAAATGTGTAATAACAGCTGTCGAACCCTGTAGATACATCGTAAAATTAACTAAAAAATTATCCGTTCAAAATTTTCATTTAATAGTTGATAAAGGTGATTATTGTTGGTAAACGATAAACAATGATTGAATTGCATTTATATGGAGCGATTTGTTTTTTCAGCTGTAACGTGTTTTACTTTTCAGGAATTACTTTGAAATAAATCAATTTTACAGTAGTTGTTGGTGAAAGTGGAATGCATTTGTAGGTACCTCTTTAAACATATAAAGATGAAATACATTTCAAAAACGTATCTAAATCGGTTCTTTTCTTGTTTATAATATTACATAATTGTTTTTAAAAGTTCTTATAACTATTTGTACTGAAATAGGAATTGATATTTTTTCGTACAAAGCAAGAAAAAACAGGTCAGCAAGTAGATATGTGAAATATACGAGGTTTTACTCAGAACTTCCCGGAATGTAAAAAAGCAGAATAAATTGTTCTTACAACCTATTCACTACTATCCCGTTCAAAGTAACTCGCCTTCCGCAAGAGTACACTGATCCCAGCGACTTGTTCATAACTAGAAGCAGTGCTGGAATCCTTCGCATGTTAATGTGTTCGACACTGCCTGCGATTTCGTCCCAATCTTCTCAGTCGTCTCCAAACCTCGTCCCTTGAGCTTCATTTTCAACTTTGAAAATAGGAAGAAGTTATAAGGGGCAAGACCTAGGACTAGGGAGGGTGGGTGGATTGGTATATTGTTGTGGTGTAGGATCCACGAATTGTTGCTTCGCTTGACAGGCCGCTTGCGACGAATGTTTTCTTTCAGTCGCCAAAGAACATGGCAATAAAATTGTTCATTAATTGTTTCATCTGGTGGGAGAAATTCTTTATGCACGATGCCATCAGCGCCAAAGAAGCAAATCAACATCAACTTGACGTTGCTTCAAACTTGCCGGTGATGGTGACGATGGCGTCTTCCACTGCTGCTTCGTTTTGGGTTCGTACTCGTACATCCATGACTCATCTCATCATACATGTCGCCAGTAATGATTCGGGTACTGAAGTTCGCAGTTTTTTTTTTTCGGCAGTTTCCTTCAGCTCTGTACACATATGAATACAGTGCCGCTTTTATTCAATGTTGAGTAACCTTGACACAAACTTCGCAGCAATAGGCTGCATGTTGAGTTCGCCGGATAGAATATGCTGACAAACGCCATAAGACAAGCTGACAATATTACAAATGTCATGGATTGTTCTCCTTCGGTCTTGCGGGATAGCGTCGTGCACTTTTGCCACATTTTGTAACGTGTCTTCCATCAATGCACAACCGGAATACTCATCACCATCAACCGACACACGTCTATTTTTAAAACGGTTGTATAGTTTGCGTCTGGCCTAAATCATCCTCACCAAACGCTTATTTATCCATTTTAAGTTTCCGCTGAAATCTTATCAAGTTGAATTGAAGCAGAATATGATGCATGTTCTTTGCTCTTTCACATTAGACATTGTAGTGTCCCAGAGAAGCTCAAACACAACTCAACAAATATAAATACAAAAACTGTTTGTCACCACCTAGCAAAGTACCGTTTGATAGACTGACAGTATAGACGCAGCCCACACCAACTAGCGCTATAAAGCTGTATTGCCATTCCTTCGCGTGCCACATTTGAATTTCAGGAATTTTTGGGTAGCATCTCTGTTTTTAAAAGTTGTTATAATTATTTTGACTGAAACAGCAAATGGTATTTTTTTCATACAAAGCAAAAAAAAATAGCAGGTCAACAAAGAGAGTACCATGTGAAATATTGTTTGTTGATGTTTACTAACATCAAGTGCATATATACCATAATACACGCTGATGAGGACAAAGTAGTGCGAAACACCTATCGGTACGTTAATAGACACCAATGCGAATTTGGTATGCGTATATCTATTTGTAGTTAACAGATATGTTTTAACCAATATGGATTATCGCAATGTATTTGGTACTATGATATTATAAGTAATAATAATCCCACTGTTATTTGCTATCAACGGAACATATTCAATAATGGCAATTTATAACAACGCTACCATAAGAACAAAAATATAATTGGCTGCATATCTAATTAAATTATCAATGTTTTCAAAGCAATTCCGAGTGTATGTTGGTAAAAGTTAAACATACATAACTAAAATAAAACAAATAAACCTGCGAGGGTGGAAAATTAGGTTATAAAATTATGTTTATGTTTCCCAGTGAAGCAGATGTGAAATGCAAACATAGATCAAAAGCGAAATGTATTCCTTAGTAAAATATTAACGTGTATCTAAATGTTTTATAAGAAATAACGATATATTGTATAGCATGTCGAGTTTAATCAGCGTACCTCAAAATTCAATTTACCAAGAAGCAGTACTGGAGAAAGGAGAAATTTAAATGAGAAAATTATTTTCTAGTATTCAAAGGTAATTGAATTTTGTAAAAAACAAGTTGTATGTGTCCTCTTTGTGGAAAGCGATTCCCTGTAAGTATAAGTAGGAATATTCGAAACTTTTTTGAATAGTTCGATTGAATTAATATGGACATTGTGAATAAGGAATTATAAGAGAGTAACATATTTGAGCCTGGATCGGATATAATAACAATAATATATTTGTTCATAAAGTACAATGAACATATAACATATATTAAATGTGTCAATAGTAAATTGTAAATAATTGTATGAAAGAAACATAAAAATAACAGAAATAATTAATGTTTAGATATTAGTTACACACATGACACAAGCACACATATAATACGAGGGGGTATTGATATATTCTTAGCCTATTATTTACTACTAGCAATTTAAAGTTGGGACTTTAAATTGTTTCAATAGTAGGCTATAATTTATTATTCAACATAGTCTCCTCTTAAGTTAATACTATTACTTAATACAGCGATCCTGCAACGCTTTTAACCCTTCTAAAAGAAAGATTCTTCTTGATCGGCAAACCAGCCCTCCACAGCTTCTATTACTTCTTCGTTAGACAAAAATTGACGTCCTTTTAAACGTTTTTTCAGTCGAGGGAACTGATAATAGTTTGAGGGGGCTAAGTCTGGGTATTAGAGTGTGTGTTCCAGTAACTCAAACCCTAGATGCCGAATTGTATTCACGGTAATGCGCGATTTGTGTGAAGGGGCATTGTCCTGCAAAGACAACGCTAACATGCCAGTTTTTTTTTCCTTATTTTCTCTTTCAGGGTGGTTAGTAATTTCGAATAAGAATCTACAGTGATGGTCTGACACTTTTTTAGTTAATCGATCATAATTATTCCACGGATATTCCAAGAAACTGAAGCAAGAACTTTTTCAGCAAATTTTTGAACTCGAAACTTCTTAGCCTTTGGAGAACCATAATGCTTTCGCTCCATCGATTTCTGTTTGTTTCTGTATCACAGAATATCAAAATAAAAGTTATACCAACTTGGCTAACCACGTCACAATAAAATATTAAAAATGATTGAATGCAATAAAAAACTATGCTTAAATTTGATGAAAGCAAATAATTACGTTACAGTAGTGATATTTTTCTCAATAAACAAAGTAAGTTCTGGTCATGAGTAAAAGACTCCAGTATAGTGAATGCATAAAATTAATTAAAGTGCAGACTATAAAGTGACTAATATGTGAAAGTAATAATAATTGCACATAAAATCACGTGCTTTAGATAAATTCTATAACTTGGATCACGAGATTTAATAAACAATTTAAGGTCAACATCTGAAATGGTATGACCAATATGGAAAGCAATAAAATTAAGTAAGAATTTTAAGCTAAGACTTGCATAAATAATTTATCAAAGATCTTTCATAAATCCCACATCGAGATGGATACACACTGTATATGCAACAATTAATGTATAGTTAACACACAATTAATTATTTAACTGCGTAAATTTCAATTTACAAAAATTTATACCAAAATAAATATATTAAGATTTGTCCACACTGTATATGCATATATGCATATGCATATGCAGAAAATAATTATAATACAAACTGAACTTTTCATTAATTTCAATCAAAATAATTAAAGAAGTTATATTACCCAAAGTAATTCCAAAATTTATGTTTCCACACAGTATATGTAGAAATTATTCTTACGTACCCAAAAAATTAGTTGAATAATGGAATAGGTTAAACATTTTGTACTAAGAAACAGCAAAAGGCAAATTTATATTAAATTGAATGACATTCTGGAAATTATCTCAGCACATTGAACGCTTCTAAATGATATATATAAAAAAAGAATGCAATAATTAAACCTATGATAAGGATTAATAACTTTACATTTACCAAATTAAACAGAACTTGGGGAACATCACGTTTTTACACCCGTTAGATATGACGTATACTTTATGAACTTATAACAAAAGAAAAAAAATGTGCTTAACACACCACTATCTTATTACAGGAAAGAATTTATATAATCAATTTATATACTTATATATACTAACTTTATACAAATTTCTTCGCGTGACGATGACGAATAATTATATCGTAGTCTTCAAGAATATAATTAAGATAATTACTACCTTATAAAACTACTTCTCGCGGTCGAAATCAATTGACGGGAAATTTTCGGCGTTCGGTCTTTTTGAATCGAGCGGAAGCTGATTATGTCCGTTTTGCTAAATTTATGGAGGTTAGAGCCCTTTATAACTTCTCTCGTTCTTGACGTAACAGTCTACAAAATGTAGTCTACACCACGTGGTCTTAAAATTTATCTCTTTATTCCGGGATCATCAGCGGAAATCAACAAATACAGGAACACTTCCTCGTTGATTTACTCCACTAAGTAAAATTTTGAACCGCTTCAGCGAACATTTAACATATTTTAAGTTAAATTCTACTTAGTTAGATAATTTTCCAACTCTGACGATGAAGCTTAACACTTGACTGTAACAAGAGAAAAAGGAGGGAAAGCATCTCTCGACGCCCACTTTTATAACTGACCATTTTGACGTCATACGAGGAAAAAAAATGATATTTGAAGAATATTTCAATTACCCTATATTTAATTATTTTCAAGTAGTAAATCGGAACCCAACACAACCCTATAGCTAGGTCACCAGGAGTGCAAATTAACTGTCGTTAATTAAGACCAATAAATTAATAACTAATATATCGTGTCATTAACTACGTATAGATGTCACTAATTCTCAAATCCCTCTATTATAGATGAACCGATCATATAGAAACATATTAGGAAGATTTATGACATTATATTTAATACGTAATTAGGAATTCTATTTTATTATTATATTTATTTATCAGTATGATCTTTAAAACTATCGGAAACATTGGGTACTGTTTGCATGTATAATGGATGCAATTTCTAAGAAGTAATAATGTAGGTAAATTCCACGACAATTACGTAAAACACATATACACATATTAGTTAGGTTAGGGGTAGGTAGGGGTAGTGATATGTTTTATATATACTTGTAAGACAACAGTCACAGATAGAACATCATCAATCTGAACATAGAACATAATCATTCATATAGAATATAATACAACGTATATTCATACAATATATATATATATATATATATATATATATATATATATATATATATATATATATATATATATACATATATATGTATATATACCACAATCAACCAGAAAAAAATTAAGTTTAAGTTAACATTAAGTGCTACATTGTGAGAATTATCTTATGAAATTAGGTTTAAGTGTTTTTTGTAAAATAAATAAAACATTCAGAAAATACATCAATTTTAAATATAACTACCACCAACCAAAAGAAATAACCAGCCTATACGGAAGTTACGCCCCGTGAGCGGTGGGTCAAATACAAAACATTTAAGAATCCACTACAACGCAGCATTCGGTACTTTGAGCCATATACCGCCTCATTCTGAGCAAACGCAACGATCCGAATGTATGAATATTTCTCCCGCTCCAAATACAAATCCCCTGAACGCGTTTAGCCAATCACAACTCAGTCTGTCTCATTCCGAGCAAACGCAACGATCCGAATGTGCAATCGATGTCATATGTCATACATACTTACATATTATGGAGCCGCGTAAGAAAAATTATCTGATTACCAAATTACTATTAAAGGACTATAAACTGTTTAGTCCAGTGTTATGGTAATGAGTAAACTGCAATACGTTATACTGATGATGGCTACACAAAGCGTAATGATATTATTAATAAGCGATCAAGAAAATTGCAAATAAGGCATCAAGAGATTTAATAAATTAAATTTTAATAATAAAGGTCACAAAAACTATTCATAGTATACTAAATAAATTTCAGAACTAATAAAAACTAAATTAAATTCTAGCAATGTAAAGAAAAATTTACTCTTACAAATAATAAAATAAATTGTTCATAATGAGAAACTAATTATATAATAACGGAAATTCATCCGTTTAAACTCATCGCTGTAAAATAATTGATGATGTTTGGAATATTTTTAATTACGAAAACCATTTAATTTTAGTATGCGGTTAACGGAAGAGCAGCATATGCCTAAATGATTAAAAATATCGCTAAGTGTCAAATTTCAATTTAGTTCTATTGCAGCGCATACTAAAATGGACGTACCATTAGGAACTCTGCGATTTGGGAATAATGGTTTTAAATTTTGTACAGAACCAGTAATGTCTATTTTCTATTTAAGTCTACAAATTGTAGCTTTGTTCGGGATGGGCCTGTCGGCATACCTTCCGGCAAATAAGTCACATACTCTTTCATAAGAATTATCAGCGTGATACCATTTCATCATTTCGGCTTTCTCTACTAGTGTATAACGCGGCATGATCACTATTCAAACGCTTAAGAGACTCCGTATAGGGTGACAGTGGTGACACTAATTTGTGACATTCATTGTCAAATGGTTGCGCGACAGACTGTTTTGTGATTGGCTAAAAGCGTTCAGGGGATTTTTATTCGGAGCGGGAGAAATATTAATACATTCGGATCGTTGCGTTTGCTCAGAATGAGGCGGTATAACGGTCCTGCAAACCAGGAGGCACAAACAATTATTATTATTATTATTATTAATAGCAGATTAATAACTTTCACTCATGGTCTATTAGAGACCACATGCTAGTTAATATTAATAAACGTTAAATCATGTCATTTCCTAAAAAGAGAAACGGGATATCAGCAGAAGAACACTATTGAAAAATATTCTTCTAGAGAGAGTAGAATCGATCCGAGATTTGGGAATTACTCTGGAGAATGAACTAGCACATGGATGATATCTTGTGTAGAACTAATGAATCTTTGGATTTATTAAGCGACAGGCACGTGATCAATAATTTTATAGCGATTATTATTTATTCGGTTGATCTTGAAATACTGTTCTATTATATAGCTGTCCTTGAAATAAAGAGACAACGTTCGATAAATGGAAAGATGCAATTATATAGAACATAAATATAAAATATTGTGAGTGAATTACGACGCGAACCCCGAAATTTAAATCACCCGGAAAATTGTATTTCGTGACGCTCATGAATTCAAAATATTCGGAATGTGTATAAATAATAAATACTTCATACACACATACGCTACAGTATATGCTTACATACGCAACAGCTGGATGAGAACAAAACTATTCTCTTTGTTATTGTCGGTCAACTTTAAGGTATCGTCTTTTATAATACAGTCGATCGCACAGTGGCGTAACAAAATTTTTTTAAATATTTTTGTCATTTTTTTCTCACTTATGAGAAGGAATTTTGGGAAAACGTTTTGTATTTATATTCTATGTAATTGCATCTTTCCATTTTTCCTACGTTGTCCTTTTATTTCAAGGACACCGCTATATAATCCCTATATCATTACATATCGTGAGCGTATTGAAACAATAAATACTAACATGATAAATTACTTACTTTACAAGTTAAACATTGATAAAGATACATATAATTACTTTGAACGTCTTCATGTGTTGAGTTTTGAATGGTTGGAATCAAGGCAAAGAACAACATATCTAAAATTCGAATTCAAACTATTTAATAATTATTTAAAGTGTTTAGAGATGCTGTCTCTTTTCGATATTAGAGTATCAACAGCGTTCACTAGAAGTGACGACGTATTTTCTGTGCGTTACCATCGTACAATATATGGGTTTAATCTAGTGAATTTAATCGCTAAGGAACTTTGTTCAGTTTGCCATGCGAATTAGATTTATTTAATTGTACGGCAACTGATTCTGTTAATTTGTGCTTTTGTTAATTTTTACAGTTCATTATTAATAGGACAAATTTTAGGATTTAGGTGTCCTATAATGTCTAAAACGGTATAAATAAAAAAAAAATATCTGTGAAAGAAATAAATAATTTGTACATGGGATTTAGTTTGTTTTATTGATAAAACAATTTTTTGTCAAACACCTTCATATTTAATAAAAATTAGGTTTCGTGCTGAAGTATATTACTATTAATGTTCGCAAGAAAAATTTTATAGATATTCTTTCTTATCGCACTGCTCGTTACAAAAGAAGTTTCAGTTATAATTGGGCGATTGCTATGAATAACCTACCGGATAGTTTGAAACAATTATCATACGGTGCTTTAAATTGGAGTTAAAGAGGAAGCTGCTGCATAATATTGCAACTAGAATTATTTTATGATTCGGTTTCTTCGATTATTATTAGTTTTCTTCATTTGTTATTATTATTTAAAACATTGGTCACTATTATTGTTTTGGCTTTAATATTCATTTATGCTATGGGCTTTTTTATTTTCACAATATTTTTCCCTGGGTAGATCTGGTACATTAACGCACCATGAGGCTCATTTGAAGATATTCTAAGATGGTATATTAGAAATTCTCGGAATGTAAAAAAAACACAATAGATTGTTTTTACAACTTATTCACCACCATGCCCTTTAAAGTACTCTCCTTCCGCATGAATACACCTATCCCTTCTGAAAACCTTGAAACAAATTTCCAGAAGGGTCTGAATTCATCCACTGTTCTTGTCGATCTGTTCAGTTCTTATGACGCAGTCTGGAAGAATGGAATGATTTTTAAATTTCAAAAAATCATCCCATGCGCCGAATTAAGCAAATTTAGAATATGCTGAGCAATCGCCGAATCGTAGTCTGGCTAAACAATCGAACTAGTAATGGCGGACCCTTCCTTAAGGATCGGTTCTGGCTCCACTAATGTTCAATATTTACATCATCGATTTCCACTTACAAAATCATGAAAGTTACTATATGCAGATGACCTGACTTTATGCACGAACACCAAGAGTTTAGAAGATGGAGAATTACAACTTGCTGAAGATCTGTAAGTTTTAGATGAATATTATAAGAAATGGCGCTTACAACCACAACCTTTAAAATCCGAATCATGTGCCTTTCATTTGTCTAACAAAGAAGCCAACGGAGAGCTAAATATTGAATTTGGTGGTAGTCGGATCAACCACAACCCACACCCTAAATATCTGGGAGTAACGTTAGATCGGTCTCTGACATTCAAGCAGCACCTCTATAAAACTAGTAGAAAAGTGAAGACCAGCAATAATTTACTACATAAACTTACCAGTAATTCATGAGGAGCGAATGGAGAGACCTTGCGAACGACAGCCATCGAATTGGCTTACTCTCCTGTTGAATACTGTGCAGTGACCTGGTATCGATGCCCTCATATCAAACTGGTAGATATTTAACTTAACGATGTAATGAGGATCGTAACCGTTACTATTAGATCCATTCCTAGTCTCTGGTTACCGATTCTTTCTAGCATTGCTCCGCTGGATATCAGACGTCTCGCTTCAGCACAGAATGAGTGGGCCAAGATTTCCAACAACAATTATTTGGAGAGCGTCCCCAGGACCCGACTGATTTGGCTGGATAGGGAAGTTCAGCATCCCCTCAAACAACACCCTGAATTGAGAAATAGAGATTTAATTCCAAATCCTTCAGAACCTCTGTCGGGAGTAACCTCTCCCACGTAGACAATGGTCAATTAAATAGGTTCCACACAGGCCACAGAAGGTGGGACTCAATGCTGTATAAATGGAAACTAGCAGACACCAGCTTCTGCGACTGCGGAAAAGTGGAAGAAACTATGGCCCACATAGTAAACGCTTATCCCAGAAGGAGTTTCCCTAGAGTTTTCCAAGGCGACTCCTGCACCTCTATATTGGTTAAAAAATTTAATTATGAATGTATAAATTAGCTTCATCTCTTTTTTTGATTTATTTTTTATATTGGTTAAAAAATTTAATTATGAATGTATAAATTAGCTTCATCTCTTTTTTTGACCATTAAAGTGATTTATACGAAGCAAATAAAAAATTACAAAAAACATATATAAAGTGACTTGTCCATGACTGGAAGTAGTGCAGGAAGTCTTCGCGTGTTAACGTGTTCAACACTACCTGCAATTCGGTCTGGATCTTCTCAATCGTCTCAAAACCGCGCCTCTTGAGGGTCAGTTTCAACTTCGGAAACAGGAAGAGGCCACAAGAGATACTGCCGTCTTCGTTGAGGCTAGAAACTGATGCACAACAAGTAACATGTGGGTTGGTGCATTTTCGTGGTGTAAGATCCAGGACTTGTTGCGCCACTTAGCATGCCGCTTCAATCCTATGGATATTCTCAGACGCCGAAGAACATCGCAATAAAATCGTCCATTACTGTTTCATTTTGTGGAGGAAATTCTTTGTACACGATGACATCAGCGTCAAAGAAGCAAATCAACATCGACTACACGTTACTTCGAACTTGCCGTGCTTTCTTCGGTTGCGTCTTCCACAGTGATGACTGTAGCTTTGTTTCGGGATCAAACCCGTACACCTATAATTCGTCGCCGGTAATGATTCTGATACTAAAGTTCGCATCTCTTTCGGCAGTATCTTTCAGCTCTGTGTTTAAATGTTTAGTAACCTTGGCACAAACTTTGCAGCAATATGCTCGAATATGCATCCATAACCTGGTATCCTTTATATGGTGCTCAGATCAATATACTACAGCGAATCCAGCGCAAATTTTTGAAATAGTGTGATGGACGCTATTCAGTGCGTGGAATTAATTACGATGAGTTACTTGAACGACATGGCGTCGCTTCATTCTCAGAAATAAGAAAGACCATTAGTACTTTATTTATGCGGAATATCGTTACTGGTAGGGTAGACACACCTGACATGCTGTTCAAAGTTTATTGTCCTGTGCCACGTTTGGAATCAAGATCAACGCAATTACTTCATATTCCTACAGCAAGGACGCACACATTGTTAAAGGCGCCTATGGTACATTTCGAACAGAATTTTAATATGCTGGGAATGGATTTGCCGTGATTGTCACACGTTTTTCTCATTTTTTTAAGCATACGTATTTAGGGTAATTATATGTGTATCTATGTTTATATGTTATATATACTTGCTAATACGTATTAACTATTATACTTCTTTTTTTGCTCAGTTCTAGATAATATCTGTTGGGAATTTAATAAATTATTATTATTATTATTATTATTAATACGCCGTATATTACAAATGCCATGGATTGTTCTCATTAGGTCTTTCAGGGCAGCATCACGCAATTTTGACAAATTTTATGGCTTGTTTTCCGTCGATGAACGACCGTAATGTTCATCATCATCAACCGACACATTTACATTTTTAAAATGGTTGTACCACTCATAAGTTTGCAACTGGCCTAACGCCTCTTCACTAAATGCTTGTCTAAGCATTTTCAGAGTTTCTGCTGCCGTTTTATCAAGTTTGAAGTCGAATTCGATGCACTTTCTTTGACCTTTCACATCAGGCTTCGTAGTGTCACATGATAACTCAACCACAACTCAATAAATATAAACACAAAAACTGTTTGTCACCACCTAGCAAAGTACCGTTTGACCGACTGACCCAGTATAGATATTGCTCACACCATCTAGCGTTATAGAGCTCTACTACCATCTCTTTGCGCGCCACATTTAAATTCTAGAAATTTCTGGGTACCACCTCGTACTTATAGATACTTCAGTTGTTTTCGTTTATATACTATGTGGCACAGAAAAATGAACAACCAGTACTTCTGATTTTATTTCGATAATTTTTGACATACCTACAAGAGGATGTAGGAAGTAATTCATTAAAATTTCAAATTAATATGATAATTAAGACACGAATTAAATTTAATAATGTGTGATATGTTTCTGATGAGGCGGTCAATATTTTATTAGGGTCTAATCTAATCTCAGACTACTCATATTTCATGACGAAGTACAGTCAAAGTCCCCTGACGATAATATTCATAATATACATGTTCAACAAGGGAATTAGTGCATTATTATTGACAAAATAAAATAAAACGTCAACTAGAAAAAAACGAACATTTCAGACGTATTATTTTGCTCGAGTTCGACAGACGAATTAATGCATTGGAAACCGCTAGAACCATTTCTTCCGTTTACAGAGAAAACGTAATTGGGGAGAAAGGGTATAACATGGGAATTCTCAATTCAAATAGGGATATTTTGACATAATCGATTCTCAACGTTCATGAAGACAATGGGTCTTTTGTGAAGGTCGTGCTTTAATTCATGATGACCCAACCCAATTAACTTTAGAATTGGCCCTTATTGTAACCAATCGACCATAATACCACATTAACATTCACTGGGAAACGTTCAAGCACTGGGTGTTTTCTCACTATCATGTATGCCTAAATAGCGATATTCGTCACTATAAACTATTGCATTTCATTCTTCGTTTCATTCTAACAGTTTTTGTTAGTTTCGTCGGTTGTGTTGGATATGTGGATGAGCGAAAACGTGTGATAGTATCAAATAAATACGAGAAAATATGAGAAAAGACTAACACTTTATATCCAGATTTCAATAGGCTGTGTGTTGTCGTATATATGGATCTATTCATTGGCATCAGTGAAGCAAATATTAAATTAAGAAAAGAAAACTATATACAGTGTGTTTCACATTTCATGGGGACATCTAAATACCTTTTTTACTTTGAAAGCAATCAATATAAAATTTTGATCGGTTGTGTAGGCCAATGCAACGACAATGCACCTTTTCGTATGAATAGAGTTTTTATAAAGTCAATAACTAGCCAGCTATAATTAAAATAAAAAGTAGTGTTTTCAGTAATGTCATACTGGCGATTAAGATAGAGCAAAAGTATTAGTAAATGTTTTTACAAATCACTCAAGAACCCCTAATACCAAATTTCATTGAAAATTTTTCATTCATACATTCTTCTACATTTTTATGCTAACAGTAGATAATAATTTGTTATTGGAATAATAGGAGTGCCATGAAGCAAGAAAACAATTCGCAAATTTTATTCAACATTAAAGAACAAACAAGACAAAAGCAACAATTTTTGAAATAGGATCGCTTTCAACTAAATCACCTTGATTGAAGACGGATACATTTATCCAATCGCTTTTTGTGATTCAGTACAATTTGTCGTAATATTTCTGGAGAAATTCTCAACAGGCTTGCCGGATTTTCTGACACAATTCCTCTACGTTTTGAGGTCTAGATGGGTACACAACATTTTTAATAGTCCGCCAAAGAAAAAAGTCAAGTGGTGTAATGTCAGGTGATCTCGGAGCCCACTCTATTAAAGGGCTATTATGGCCTATCCACCTTAACGGAAATTTTTTGTCTATCCATGCTCCCACTATTCTTGCGTTATAAACTGGGGAACCTTCTAGCTGGAAGTGCAAATCTCGCCTCACATCCAGTAGTAAATCATCAAGCATATCAATTAATTCAGTATTTAAAAAAATTAAAAAAGCTTTTTACCTTTAGCGTGGCAAAAAAGAAAATCGGGCCAATGATTCGTGTATTTAAAATTCCGCATCACACGTTATCTTTCTGTGAATATTGCCCTTTACAATTGATAACCCATTTTGGGTTTTCTGTTGCCCAGTATTTAGAGTTCTGGGACGAAACAACATCATCAGTAGTGTAGATAATTTCATCACTGAACATTATTATTTTTTATTCTCTGTGATTTAGAAAATTGCCTTGAGCCTATAGACAATACTCCATTCTTCCATTGAGATCTTCTTCTTCAAGAATATGTAAATATATTGGCTTATATGGTTTCAATTTGTGACGACGGAGACATCTCCAAATTTTAATGTTGTGTCGTTGCTTCATGGCTTTTCGATGCGCGCTTTAATGAAATGCAGTATTACTGCTTTAGCAGCCTCGCGTAATCACTTGGATTTTTGCACACGGTTCTTCGTTTATATCGTCCTTTGTACAATTCGTGTAATAAATCAACTAAAGACAGAGATCCCATAGAGAAAAATATATAAATGAATCTTTTAATTGCCACATTATTAATTAGAATCACAATTAAATATCTTTAATAAAGGACAAATTGCCAATTAACAAACCGGGCTAGATACCATCTAATTACTCAAAAGATGTCGCACTTATTCGGACACAATAAAGAAATTACAATATTATAAATGATGACTGGCAACAATTTCCAATAAATAATAAGATCCCATATAATTATGAATTTTGAATTGAACAGTGTTTTCTAATGACATTAAAAACACATTTGCAACGACTGGCATAAATTGTTCATATATAAACGCACATATACGTTTGATTCACCTGTACGTGTTACCACCCAACGCGCATATGTCAATTATGTCACTTATATGTTTACGAACTTAGCCCTAAAACTAAACAGCTGAGTATAAAAAAGGTTTCAGTATATCAATACGTTAAGCACGTATTACGCATTTGTTACAAATGAAACAGACATGTAATATACACATCTGTAACTGTACACATGGACAATACACCTCGTATTTTACAGCACTTACATCTGCTTAAGACACGTGTTTCTGCCATCTATAGGCGTCATCAGTCAAGCTAGTGAAGCAATGTAATACAAAATAATACAAATCTATTTAAAAAACAGTTTTGTATCTGTATATACATTTAAGCTTAAATCGCCTACAAGACATAGCAAATTTCGTCCTATCAGGTAGCCCTATATAATAAGTGACATCTGACGGACGAAAGAGACTATGCCGAAAAAAGGCAACCTTTCCCTTGACCAGCTAAGCTGGTACATAAGGGAAAAATACGTATAGGTGTAGTCCATTAAGACGAGCCAGATGACGGTAAATATACAAAAAGGTTTAAGTATATCAATACGTTATGCACGTATTACGCATTTGTTACAAATGAAACAGACATGTAATATACACATCTGTAACTGTACACATGGACAATACACCCCGTATTTTACAGCACTTACTTCTGCTTAAGACACGTGTTTCTGCCATCTATAGGCGTCATCAGTCAAGCATCGTGTTAATGGACTATAGCTATATACGTATTTTCTTTTCTTATGTACCGGCTTGGCCGGTCAAGGGAAGGGTTGCCTTTTTCGGCATAGTCTCTTTCGTCCGTCAGATGTCACTTATTATATAGTGCTACCTGATAGGACGAAATTTGCTATGTCTTGTAGGCGATTTAAGCTTAAATGTATATACAGATACAAAACTGTTTTTTAAATAGATTTGTATTATTTTGTATTACATTGCTTCACTAGCTTGACTGATGACGCCTATAAATGGCAGAAACACGTGTCTTAAGCAGAAGTAAGTGCTGTAAAATACGAGGTGTATTGCCTATGTGCAGTTACGTGCTTAACATATTGATATACTGAAACCTTTTTTGTATATTTGCTGCCATCTGGCATCGTGTTAATGGACTACACCTAGATACGTATTTTCTTCTCTCATGTACCGGCTTGGCCGGTCAAGGGAAGGGTTGCCTTTTTCGGCAAAGTCTCTTTCGTCCGTCAGATATCACTTATTATATAGTGCTACCTGATAGGACGAAATTTGCTATGTCTTGTAGGCGATTTAAGCTTAAATGCATATACAGATACAAAACGGTTTTTTAAATAGATTTGTATTATTTTGTATTACATTGCTTCACTAGCTTGACTGATGACGCCTATAGATGGCAGAAACACGTGTCTTAACCAGAAGTAAGTGCTGTAAAATACGAGGTGTATTGTCCATGTGTACAATTACAGATGTGTATATTGCATATCTGTTTCATTTGTAAGCTGAGTATAAATTTAAATAAATTATGCCCTACAATATTACAAAGGAAGCTAAGGTATTTATAAAACGATATCCAATTAATTCTCTAATTTAAGTGAATTGTAGAATACCTATGCACGATAATTTAACTAGAAGAATGACAAATATAACCTTACATAAACAGACGTTGATGCTGTAAAATACATTCGTAATACGATGATATTTAACAAGGAACTAAGATATTAAAAGACAATAGGATATTTAAATCATATGCTACAGATGCTTAACGTTCTAGATCACGTACGTATATCAAACATTTAATTATAAATGAAACAATTGATCAGTACATGGAATACATTATTCTAGGTATTAAAGATCAAGAAAAACGTTATTGAATGGGCCTTAATAAATGTGTAGAATTTTAATATATATATATATATATATATATATATATATATATATATATATATATATATAATCCAAAAATCCCTATTACCATAACAATGGTGTAGGGCTGTAGAATTTTAATACCACTAGGAATGTAGAAAAAAATGATAGCGAACTTTTCAGGTAGATACATAGTCCTTCAAAAGTAAGTGACAAACAGAATGATAATTAAGGTAGGATTAATTTAAGAAATGAATTAGCACAATCGATTTACAATATTTATATGCTATACTGAAAATATATAGAAGTCGAAATCGACGTATAATAATGGGTCCCACGATAATTAACGGATGTCATGAAGGAACAAAGAAAAAATATTTGTCAAGAACTTCTTAACTAGTATCGACGTGAAAGGGATGATTTTCTCATGAACATCACTACCGAGGACGACTCTTGGGCAAGTAGCAGACATTGGAATGTCACTGTCCTGCATCTTCGCGTGTACGAAAATTCAAAAGGTCATCAGCGCGGGAAATCTCGCTCAGCATTTTCTGGGATGCAAAGGAAATACCGGTTATTTGCCGAAGGGATCAAGGATTAATTGAATAAGATACTGCTAGACTTTACGACCACTAAAGAACCGTATCCTCAGAGTAAGGGCAGAAGGAATATTTTTTTTCTTGCACCACAACGTCAGACCGTTTTGCAGCAACGATACGATGAAGATAGTGACGAGCCTGAAATTTCCGGTTATTTCGTATATTACGTATAGTTCTGATTTGACATGTTTAGATTTCTTATTGTTTCCAAAGTTGAAGGAGGTATCGAAAGGTCAACATTTTTCATTAGACACTGCAGTTCCGACTGCTGTTTGCAATTGGATCAACGCTAAACAAGAAAGTTTTTCCATGGATGGAATAAAGAAATGGATTCAGCTTTTGGAGTAATTTTGGTGAAAAACAATTATGTGTACATTGATAGTACAATAAATTTACTTCATTTTGAGACTGGTTTCATAATTTTAGCTTTTCTTATTCTTATTTTATAGAGCTGGGAACCTTATATATCAATCCGCCCTCGTATTTAATTTATACTCGTACTTCAATGAGTTTACTTGCTTTAATCAATAAAGTAACATGTTATTACAGAAAGAGTTTTCTCAACTGCAGAAATTAACATTTCGAAGTTCAAGGAAACAAACAATAAAATTACAGTATTATTAAGTAAGACAATATCGATTTCTTTCCTAGCTGGGGAAGACGAGAGTTTGAAATTTTAGCTTCTATACGTTACTCATTCTTTTTATAACGACAGAGAAAAATGCCTAACCTCATCAAACAAACAAGCAAACAAACAAACAAGCGCTCCTATTTTTATCATTGAACATTTGATTGGAAACGATTGTTTCCAAATAGAACGATGTCTGTTCTTTCTCCTTCGAAAATAGGACCTCGTATGTCTTTAGTTACATTTATCGTAGCAGTTATATCGAAAAAAAACTTAAATTGGAAATATCGGTAATTGAATTTAGCTTCTCTATTTATAGTAATTATTTGATATTTGGAAAATTATTATTACATGTATAGAACATTACGAGTACATAGATTTATGTATATGCCTGGAACAAAAGCCTGCAAGTAAAAACAGTTTGCGTACTATAATTATAATTATTCTTCGATTGGTTTTCTACTAGAAGCAAATACGTTGGCCAGATTATATCAATCGCAACTGTAATGGGTTTAAAATATTTAAAAATTCATACGACTTTGTTTGAACAAATATTTGTTTGTAAGTAAATAGGTTACACCGCATATCACAATCAATGAATTAGGCCAGCGTTCCTCAACCTTCTTAGCACCGCGACCCACAAATAGTAAATGTAAATAAAACTAATATTTCGCGTCCCCCATCCTTCCCCAAAGGAATAATAACAGTAAGCCTTACTGTAATTGTAAATGTAAAAAATTATTTAATATTATACAGGCTTCCCAATATTAGACTACCCATTTTATATTTCGAATAAAATCCTTCTAAGTAGAGTAAAAAAATCTTTAAACACATTAATGTACAAGTAATTCTCTTTGATTTATAATTAACTTTTCTGCATTATTTAAAAATAATATCTTCTAAATGCCCTCCATTAGCTTGAACACAATTCTGAGTGCAAAATTGTGCATCACTCAGCGAAGCAAATCTCCATCTATTCCTGTGATTTCTTCTCGAATGCGGTCTTTTAGTTTTTCTATTGTTGCAAGATGACTTGCATAGATTTTGCCTTCAAATACTCACAAAAAAAGAATTGGGTGGCTTTAAATCTGGGGACCTAGGTGGCTAAGCCAAATTTCTAAATCGGCCCTTAAAAAGTTCTCGAAGAGTCCTTATGGAGTTTCTGGTTGTGTGAGCTATTGCTTCATCTTGTTGGAGTAACAGAGCATTATTTAGTAATCTCCGTCTAATCAGTTCTAGGACGAGAAACGTTTGTAACATGTTTATGTAACGCTCGGAATTGTCCTTTACAGAACGGTTATTTTAATCCTCAATAAAAAATAAGGACCAGTGATACCAAATGATCCTACACTACACAAAGTAATGATCTTTGGACTATGGCGATTCTTTGTAAACAATTTTCGAAGATTTACAACTCCCCAATATCTAAAATTCTGTTTGTTAACAACGCATCCAAATGAAAATTTGTTTCGTCGGTTATTAACAAATTGTGCATTGATTCTCGATACCGATTTAAAAATTTTTGACAAAATGTTAACTTCCTTATGTCGATGGCTAAGGTGCTGTGCTATTTGGTATTTGTACGGATGAAATTTTAATTGCCGATTAGCAGATCTGGAAGGACTTCTCGTGAAAGCAGTTCTCAGCAGCTTTTGATACAGACGCCTATGCGATCAAATGTAATCCCGAAGCCTACTGAACTTGGACTACTAAAGAAAAATAAATCACATATTTCGTTTAGATTTAAATCGCATATCAAAACGGGTAGTCTGATATGGGGAAGCCTGTATAATCACATTGCACTAATTTTATACATTAAGAAAATACCGACAGTATAAAAAATGTAATTCGACTATTCTTATTATTTTATGTTGCTGTGTTTATAGCGATGGGTATGAACATGGATGGATGACGTGTACATACATGAGCAACTTGATGTGTACGTGCTCTTTGTAATTTCTATAATACTCGCTGTGAGAGCATGTATGGATGCCTTTGAACAAGTCGTGTTGTCGCCAATATAAAAGAGGTGCTTGCGATGGCACAACTTGAGTTAAGTTTCGAAAATGAAGCGTGCGTCTGGTGCTTTCATTTTAGTGTGCAGTGAACTGTGAAACTGAATTGTTTTCTTGTTCTTTTAATTTCTTATGCTAAATGTATAAATTTGTGAAGAAACGAAGTGAGACACCTACAACCAGTGAATCGGTTGGTAAAAAGACAAGGTTGTACAATGACAGTTATTTAAATTATAGTTTTACTTCATTGGATGGAAATCCACAGTGCGTTGTTTGCTTGCAAGTTCTCTCCGATGAAAGCATGAAGCCAGCAAAATTAGTTCGACACTTCGAAACTAAACATCCGGCTCATAAAAACAAAGCCTTGGAATTTTTCGAAAGTAAATTACTTACCTTGAGAAATCAACAAACTTCTATTTGTAAGTCAAGCCACACTGATAAAAGTGTACTTGAAGCATCTTACCTCGTAACATTAACTGTAGCCAAGATGTCCAAACTCCATACAATCGCCGAAAACTTCATATTGCCTGCTGTAATTGATATGGTAGATATTTTAATAGGCGTGGAAGAAGCAAAAAAAATTGAAGAAGAATTAGCTTTCTAACGACACAATATTAAGTCGAATCGATGATATGGCTGCCGATGTTCGCGATTAAATAATTAAGCAAGTAAGTTCGAGTGACTTTTTTAGTATTTAATTTGATAAATCAACAGATGTAACAAACATGTCTCAGTTTTTATCTTTTGTGAGGTATGAATGATAGGGACACATCAATCAAAGCAAATATGTTGCTTTTCAAAACAGTACTGGGTCATGCAACAGGACAATGCTCGTTTCATGTTTTTTATGAAGCTACTAGAAATACTAACATAGATTGGACAAAATGTATTGTAGTATGTAGTGATGGTGCAAAGGCGATAACAGGAAAGAACAGTGGATTAATGAAAATATTAAAAGATCGTCTTATACTAAAGGTGGAATGAACGCACTGCTTTTTTCACAGACATACCCTTTTACCAAAAAACATACCGGAAAAATTTTAAAATGGCTAATTTTATTAAAAGCCAACCGTTACAGAACAGGCTGTTTGCTAAACTATGCAATGTAATGGGCGCGGATAAGAAATCTCTTCTTTTCCATACAGAAGTTAGATGGTTATTGCGAGGGAAAGTGTTAACCAGGGTATTTGAATTGAGAGTTGAATTAATAACATTTTTCCAGGATAAACAAGCGCCATTCTCCTTGTTTTTACAGAATAATGAATGTTTGTTGTTGGCCTACTGATGTATTTTCGCATTCAAACAACTTGAGTGTGGATTTACAAGGACATGATAAAAACATTTTATTAATGACAGACAAAGTTCATCCTTTCATTAAGAAGTTTGATGTCTGGAATATTCGCTTTCAAAGCAAAAATATCCCCACTCAGTTCGGATTATATTGGAAAAATTTGAATGAAAAAGACACTATTATTCGCCACAGTTTGGTTTGCATGAAAATGCATTTGCACGAGCTAAAAACTCAGTTGACGGAGTATTTCCACGAATATAAAAATGATTTCTCGAAAAGATGATTATTAAATCCGTTTAGTTAAAATGTTATTGCCGTTGCTAAGTTACCAGTTGAGATTCACGACCACCTCATGGAAATATCTGGACAAAACGTTACAACTGCAATTTACATCCGAAGATTTAAATACGTTTTGGTTTGCTCGTCGAAATGAATATAGAAATTTAGTCACAGAAGCATTGAAAATATTAATCCCTTTCGCCACGTTCTATCTCTGTGAAAAGGGTTTTTCGTCGATGATTGCGCTAAAAACTAGTTGAAAACAATTTGGTTTTGTGTGTTTCTAACGTAGGTCCACGTATGGGGAAACTTTTAAATGAAAAACAAATGCAACCATCACATTCATTTCTTTTCTTTACATGTGTACTTATTGGAAGTAAAATAATTATATTAAATAATTTTTTCTCATAAAATGATCATTCATTATTGTTTAGGCTATTTCGCGACCCCCCTTTAATATCACCCCGACCCCCTGGTTGAGAAACGATGTTCTATAATACGTTGACCAGATTATATCAAAGACAATTGTAATGGGTTTAAAATATTTCAAAATGCATACGGCTTCTTGTGAACACATATTTGTTTGTTAGTAAATAGGTTACTTGTATTACTTGAGTAAATTTGCTCAATTCTAAGAAGAAGTTTGTTACTTTTATCCGTTATTTTTACTATCAACAATTAATCATGAGTACTACGCTAAATCGTATACTTGAAATTGTTCTCTTTCTCTTTCTCGTTCTCTTTCTCATGGTTTTAGAAAATTGTAATTGATATTTGTACAATAAATATGATAACATAATGGATACTGAACATATGATTAAAATACCTAATACTTTACGATATAATACGAGTATTGGATTTTATAAGAAAGAACAACTTAAAATACCCCAAATATTATAAAAAAAAGAAGAAGATACTATTTTAGACGGACTTTCTCAATAATAAGTTATTATTGATTAAGTGTTATTATTAATAACACTTAAATTACGTGGAAAATATTTACATCTTCAATTAGCAACCACACTTTCGGATTAACTTTTATTTTACGAAACATACATACGAACATACATAATTACCATATTTTTAATTTTTGTTCATACACCTAATATCCTAACCAATGTGTTTCCGAAGAAGACAATAAATGTTGAAACGTCAAATAGATTTTATATTTAAAGAATAATTTATCAATAAGCCGAATTCCAAGGAAAATCAACCCTTTATATATATATATATATATATATATATATATATATATATATATAGTGTAAAAACCTTTTTAACAATATCAATATTCGTGAAGTTGATATTAGTCAAAGGAGCTGCATGAGTTTTCTTCCGTGCTGTCTATCCCAGTATTATGCGCTAATGAATTTATAGTAGGACAAAATTCATGTTGTGTTCTCCACACTCGATTTATAATTTTTTTGATATTATTAAAAATGCTGTCTTATATATTTATACTTTCGTATATCTATGATCAGACTTTAAAAACTTTCAAGAGTATTTGTGAGCTGATTAAACTTCTATACAGCATTCAACTACATTGTTAACTTTTCTTTCTAGTAATTTCGTCTTCGCTGAATCGCTTCCGCTTGAAATTCTCATAAAAATGTTTTTTGTTTAATTTTGATAAGATGAAGTCTCTCAGCTTTTTTTATTCGCTTTCTTCTTTTTGTACGACAAAGCGGAACCATTAAAAGTTTTAGATTGCAGGGAGCTTTCGAAAACTTTAAAGTTGCAATAGGTACATATTTACTCTTTTAAAATTTAATGTTTTTTTAAAATTTAATGTAATGTAATTTAATGTAATTTGCAAACTTTCAATCGAATAGATATTATTGATTCGCAAAACTTAAACTTTTCGCACATGTAAGTTCAACGCTTCTACGACTTATGGCGAACTTATTTGTCATTAGAAAATCTCGGTGATCAGTCTCGTATATACATCACCTGAAAGAATATTTTTCATTGGAACACGGCTCATTTTTAATAATTTATATAAGTCTTGTTAACTGTGTGCGCGTTAGTAAGTACATTCAAATTTAAAACTACTTGGAAAAGAGAGGAACTTATACATTACTTTTGTTTTATCTATCGTTTATCCCACGTGAAAATATCAATTTTGAACAACAACCAGTAAATTATGTTTCACAGGCTATTAAAAAAACTAAATAGAACTTTCTGCAGAGAAACTGTGACATCGCCAAAGTGAAACGGTATGCAACCGTGTTACATAGTATCAAGTCGTATGGGTAGAAATTAACTATTCTTGACTATTATGTTTTAATACAAGGGAATTTTTATAACATAAAATATTATTAAAAATCTGGTGTGAAGAACACAAATACAGGTTCACTATTAATATTTTTTGCGAACATATCCCTCCCCAGAGACGTAGTTACGTATTTCGCTTTTCTACAGGCTCATCGGTACGCCCCTGCTGGAGAAAGGATATCTTCAGACACATTCACAAAAAAGAACCACATCGCCATATCACAGAAATTATCCAGACCGGACGTAGAAGTAAATTCAGCGCTGCCTGTTGTCAGACAGCCGAAGTACCTCGCCCTGTCCACATAATCAATGCGAACCAACGACGCCCTTCCTGGTTCGCTACGCTGGTTCGCTACGCTGGTTCGCTACGCTCGGTCTGGATAATTTCTGTGATATGGCGATGTGGTTCTTTTTTGTGAATGTGTCTGAAGATACCCTTTCTCCAGCAGGGGCGTACCGATGAGCCTGTAGAAAGGCGAAATACGTATCTACGTCTCTGGCGAGTGATATGTTCGGACATGTTCACAAAAATATTAATAGTGAACCTGTATTTGTGTTCTTCACACCAGATTTTTAATAATATTTTATATTATTAAAAATACCTTTGTATTATACAAAACTGGTGGGGTTTACCTACTCATGTATGTTTTAATTATTCTGATATATTATGTTTTACCAAAAATAATTAAGCATATCGATGCGAGAGCTCGCATCAAGCGTTGTTACAAGTAATACAAATCTGCATAAACCAATCTTATCTGTACACATGGACATTACAGTGTAATGTGGGCCGTTTGGGCGGCCACACCGGATAGCAGGTAGGGCGACTTATCGTAGTAAATGATACGCACAAAGTTCGGGTAACATATTATAATTTAATATAACACTTACAACTGGTTAACAAAGTATATACATTATTTACTATGCTCAACTCAGACAGGGTAGAACGTGGTTATTAAGTATAACGCCGTTCGTACCACTGGCTGGTTGTATCGTATAGTTACTCTGACTATTACTAAGACTGTAACTGTGTATCTGAATCTCTCTTACTTACACTACTGTCTATATATAGTAGAGAACATCCTTGGAGAGTTTTTAGAACATCCACAAACCCTGACATACCGTCTGTGTATGCAATAAACACGTGAGTAAGGTCGTGTTTGTAAAACACGTTACCTTTTGTATTAAAAAGAGCGAGGTTGTAGCCTCGCCGAGAGTGTTTGCATATACATGACTATATTGCGTTATCACACCATCCCTGTTGGGGTTAAAGAAAAATAACGCTGAGGTGTTTGTTTTTCTTTGATCGGAATCTCTCTAACTATTTACTTTTCCCTTACAAATATGGTAACATTGTTGGGATTATAAATTTACAATGGTAATACTTAAACAATAAATTTGCTAAAACTTATGATAACTAAAATTCTAAAATGAAGTCGTTATCGAGTATCACACTATAATAAGTACATGGTAAAATGATGGATAGTCTAATCTATATACAATAATAGTAAATATATAACGAATAGATATATAATATAAATCTTAAGATGATAAATATCCTAATATAAACTGTAATAAATATATAATATAGATTGCAAAGCTTTAAATAGATAATTTTAAATTCTAAAAGGTAATGTTACACAGTCAGTTTTACATTGTTGAAGATTAAAAAATAATTAATTGGGCCTTTGTACACTGTCTCAATCTTGTTAGTCTGTTCGCTTTTTATATTTTATTTCTATATCATGTGCAACTTATATAGAATAATAGCCTTGATTCGCAGTTTGCCATTCTTGTCTTTCTTGTTTTTCGCGTTTGGTTCTTGTTTTCCGATTCCTCATGCTTGATCTTTTGGTTTCAATTCTTGTGCATGATTGTTTACTCCCAATTCTTATGCTCCCTTTCCAACCATACTTTAAAATAAATCGACTCTCCGTTTTTCTATCTATTTTCCTCCATGGAAAAATTATTTTGGAAATCACTCTTTCGTGTATTTCCCTGGACAACACATATTTCGTGTCTGTCATGTTCCTGCGCAGAACTATCTTTTGAAGCTTATTCTGGCTACAGTAAGGGAGCTCGTACAGCGGAAATGCCCTTATGCTGTAAGCCTTTTCTTCAATACAGAAAAACTTGAGACCAGTTAACAAAACACACTTTTGTTATAACTGTAATCTCTAAAAAAATTTTGAGAGCGTTTTTTGTCGTGTCGGACTCTTTCCTGGAAGCGCATGCTTGCTTCGTCACGACCTAGGGGCGAATTGGAGTCTTCTTTGCCTTTCTCCTACTTTGAAGTTCGTCTGATTCGGTTGGTTGTCGTTTTCGCCAGTTCCACAACTCTAGGATGATCTGTCCTGTAGGTTGCACTGTTGTTGGTGTCGTAAAGGTACAATCGATAGGTCTCTGTCGTCTTATTGAGCTCCAGACGTGATTAGGATGCTATCGAATCGTCCCGTTACTAACCATTATGGCATTGGAATCAACTTCTAAGGCATTTGTTACAAAAATTTCGGAATTTATATAAATAATAAAATTAATATACTACTCCTCGTATATTGGTTTCTTTTAATAATTCAATATTATTCTCTTTTGTTAGCGAAAAACTTTTTTTGAATATGTCAACAATATTTCCTTCAATGTCACGTATCGTCGTTTATAAATAAATGATGTCTCTGCATTTTATAAGTGAACTTGACTTCGTGTATTACTAAACTGTCCTGTCGGTACATACATATTTTAAATTGTTGTTTATTTACTCGCGATTAGTTTAAATATACAAGTTATTGTTTATACTTTTGTTTATAAACTATGAAATATAACCTTCTTGTATGGCGCTTATTAAAAACATAAATGAAGACGCATGCATTTTTTATGCACGTAATTGAACTTATGAAAAATATAACATATTTTGCTGTTTTATATATGTATAGGCGTCTTCTTAAAAAAATATATATATTTAAACTTCTGCGTTAATAACAAAATTGCGAAGTGTACGGCCAAAATTGTAGCATTTCTAAATTACATTGTACATATTAGTTTTTAAATAAACTTGACCTTTAAATATAGAATACATTATTACGCTACATTATGTTTGCGTAGGCAGAAATAAATGATACACATATTGTGTATATGCATTAAACTAATATTATTGTTCCTTATAATGCAAACAAACATTTCCACTAGCGAAATGTACACAGTTTATATCTACGAAAGTTTTATATTGTTCATTCACTTTATTTTAAAAGGAATGCCTGTGTTTCTTCTTTTTTCTCTTCCCGTGTGGAGCTTCTGTTCGCTCTTGGAGATGATTTCCTCCGTTCTTTGTCGTGTACTTGCCCATTTTCTTGCTTTTGACCTGCTAAACTGTAGGTTTTTTCTTCCCTGGTTCGTTCCGGCTTCCTACACGTTCCCTGCAGTCTTACACGACTGGCAGAATGGTCCTAAGCCGTAGGTAGGCAGGATCGCCATGTAATGTGGGCCGTTTGGGCGGCCACACCGGATAGCAGGTAGGGCGACTTATCGTAGTAAATGATACGCACAAAGTTCGGGTAACATATTATAATTTAATATAACACTTACAACTGGTTAACAAAGTATATACATTATTTACTATGCTCAACTCAGACAGGGTAGAACGTGGTTATTAAGTATAACGCCGTTCGTACCACTGGCTGGTTGTATCGTATAGTTACTCTGACTATTACTAAGACTGTAACTGTGTATCTGAATCTCTCTTACTTACACTACTGTCTATATATAGTAGAGAACATCCTTGGAGAGTTTCTAGAACATCCACAAACCCTGACATACCGTCTGTGTATGCAATAAACACGTGAGTAAGGTCGTGTTTGTAAAACACGTTACCTTTTGTATTAAAAAGAGCGAGATTGTAGCCTCGCCGAGAGTGTTTGCATATACATGACTATATTGCGTTATCACAACAGCACGTATTTACACACGTTCACTGCAACCACAGATGCACGCGTTTCTGTCTAAACGACTTTATCAATGCGGCTTTATGAAGTAACGACTGAAACGGTTCGGTTTCTGGACAATTAGTGAATTTTGTCCTATCAAATGACACCAGATAATCTCGTGACATTTGACGCACAAAATACGCCAATGAAAGTGATTTCTTCTAGCAGAGCCATCTGGCGACGAGTTAATGAACTTACAGTAACATGCGTATTTTTTCTATTTCTGTAATAGCTTTGCTATTCGAGAAGAAATTACTTATCGTCCTAGTCTGTTTTGTCAGTCAGATGTCACGAGATTATCTGGTGTTATTTGATAGGACAAAATCCACTACTGGACCAGAAAGCGAACCGTTTCAGTCGTTACTTCATAAACTCGCATTGATAAAGTCTGTCTGTGGTTGAAGTGAACGGTGCTGTATATCCATATGTACAGATGCAGATTTGTTTTATGCAGATTTGTATTATTTATAATATGTTTTATTTAATGTTTAATGCCATACTTCCAATTCTACGAAAAACGGTATAACTTGACAGTGGTATCCCATCTACTTGTTTAGCTGACAGTTGGCCCAACATACAAGTCACCATGATTTTCACAGCAGGTAACAATAGTTCTTCGCCGATAAGAAGAGCTTTTCCGCATTTTGATATATTTAAGTTCACTGATGAGGGAAATACGTCTACGGTTTTTGCAGTACTGTCAGTAAAGCATGACATGACTTTCTTTGTGCTTTTCATATGTCAATTTTCGAACGAAATAATCCTTTGGTTTGTTTTTTAATATTGAGTTTCATACTCGTATGACTTTTCAAATTTAAAAGCTGATTGCTCATTGAGGCGGTGGCTCGTTATTTATATCTGCGACCATAAATCCAAAATTACATTACTCATATTATCTTATAACTTTTCGTTTTTTAGAAGTAATTTTTTCATCTTGACTTGCCGCACATTTGGTCCTGTAGCAGAGCTTGATGGTACAGGTACATTATTTTCAGCAGATAATTTTATGTTTATTTTTTCTAATCACTGACCTATCCAAGTTGATATTTTTTACGCCAACTATACAACTTTAGATAAATGAATACAGTTTGAATAGAATATCTCATTAACAGTAAAGGACACTTCGGTTTACTTTTAGAGTATAACAGACGACGGACAACTGACTCGCTAATCACAACGCCAATGATTTATAAGGATGAAGATGATTCTAGTCTTGACTAAAAATATCTCGGATATACGTGAACGCGTGCGTAAGGTCGCGAATGTTCAACATAAACATGTTACTTTATCTTATCACTAGAGTGGACCAATCCGGAGCGATATTGGTAAATATTTCATATAAAAGCCGAAATACTCCAATAATTTATCAATTAATATATAGATATATAAGGTCTGGTTTACTTCAAAGTATATATATTTATCCTTGATAAAGGCATCATTGCCGAAACATGTAGGGTTGTTTTAAATATATATACTTTGAAGTAAACCAGACCTATAATCGCCGACTGTTTGAATTTACCATATCATACCAAGGTCACGAAAATATTATATTTATAGATATATATATATATATATATATACATATATATATATATATATATATATATATATATATATATTTATATATATATATATATATATATATATATAAATTGATAAATTATTGGAGTTTTTCGGCTTTGATATGAAATATTTACCAATATCGCTCCGGATTGGTCCACTCTACTTATCACGTTTTCGGTATGGTATTCGCATAAGCAAATTCTTACGCATGCCGCAGGTGTCTGGAAAATTCAAACAGATCAGCAGGTGTGCCACTGTCTGCAGAGCACCACAAAGCATTGTTCCGAGTCATCACTATATCCCCACTTTACTGTTGCATCGTCCAGTATTGGTCAGCGGCCGGTTGAGGATCTTCCAATTTTTCTACCCTTCGTTAGATCTTGATGGCAGTTCCTCATTTGTAGGTATGAGCAAGCACAGATCTGCAAGAGTTAATCATTTCGTTAACAGCCGTCTTTTTGTACCCGCTGGAGAATCTTTCAGTGGTTGTACAGAACAAAGGAAGTTTTTCATGGATTATAAACTTGATGGCCTTGGTGTAATATCAAAAAGTAAATGCCTAGAGTTGTTAAGTTGTTTATAGCGTTCTTGTCTGCTGATGACGGTTTTTCTTATGTCTGGTGGCGCAATGCCATTGAGCAAATATAATTTACTTGTCGTTGGCTTAAGACATCCTGTGACTAGTCGGCATGATAGGAACATCCCCACACACGAGCAGCATACTCCGCCACCGAGTAGCATGAGGTAAAAGCACTGGCTCTTAGAACTTAAAGGGTAAGCTTTACATGCTCGTGTGTTTTGAAGGACAGCGTGCGATACAATGTGACTTCTAGATATTTCGGTGTCTTAGAGAATTTTATTGGTTGATCCTTCTAGGCGATGTCAGCATTCAATTTGGCTCTTCTATTGTATAGGTGAACTCGAGATGGTTTTAGCTGGGTTTGATTGTAGACCATTATGTTTATATAATATTGCAAGATTGTCCAAAACTCCTGTTAGTGTATGTTGTATGACGTTAATATCATTGGTCGACTAGTGACTGCTAGATAATTTGCGTATAGGTAGCTCACGGGTTTCTCAGTAATTGGCTGGTCATTGGTGTATATGTTGAAAAGGGTAGGAGTGGGAACACTACCCTAAGGCAAGCAATTTTTCTAAACACTTCAGTTGTTTTTAATTTATGCTTTTGGTATACGGACAAATTCCAAATCAATTAAAATTGCAGTTTTAAAATTAACTAAATTTGCGTATTATGAAACACTCTAAATTACACACATTTTAATTATAAAAATTACACTTAAACACTGTCAGTAAATTTAATATTTGTCTATAAAAAGTTACTGACCGGTAGCATTAAAAAAATATCCGTCCGGATTACTATAAATAAAAATGCGTGCCTACAAATGAAATACTATAAAGCCTTTGTTTTAAATTTAAAAGTAAAACGTTCAGCGTCTACAAAAAAGAAAAAGATTTACGTAAAGTACGGCTCTCTTCTATTAAATACGAAAATTATTTCCAGTCGTTCAGCGAGAGGCGTAACTAAATGGGTTGCAATCCGCAAAAAGTGTTCTTTTATTCTCATATTTCTGAAAATTTATAAACATGAAATTTAATAAATAATACATTCATTGAAGTTTGTTTAACTTAATACGAGGGTTACACTGAAAATTTCGGGAAAATCATAAATAAAATAAAATGTTAACAGATTGAAATACTTGATTGTTTTTCGTAATAATCACCCTTAAGTTCTATAGACTTTTCCATTCGTATAAACTAATTACTAAGGCATTTATCCCACCGAGAAGATAGTATGTTTGCAATGTATGTTTCATACGTCCAAACTGCCTCTCAGGTAATAGAAATCTTTGTCCACACATTTTACTTTTAATTTTGGGGAATGTAAAGAAGTCATTGGGGAATAGGTTGGGGCTGTAGGGACAATGGCTGAGTAATTCAACATTTTTGCCTGTCAAATAGTCGAGTGTTAGTTTTGTGGTGTACGAACTTTCATTGTTATGGTGAAGTAGGATGCGACGGTTCTGATTACTTTTTCGCAACTCTGCAATAATTTGCGGCAAACAAATGGTAGTATACAATTCTGCGTTTGCAGTTCTATAATTCTCTAAACGAATTGTGGCCACGTGACCAGTCTTAGATACAACACGAGCAATCATTTGTTTATAAACACTGCGCGCTCGAACAACTTTTGCCGGTTTTGCTTAACTTTGAAACACCCATAAAACAGTTTGGTTTTTCCTTTCAGGTTTATATGAGTAGATCCATATTTCATCGCCACTGACGATGTTATACGCAAGTTTTCATGAACCTAAGTGGAAGCGTTTCGATGTTTTTTTACACCACTTTACATGAACTTCTTTTTGGTCTGCTGACAGATTATGTGGGATCCACCGCGCACACAGTTTTCTTACATTTAAATGATTGTGCAAAATTATTCGTATTGCAGTCATGCCAATACCTAAGGACGCACGAATTTCAGCATATGTCACATTTCGATCAAACTTAATCATTTCACGAACGGCATCGGCATTTTGCGCAACAACAGCTGTTGATGGTCGACTTTCACGCAATTCATCGCTGAGGCGTTCAAGTTTGAAATCTTGAAACCAGCGATATATTGTAGTTTTAGATAGTGTTTCACTGTCACACGCAGAATTCATTCGCTGGACACATTCTTGTTGATTTAAACCACTTCGAAAATCATAAGAAATCATCGCACGATAGTGTTCTCTTGTTAAATTCATTTTGTTACTGTATCGCTAACTTCTAACTGTCACCGTAAAAAAAAAACTATTTGACATTTCACAGTTCTGTCACTTGTTTTCACTCACATAAATGTGAAGTTAGCCTAATTTGTATAAGTCAGGTACCAACTATAATGCTGGTACACCAAATTTTCAGTGTATACCTCGTATTAGGTAAATATGTAAATAAACGATATATATTAGTGAAGATTTTCTTTTATATATAAACTTACCAAAAAGATTTTTTTTAACACGGGCATACTTTCGATTAACTTAATTGAATCTTAAAAGTATTTTCGCGCTAACTCTGTTTCCAATAAATTTACACCGAACACCTTAAAAGTAACAAGGCCGTCAGATAAATTTACGCGACCCTTCCAGATTTAACAGCCAGTGACTTCCATTTCACTTAAAACTCTCTAATTACTATCGTAAAACAGGATGTTTTTTCGCCTTTTTCAAAATCCGCTTCGCTATCGTAAAAGGAAAAAAGCAATTTACTTTCTCGCTGTACGCATCACGAAATATCCATAACATCTGTTTACTTTTTTGGCGCCTCACAACCCTATCTCAGAATCCATTTACATGAATTGAGATTTTAATTTGGTGTTCCTATAAAGATAAAAATTTCTTAACTAGAAGCGAAATTCGTTATTTGATGCAATTACGTCGAGGAAGTTTCTGGAACCTTAAGGATTTAATGGTTAATCTTAAAATTGAATAAAAAATTCGAGATTTACAAGACGTAACTAACATACTCAACCTATATTCATACCTGAAGTAAGTTATTTTCTTTCAAATTATGATTGTTAAGGACACAACAAGTGCTCTTATTCCGATAAGAGCGAAATGCCACCACACATTCTGGGATGGGTGTGATTTTTCACGAGCTCTTCATTATCATTGTTTAGCTCCGGCTAGTCAACACACAGTATCCTGAACAGATATAATCTTTCACTTCTATACTTCGCGTATATATAGTTAGTATAATTAACTTACTGTAAATGAGAACTAATGAGTATTAATTCTCACTTTACATGCAAATGTCGCCTAATGTTGATTTCTACATTTTGACAAACTAAGTTCGTACCAGTATGCAGAAACGCTACACGTCGCGGCGCTACGTTCCTGGTTGTTAGGATAATGAAAAATTTGTAAAAAATCACTTCTACTCCGGAATGTGTGGATGGATTTCGCTCTTATTGAAGATTGTCTACACATAGTATCCTGGACAAATATGATCTTCCACTTCTATACTTCGCGTACTTATATATAGTTAGTATAATGAACTTACTGTAAATGAGAACTAATGAGTATTCATTTTCACGTTACATGCAAATGTCGCCTAATGCGTTGCGTTGATTTTTACATTTCAAAAAACTAAGTTTGTACCAGAAAAGAAGGCCCCGGTCCTATGAAGACTACAAACAAGGCCTATCAAGCCAATTCGTCCGCCTTTTCAATACTCCTATGGCCTTCATGCCGTGCGACTCTAATGTCACTTTCTTGGGATCACCGAGCTCGTTTAGGGCACACACGGGCAGTCCCAGACAATTGCGGATTTAACTTACATTGAATCCAGTGCCTTGGTTGTTGAAGAAGATCGCCACAGTGCGATTTGCGGCCACTTTTCCTTGAAATAACATAGTATCTCTGTTTGGGCTCATTTGGATTATCGTCCTTTTTTGGGGCTCACGTATTCGGGGTCCAACACATTTTGCTGTAGTTCAGTTTCCCAGTAATGGAATCTGCCTTGAGTTCTTATATCAACCTGTGATGGTCGTATCCAACGTAACACATTAGGTGATATTTGCATGTAAAGTGAGAATTAATACTGATTAGTTCTCGTTTACAGTAAGTTCATTTCAAATTATGTTCCACGAACAGGAACATCTTTAAATAAATGGATATCAGAACAATCGGAACATAACAATTTATTTGAAAATAAAAATCATTTCATTAACAACAGTAATATTTCTAATTATGAATATAAAAAGTGCACACGGAAAGTAAGGCAACAAACTTAAATTTATTAGAAAGATTAGAACTAAATAGACTTAAAAAATCAAATCCTAATACATAAAACAAAGGCGGGTTGGTTACACCATCTATAACTCAAGAACGGCTGGACCGATTTTAATGATCTCTGATTTGTTGGATTCGTCTCCGCACCGAAAAGCAGAATAACTATTAAAATATCGGAAAAATTTACGGAAAATAATATAGAAAATTAATTTTTAAATAAATTAAGTTAGGAACGCCGCCATCTTCCGCAATTGACAGCTTATGTCACGCACGCTTATAGCTTATTTGTAATAATTGATGTCCACTGCAAATCAGTGATATAAAAGTGTAATTTTTTTTTGTTTCATGTTATCTGATTTGTTTTGAAAAAAGCATATAAAGGTTACCGGTCGATTTGCTTGTTTTGTGCGAGTGTTATTAATAAATCTTATTGTGCGAGTATTATTATTAACGATGCCGCGACCCAGAAGATCTAATCTTTCCCGACAAAGCCGTAATGTAATTAGGCCTGGGAACATTGCGAATCAATCCAATGAAGAAGAACGAGAAATCGCACGAGAAGAGCGCCACGTTAGTATGGCCCGACTTCGTGCTTCTGAAACACAAAAGCAAAGAGAGGCACCCTGTGAAATGGCTCGGTTAGCAATGAGAAATCGTCGAGCTTATCGCACAGATCAACAATGAAGTGATCTTAGACGCGCAAGAAGAAATGCTTCAAGTGTTGATTTGAATTGAGCAGCGTTTCTATACGATTGCACAATTGATTACAGCTCGCATCCTTGCGTTCGGTTCCTGAACATCGCTGCTAACCACAAAAACAACAATTGGTTGAGTGAGCGAGCAAATTTGGCGGCTATGAACAAAGATATGGATGACTTAAACTTAGTAATTCAGAATCAAATCGTTGGTACTCTCCATTCATTCAAATCTATCGACTGTGTAACAAACAAAGACGTAGCCATCAAATATCCATTTGAATTTTTAAACTCCGTGGATGTGCCTGGCTTACCACCCTATAATTTACAACTGAAGGTTGGCTCGGTAGTCATCATGCTTTGAAATTTAAGCCAACCAAAACTATGCAATGGAACGCGTTTGGTGATAAGAAAACTGATGATTAAAGTGATTCACGCGACGATACTCAAAGGAAAATTCGAAGGTGCATTCGCCATGAGGATTAACAAATCACAAGGCCAATCCTTGAGTGTTTGTGGTCTGAATCTAGAAAATGCATGTTTTTCTCATGGTCAATTGCACGTGGCATGTTCATTTGTCAGCAAACCATCCGCTTTATTTGTTCTTGCGCTGGATAACAAAACGAAAAATGTCGTACATCACAAGATCCTGAACTGAAGAGAATCAACCCTAGTGCAACCCATGAAGCAAAATACATAGCTTCAATATAGCGGCAAGCCATTGAAATACTTGATTTTTGCACTTTTATTGAATTTTTATTTTTTTTATATATTATCCTAATAAATTATTGAACTTAATAAATTTTTTGTATTCATTTTATTACGTTAATAAAATCCTCAATTTAGTTAGCTAAAAGTTAACACGACATTTATTGATTGTTAGGCAGTACGAAGTTCGCCGCGTCAGCTAGTAGTTTAATGCATGAACAAACAGAGACATACAACTCATATTCTCCAAATCTGTTTGTGTAATATAGATATAAAAAGATTTAAAATTCCTGAAGGACGTATTTCTGCAAATTTTGTACATGTTGGTTTTAGGTTAAAGGTTTACTGTCCATTGTATACGATCTCTTTAAAGCAGTGGTTCTCAACATTTTTGTGTCTGCGAATACTTTCGGTAGTTATATAAAATAGCGGAACATAATTTTTTAACATGTTCATTTTAAATTAATCCGTTTTTTTAAGTACTATATCTGAGAAAGGTTAATGTTTCTTTGAAAAACAAAATAGAACATGGACAATGTATAAATATATTTTTACCTTCTACATAGACCAAACAAGTTTATTCTAAAAAACACAAACAAATGATAGCAAAACAACTATCTCCAATGAATATTTCTGTCAAAAACAAATTTTGCTTGACATATGGTACAGATATTTAAAGATATCTGCAATATTTGGCGTTATATGAGATAATGCTACTGTTTTTCATTTTCTAAATTAGCTAATCTTTTCTTCTTTTAGTTTTTATGTTGGTCAGTGTTTAAACCCAAGTTCACATAGATATGAAGTCGAAAACAGCAGCAAAATGTTAAGGTGTTTTTTTTTTTTGGAAAGAGCCGGATATACCTCCTACACAAGGATCGAGAAATTTTTAAGAGCTATCTTCTTAAACTTTAAACACTTTTAAAGTGTCAACAGATGACAAAGTAGGAATATCTTCCTCCTTTTGCAGAGAGAATTTGTACTACTTTTCTATATTTAGAGATGGAAAATAACTATGTTTTTCTGTAATAAAGACAAATGTTCTCTTATAATTGGAATAAGTTCGTTAGCATATCTTTATTTCAAAGTAATAAAGCTGTACTTTTTTTCTATTATATGATCCTTCCAAAAGGATTTCTTTCCTAGTATACTAAAAATCTATGCGTAGATGTCAACACACTTTTATTTTTCCTTAAATGTTTATTTTGACGCTTTTTAGGTAGTTAAAACGTCGGCCAAATCCGCCACACCAAATATAGGTTTAAAAATATTTGACGAAAGTATCGTTATTTCCTTCTTGAAAAACCACCAACACAGTAACGGTAGCTGTATAAGGCCGCGCGCCCCTCCTAGAATTTTTAATATAACACACAATTTAAATGTTTATTTAAATATTTATTATTACTATTCATTTTATTATTATTATTCATATAAGTAGTTAAAATTTGTAAATTTCAAAAAACTGAACCCAGTTTTCGTTGTCTAACGTTGTTAGAACCCACACAATTATATTAAGGCGCAAATACGCCTGCATAAATCATTATAGATCCCTGGTGAATGTGACCCGATATTGGCCGATAGTATACGATTCCACGATAAACACATTTAGGATATTTTACGGCGCAGTTATCGCAGTTTTAGCGGCCAGTGTTTCAGTGACGTCTACGGGACTATCGTACCGTATGATAATTTTCGAAGTGTTATTGCCAAAGAAGTTTGTGATATAATTACAGTACAAATGAAGGAACGCTTTTCTTACCGGGGTCATTTACAAGCGCCTGATCTTTTTAACAAAGATAAATATTCAGAGTTTTCAAAAAATTTCCCTGTGACTGTTTTAAACGATGTACGTTCATTATATCCGATGTTGAGCAAATCAAGATTAAGAACTGAGTTGGAGGTAATTTATTCGAGTGAAGATTTAAAACAAATTGTTGGAGCAATGCATCTTCTTTTATTTATTATGGAAAATAACCTTAGTAAAACATTTATCGAAACATCGAAAATATTAAAAATTATCGTGACGACTCCAATGACAACAGCCAAAGCAGAACGCACTTTTCGACGCTTAAACACATAAAAACATTTTTGCAAAATACCATGCTTAATGAGAGACTAAATGCTTTAGCTATGATGGCCATAAATCGAAATTTAGTGCACGAAATAAACAATTTTGATGATAAAAATAATAATAAATTTAGTTTAATCTGTGTAAATATGTTGTTCTTTCTTTTTCCTACTTATAAACCGTGGCTACCTACTTTGTGAAGTGATTTTTTATGACATTATAAAAACTATTTCGCTTTTCCATCTCTTCGTTTTTGCAAACTTGAATTTCAAGGTAGGTGGATTTTTGTTTAAAATGAGCCCCTTATTTTGGATTTTTTCCGTTTTGATTTACAATTATTATTGTTTTTGTCGTTATTGTAGGTATTAATATTTTTTAATTCCTATATATTTATTCAACTTAAATAAATGTTATAAATGCATACTTTTTCGCGCAATTTTCCTATATATCATTTGGTATTTGATTTCTGGTGCGCCCCTCCAAACTCAAACCCCACAACACGCTACTGCACCAACAGTTAATTTTTGATTTCATAAACCCAAGTTAGCACTTTGCTTCATCACAACCACCTTACTTCAGTGTGTAAAAGTAAGTCCTCATATTTGGATTCCACCAAGTTGTAAAGTTGTTTGAACAGAACGGGTTTTTAGTGGTCAATTTTGATATAGTCGACTACTCAGTCTAACGCTTGTTTTGTTGGTAAAGTTTTAGAAATTGAAGATTCCCTATGCTGACTAACACAGGTTGATAGAAGAACTTAAGGCATATCCAATTATTGGGAAACTGTATGGTACCATGGTTCAGAAATTCAACTTTGATAAGAAATATAAAATTGTCATATATTATAGGGAGTAATGGAAAAAAGATTCATTCGTCCAGATGGAATCTATCTGGTACACTGACGGCTGTAAAACAGAAGAAGGTGTTGCAGCCCGAATATGTGAGCCCAAAGGAAGCACGATCAAACAAGTGATCCTAAGCAGAGATACTATGGTACTTCAAGGAGAAATGGTCGCATTGCATAATTGCGTTGACGAAATTATCAGACAAGGTGGAACAAATCGCACTGTGGCAATCTTAGATTTAATGCAAATTAAATCTACACTTGTATGGGACTTTGCGTGTTTACTCTAAACGTGCTCAGTGATCCTAAGAAATTGACGTTAGGGGTATTGAAAAGGCAGGCGAATTGGCTCGATAGGCCTTGTTTACAGTATTCATAGAACCGAAACCATCCTTTGGCATTATAAAAACAATTATCAAAACAGCCACGATGAAGCGGACCGCAAATAGATCTAGAGAAAGGTGGAAGAATTCCACAGTTCAAAGACAGACAAAGCAATTTGTTAAAAACATTCGCCCAAGTAAAAAACTTACTGAATAGAGACATAAAGTCTGTTAAGATGAGGGCATTGTAAGCCCCACAAACATATGAATAATATGGACTTGACAGAAAAAACAGTAGATTCTGCCAAGAGGAAGAGGAAACCGCGATTTATGTACTATGCCAATGCGAAGGTTTTGGAACAAAGGCAATTTTTGCAAATCGAGATCAATATCCAAGAATGAAACTATATTTAAAAGAACCGCCCTCGAAGTTGTTTAATTACGCTTAATTATTTAATTAAAAGAGCAGGGAGAAAATGCTTTAGCTGGAAAGGTTTTAAGGCCACCTGAAATAATCTAATCTAATCTAATCTAATTTAATCTAATCTAATCTAGGGTGCGGTTCCTCGTGTGGAATATTGCATGCGACATGTCTCACCTCATACGTCATGCTCGAACATCCATTGCTTATCTACTCAACAGCATTTGTTATCTGTACCGAGAGTTTACTGTTCGTTAGCAAACTATTACACCTTCAATAGATAAAGTGTATTACCTCTACTTTGGTTTAAAAATTAGGAATTAAGACAAGTTATATGAGCTCCTCATACGTGCTGTGCATGATGTGTTTTTACCTTGCAAGATTGGTTAAATTGTAACGTAAATAATAAAGTTGTTATTGGAATGTTATGAAATATCATATGCACGTTCTATGATTTTACGTGAGCAAATGTACAACTCTATATAAAATTGTACATGCTTAACGAAAAAGAAACAAAGAAATAAAAATTTGTGGTCTGTTGTAATTGTTGGTCTTTGATTGAATCTTGGATTTATTGTTTCCGAAAATCGTATATTAATTAATAATAATTAATCGTATATTAAACATATAAAAGAAACATAGTGTTATATAAGATAATCACTAATATTCATTGCTACTGGGATTCCGGGCTGGAACCACGTCTTTGGTATTGTTTCCTTCTTGGCTTGTTGCAAGGGGCATTTTCAGGGCTGTTACTACTGTTGCTCAGAGAAACTGGAACTCTGTTAGTTTGGGACAGAGTTATATAACAACTGCTCCGTTTCATTGCAGCGTCGCGGTTATGATTAATCATTAATAATCATTGAAGCGTAATGTAATAAATTGAACACGTTTTTAGCATTTCCTTCTTCTAGATTCTTAAATGTATTTACCTACACAAGAAAATTATATCGCATTCACACAAACACTAACAGGTACATGTTCTATAAAAGAAACAAAAATGGAAGTACACAGGGAACATAATATAGTTACATTCATTACTTATGGAAATTATAAATTGCACAACGAGAAGAAATTACTGGAATACAGAAAATATATACATGTCCTTTTAAAATGAAAACATCATATCTAGAAGTCGCAGTTAACATAGTTATAGTATTATTAGTAAATTAAGCTAAATTTAAGTGGTGTGGGTATGTTAAGTTAGAATTATAGTAAATAAACATGCAATATAGTCATGTTAACACACATATATCATTTAAAACACATCCAGTGAGGGAAAGATACTATAAAATGCAATATTTAAATTTCTCATCCATCTGGAAACAAACATTTCCGAGAACAAGTGTTATTATTCATTTGTTTTCTGGAACAACTCCACATAAAATTTTCATGGAAATAAGAAAAAAATATTTGTGTTTTATTAGCCGTAAAATATCGAGGATACATCGCTTGTGACACTATTATAAAAAAACAACATAAATTATAAATCAAACGGCCAAGTTGCCAAGATCATTCTTGCCGCAAAACATCGACTTCTGTATTCCATATTTAGGCCACCCAATTTCAATGATGGAGTATATTACGTTATTGATGTTCGCGAAACGAACAAATGCATTAGGATTTGAGGGTGTGTACCGCGAAATGCGACGGATCTTCCAGCGAATACTGGCTTCGCTGAATGTAATATAACTGCATTATTTACATACATATATACACACACATATACGTATGTATGTAGGAGCAAATAATAGAAAAGAACGAAACTTCGTTTTTTCAAAATGAAATTGCATGCAATAACTTGCGCAAGGACGATGTAATTTTATGTAGTATCGAGATTGGGAGTTGCATGTTTTATGCTTTATAGTAAATTTAATAAAAATATTAACATGCATTTTTGTGTTATTTTAAAATAGTTGAAAACATACTTGTGTTTATTAATGCATTGTTGCAATAATATTAAGTGAAAGAAATACATAAAGATGTTCAATAAATTAAAATTTTTTTTCGACATATTTATGCCAAAATGTTAAGGAAATAAAACAAACTTCCACTTCAAATATAATTTATTTTTACTATAAAGCTTTATAATCAAGGATTGTGCTCATCCGTTATGCACTATCTATAATCTTGCTCTCCACACATTTACGTTTTCGGATGTGTGGAAGATAAACAGGATTACACCTATATAAAAAGATTGTCAGTATATTTCTAACTACAAACAAATTACTATTTTATCTAGCTGCTCTAAAATCTTCGAGTACTTGCTTTATAACAAATTATATAATCTATTCTATGCTTTGTCTCCAAGCAGCGGCATGAGTTTATGTCCTGGTGGGTCAACTTTAACTAATTTGACTGGGATTACTCAGTATATCAGCTCCTCTATTGACTCAAAAGACCAAGTTGTCGTTTATACCGATTTCGCAAAGACCTTCGCCACTAATGATCATACTTAATTATTGTCCAAACTAAGTTTATTTGGCTTTACTTCACCCTTAACAGAGCTGATAGCTTCCTATCTTTATAATCGCTCATGTTATGTCTATTATAATGGCTTTATTTCTCAACTTTCATTGTTGCTCCGGTGTTACCCAGGGCTCAAACCTTGGTCCGCTATTGTTTACTGCTTATATTAATGATCTTTGCTTAACTGTCGTATCCTTAAATATCTTCTACCTCTGATTGTGACGCTCTGCAAAAGGATTTAAACACTATCTACCAATGGTGTAACGAAAACAAGATAAGGATCAGTATAAATAAATGTGCAGTCATCACATACACTACAAAGGTGAACCAATTGATCTATACCTATTCACTTGATCACTTCAATATCTCATGACAATCACAAATCAAAGACCTGGGAGTTTTATTTTATCAACGCTTGAAGTTCACTGACCGCATTCTATATATTTGCAAATCTGCTTCACGCACTCTTAGTCCTGTTATTCGATCCTATCGTAAATTTACACATCTAAATTTGCTAAAGACCCCTCTATTTTACATTTGTTCACCCTAAACTCGAACATGCGTCAATTATTTGGTAGCCTTATTATGTCTATCAGAATTTACTGATCGAGAGAGTGCAGCGAAAATTCTTAAAATATTTAACCTACAAATTATCTGGAAATTATCCTGCTAGGGGAGTTATTCCTCTATTTGTATTATTACTATAAAAAACTACTGCATGAACACAATTTTCTCTCACTTTCTGATTGCAAGGAGGTAACGAGTGCTCACTTTATGATTAAGCTAGTCAACATTGGCATTAGCGCACCGAATTTACTCTGCTGTTGACATAATGGTGCCAAAATATGCAACGACATCAAATGAAACATTCGTCGAAGCCAGAGCTAGAACTAACGTCTTTGCCAAAGCACCAATTACGCATATATAATACATAATATAATTGCAACTATTACATATTGTTTGACGTTTTCCAACATGCTATCGTGCTGCATCTATATTTTCTTGTATTTTGCTGTACGAAGCATGTCTTCGAAATAAAGTTTTTATTATTATTATTATATGGCTACATATGCTAACAGAATTTTCCCTGATTCTTTTTACCCTTCCGCTACAATTTAGCCATTTACCATAGATTCAGTAAATTACCCACGTTTGCATTTATTGACATTTTAATAACTCTATTAATAATTTACTAAATAAAACACTTGGTATATTTGTTTCACAAAATGTATTTAAAATATATCTGACATATGTTTCGACTTATACAGTCATTCTCAAAGAGTCATGTAAACTAACTGAAAAGAATACTCCTACCAATATTTATGGCTTATTTTTTAAAAGTTTTATTACAGCATCGATTGTGGGGGTATTTGAAAAATCCAATTGCGTGTTTGTGACCTGTCTGTTGAGATTCACAAACACGCAATTGGATTTTTCAAATACCCCCACAATCGATGCTGTAATAAAACTTTTAAAAAATAAGCCATAAATATCGGTAGGAGTATTCTTTTCAGTTAGTTTACATGACTCTTTGAGAATGACTGTATAAGTCGAAACATATGTCAGATATATTTTAAATACATTTTGTGAAACAAATATACCAAGTGTTTTATTTAGTAAATTATTAATCATGTTTCACCAAGAGCCAACCGTGAATTCTATACATTATAATAACTCTGTTAGTATTTGTTATGATTTTCTTTATTTGAATTGTACCTCTTACTCCAGTTAGTTTATGAATTATAATTTAATTTAGTTTTTGACATTGTACTTCATTATTGTATTGTCCTCTTAATGGAGAGACTTGTCTCTTTTATATGTTTAATCTGATATGAAATGAATAGTAAAGTATTGTAGCGAACATAGATTCACCGAGAAAATACTTCATTAAATTCAATACCCTGCCTTGCGTTGCTGTGGCTATATGGAATGAAAGTAAAGGAAGAAAAAATATGTTTTTTACAAAAAAAATATTTTTGATTGTAAAGCTAGTGGATTGGCTACATTTATCGACTCTGGATTATGGGATGTATAATTGCCCATGAGAGAAACAAACGTTTTCTAAATTCAAACCGCACTCTTGCAAAGATTGCCCTTGCACTTTATTGATAGTCGTAGCGAACGCAACTTCGCTATGACTATCACTTTTGGTAATTGAAGTTGTTTGAAATTAACGCCATGTCGCCCGGAATGAGTAGCATTCGTGGAAGTAGTAGGTCTTCGCCTTTATGAGGTCCATTCAGTGATGATCTTTTTAAGCACAAGCGTTAATTTTGCGCTGCTTTTGGACCGGTGATAATTATAAAGAAGTTGAAACGATTTTTGATCGTTTGGTTATCAATCTATTTTGTAGTATTACAAACAGCAATAATTGTAATAATCAACGTTGTTCTGTCCTATGAAATTGTGTGATATTACGATTGCCAACTGTAGTTCTCACAGGATGACGTATGTAATGCGCATATCATTACAGACGGCACATGCTTTAGTCCGTGACCCGTTTTGACCGCCCCGTCACTGGTTTGTGTACGATCAAAATTTAGTTGGAACACTTTCGGTATTGTTCAATGCACGGTCAGAAATAAAGTTGGAATGCTTGTTTTGCAGTGCGCATGTACCGGACCGTTACTGTACGGTTTTCTTAGTGAGTTGGAACAAACCTATAATTTTAAATATTTTATGACCGAAAAATACACAGCAATTTTATTAAATTAAAATGAATAAATTTCTAGCTTTAATATAATTGACAAAATAATAATAAGTATAGGCATTGTAAACTTTCAATCCTTCTATGTGCTAGACATTAAAAAAGAAATTCTAAATGTTCCAAATGTTCTCTACTGTAAAAATAGACTGCCAATTTAAAGTTTTGGAAAGTTTAGAAAACCGAAATAAATTGATTATTGCAATCCCACAACATGCCAGTCATTTCAATTTCAAATTATTACACCGTTTCTCTTTTACTTACGTAAGGGACAAAAAATCTGCGAAAGTAGAAAACCGAGTTTAATTAAAATTTAATTCAATGTTCGGTATTTGATTTCAGGTAAACGAAAACAAATGACTCCAAAAAGTAGAAAAGCAAACACGCAGAATTCTTTAGGTGTTTTATTTTTAGGGTAGGTTGGTAAATCAATGTCGAATAATAACGACTACGCGATATAAAGGTTTGTAAGGGGCCATACACATACATGCATCGTTTCAACATTTGCTTGGTCATTGGAAACCTGAAAAACAAGGTCGCATTTGGTTTATGTTCTTTCTCGTTTACATCCTATTCTGTTTTTAATCAATTGGAAATTTCTACAACCTTTTTTCTATGTGTGTGTGCTGTGATGGTGAATATCATGCGGAAACTTGTTATATTGTATGATGTATGAGTTTTCATGAAAATAGAAATAGATTTATATAGAGAATGACACAGTGGATTTATTATTTGTTTTGAAATCAACGTATATATTTTACATAGGTTTCGGAAAATGATTTATAGTTCCAGGAATCGTTATAGGCAAAATAATATTCAAATTAGTAACAGAAGAAGATAAACAATTTGAAAATATTTTAAAAAACCGATCCATCATTACGACACTGAAAAAATCTAGAATAGCTATGTTTCTAAAAAAAATTAAATTTCTTTTTATTTGGCAGCTACTTTTTAATGTTTTGCGAGTTGATTTCCGTGTAGTTCATTTGATTTGCTCTAATAGTTTGTTAGTTATCATAATTTAAAGATTTTGTATTCACCCAAAAATGAATTTGACTAAAGAACATTTTCGGGATATGATTTCTACGTTTTTAAATAGTCATTAACGCCTAAATAACATGCGGCTCGGCTTAGAAATGCATTTAGCATCTAAGGCAAGAGTTTACAATTAGTACAACGAATTCAAAAGATATTGCGTTTTTCTTGGGACGCTCAAGAAGTGCTGTTACTGATGAGAATATTTCTGCTGTTCAAGCAATGCTTGAGGATGATGGATGGACACCATATGAATTTATTCGGGCGGCATTGAGCTGACATTAACTCACTCCCGATAAAAAAGAATAACGCATTGAATAGTGTCGAAAAATTCCAAGGCGACACTTCAAATTCGGTTTGAAATATCGTTACTGGAGATGAATCATGGATTTATTGTTAAGATCGTGAAAAGAAAAGTCAATCAGCTCAATAGGTCTTTAGATTGGTGCTGCCAATTGGTACGTAAATGTGTGTTTATCGCAAATTTTTGAAAAACTTCGTGAAAACAAAAGCGGAAAATAATTTTACACCATGAAAACGCATCGTCCCATAAAGCAAAAATTAGCAACTGAGTAGCTGGATGCCCTAAACGTCAGAACCATAGACCTCCCACCATGCAGCGCTGACATAACCACGTAATTTCCTTTTGTTTCCAAAAAGATAAAATGCATGGAACCACTTTGACGTCATCAGATGAAGCAGTGGAACAATATAAAGATTTAGCTTTTGAGGTATCTCAGGAAGAGCATCACTGCTTTAAGGATTGGTTTCATCGAATGCAAAAATGTATTGATGTTGAAGAGAAATGTTCGGAAAAATTATACAATCACTTTTCTTTAAATAATCCTTGTTTAATTTTCTAAAAATTTTCAGAGTAGCCCTTGTGTGAAACAATTTTAATTAATCTACACTGTTATATGAAGCAAAAATTTGGCTTACAAATACAAGAATCGCAGGAAAATGTTCAAAGTATTGAAGTATGGTTAGTGTAAAAAGATACAAATAACTCAACAGAAATAGTGCAAACAAGAAGGTTAAAATGGCCGGGACACTTATAGAGAATGCCAAACGAATGGGTGATTGAAGAAGGAATATTGAGGTTATTAGATATAGAGATCCAAATGACAAGGCCAATATACAGGCGAAAGGAGGTCGCATTAGTGGATGCAAGAAAATTCAAAATAAATAATGGAGAAACTGAATCAAAGGTCAAGGAGAAGATGCAACAAAATAATACAATTGCATCATAGAGATTATAATAAAATAAATTCGTATAATTTAAGTTGAAATTCCAAAGATTCGTTGCCGATAGTTTATGAAATTCGTGTGGTGTTTCTGGAATGGTGCTTTTGAAAAATAAACTTTTTCGGTAATAAAATAATACTTGAATATTGTGGGTAAATCCTTTATTTATGGATTGAACAAATACACTGTTCTTTTAGTTTGAAGATTTGTATCTATGAATTCACTAAAATTTTTGATTATAGATGGTAGATTACTTGAAGGGGCTATAACGCCTATTTCACTGGGATCTTTTCAGAGCTACTGTGGTCTTTTTGTCTTGTTAGAGTATATTCTCTGGCTTTATTTCTTTAAGTGCTTTAAGAGGAAAGCCTCCTTGACACGTATGTTATTTTTCTGGTGTTACATGGCTCCTGCGTATAAATGTTCAATCAGGTCTGTTTTAGCATGGATGTTGTACTGGTTTTGTTTCACCAGCTTCAGCACTTTACCTTTGGAAATTTCAGATAGCTTAGCTGAACTCTCCATTAGAGTGCCCTTATTTTAAAAGTTTTTGAAATGTTGAAACGGTACCCTCTCATTATTTTCCATTGGAATAGAAAATAACTCACGTAAAATTTTTCGCCTCCCCGACCACGCCTTCCCTAAGCGACGGGGCTCTGAAGATAGCACTATGAATTGTTGGTATGATTTCGATTTGTTTGAATCTGCAATGCTTTTATTTATTGCTATGATGAAGAAATTTAAATTAGTAGAACATAGATGGAGGTAGCCCCATGTGGAGTGGGCTATGACGCCTGCAGATCAATTTTCGCTACACAAGAAAATCGGTTGGATCTGCTTATAAGCACTGAAGTAGACCTCATTTAGGCGTTTTTAAGTTTTTTGTTTTAAAATTTTTACGGTGCTCTACCATTTTTTACTATTTGACGTAAATATAACTCATTCAAATTTTTACACCCGCGCGACCACGCCTTCCCTATGGTGCGAGGCCCTAAAAATGTTCCTTTATTCTTTTATAACTTTTTTAATTTCTTTTTTTTAACAAGTTTTTATTTAAATAAAACTAAACAATTTCATGAGGAAAGCGTAACATTAAGAGAAAATAATTAAAAATAAGAAATTCATCTAAAAAAAATAAAAGTATAACATTAAAATTAAAGCTTTTGTGTTAAAAAACAAATTTCGACAAATATTGTCTTATCAACGACACAATTCGAAGAATTGACGCCGTTACTTCGAGATCATACAACATTTTTGAACGGGGCAAGTCGGAGCGTTGCAAACCGCTGTATTAGGCAGCGCATATTTTCTTTTTCAGGTACTTTTTGAACAATTGGGATATATTTTTCTATGCTCTTGTACACATTGCAATAAATATTGCTTTTGTTCTTCTTGAACTGTTAGAAATCCGTGGAATTGCTGCATCAGGTTAACAGCTCTTTCAGCGTTGTCATTTATTGCCTTCAAGTGAATTACTTTTGCTTTAGCTTCTAAAAAGGATGCACTTCTTCCCAAGTTGATGGGTCTTCGGTAAGAAAATCGATGTTTATTTTCAATCGATAAAACATATCATTGCTTTTTATTGAAACAAAATCATGTAGTTTTTTATCTGTGTATAAAATGAAAAAGGAAATGAACATAATGACAAAGAACTCAATAATTAGAAAACACTTACCATATAATGAGCAACGCATTTCTTCTTTCGATGGAACATATCGCTTTGCATTTTCAAATATGCTTTCTTTTGTTAAACTTGCCACAATATTCCTTTTTGCCTCGATATCAACCATATCATCAAAAAGGGATAAAATGACGACTTCTTCAGTTAAATAATAAAGATGTTGGCAAAACAGCTTGTGCAATTGAATGGTCAATACATTCATAGTTCTTAACAGCTTTTATGAAACACAAGTCTTGGTGGGGAGCTTTTATGGCTAAGTTGCATTGCATCCATGGTTTAACGTAAGTTGTTACAATGAATAGACAAACTTCTTGCAATCCTTCGTTGTCTTTTCTGGTTAAATTTAGCTGATTGCGAAATAAGAACATTTTTATCGCATAAATAGCTCTTGCCGCCCATCGTGCTTGATGTATAGCGCCAGGAGGTTTTATTTTAAATTTGTTATTATAATTTCCACTCAAAAATAATATGAAAGCTCGATCAATTCACGGTAATCACCTCTCACAATTGGTTTTTCGAGTTCAGAAAGATAAAAGCTAATCAAGCTGTCAATTTGCGATGGTTGAAAATGCTGGTTTGAAATGGAGGTACCATTTTGAAAATTCTTTTGCTTAATATTGTTCCAATTGTTTTTCAACTTTTTAAAGATTGGTACATCAGCGCTAAGCGTCACTTGAGGGATTTTGGTTTCAAATACAGTTTTCAACACCAACTCGTATACATGATGCCTGCACCCAAATAAAATAAGTTCCCGTTTTAGTGATTGTTCCAGTAGAGCACATGCACCGTTAAAGTGACCCGTGTTAGAAGCTGTGGTGTCACAGCACATAATTTGAACTATATCGGAGGGTTGCCAATCATTTATTGCATTTAGTACAGCTGCAGCCTGTTCTTTTCCACTTGCATGATCTAATTTAGGCACTGCGATAAGTTTCTCCTCATTTTCATATGTGATCACAATTGGAAGCGGCTCTTCTTTAACGTTATGTGCATTTATTGCAGGCAATAATTTCCCATCCCAATGAATAGTGACCATTTCAGGAACATTATTTTTAAAATCTGTCTTAATTTGTTCGGCACGTTCTTTTCTCATCTGTGTTCCTATTCTTTGCATGGAAGTTTTATTTATTATAAATTCGTTTACATTATGTCCAAGAGCTTCTAATGCTGCTTCCAGAATATAAACGGAGTCACGGATACTCAACTGACGGCAGCCACAAGTTTCGGAGAAATAAAATCCTTTTTTTCCCCTTTTTTTCAAAGGCAATAAATTTTCTTGCCAATGCTGTGGACTGTGATCTCGATGATTTTCAACTGAATTCATGGATGACGAATCCGATGAGAAACTAGAATTAGGTGATTTGGCTGTTGTTTCATTTTCCTTTAGCTGCGTTTCTTTCTGTTAATAACCACGACGAAGCTGCTGACTTGCGCCGATTGGATAGCCAATACCAGGAACTAACCTTCGAAGACTTTATGGAAGAGTATTCTGGTTCGAGAAAAGATCGATTTGGGGTGACCGTCGAGAAACAACAAGATTTGTTTACGGTGCCGCCAGACTACGCGCTTGCTCATTGCGTAGCCAGAGATCTGCGAATGGTCAAAGGAATTGCCAGGGAATTTAATGAGAGATTTGGCAGAATCGAAAAATTAAAGCAGCAGGGACCAGCAATTGGGAAGAGTCTCCAAATAACAAATGAAGAACAGCCCATATTTTATTTGGTCACGAAAGAACTGTCAAGCCTGAAGCCAACCTATCGTGCCTTATAGGAGGCCCTGGTGCACTTACGGGAACAAATGTTACAACAAGACATTTTAAAATTAGCAGTTCCAAAATTGGGTTGTGGATTGGGCCGCCGGGACTGGAGAATTGTAGAGAACATGTTAGAAGTGATATTCCAACTTACTGGTATGGAAATTCTGGTATGCAATTACCGGCTTGAATATTCCTGTACAGCCAGGCAATATGAGACCGTGGACTGTTATTTAGATATGACGTCACAATGTAACAAAGGCCCTAACCTGTCGATTTCGCCACCGTTCGAGGGAACCAAAGCCTGACATGTTTCGGGACGAAACTTCATTTTTAAGAAGGGGCAATGTGATGGTTCATTCAACGATACGTCACGTATCATACTTCCAGCGCCTTCTCAATGGATATAGAACTCTCGAGAAGAGGTTCAACAGCGATATATAAGCCGTCGAGGAAAGGATTGAAGGCAAATCATGGCCGAGTGAACTTACATAAATATAAATACGTAAATGTGCTTATTGTTAGTAATTAGTTTTTAAATTGTTATTCGTTTTTATTATTAATATAGTGTGTGTCTAAGTTACCGTTTGTTTTATTTAAGAACCCGAAAAGACAATTACGCTACAATACCATATGCACTATAAGCGGTCTTGAGGTTTCGACAATCTTCCAGCTAAAGACACTGGGCTGTTATACTTACCATAAAAAAAGAGGCCTTACGTTGTCGTGAAGCAACATGCGGCTTCTGGATTTACAGGCCTTCACTACTTGGACTAAAAGTTCACTGTAGTATTCAGCATTTAAATTTCTTCGATTATGTAAGAAAATTTCGAATATATGAACCAAAATAAACAAAAAGTCTTAGTAAACATGGGTCCGCAAAGTAAGCGGTTTCAGAGATATCGAATGTTATTCTTTTTACCTCCTCTTTTTTATTTTGCAAAAACGTGCAGTTTCTTATCATAATTGGCTGATGGTTTGCGAAATAAACATTAAGTATTTGGCTGTTGTTGTCAGTGCATAAGTTTTCGTTTGTTATGGCTGTTTACTCTAACGCACAATTAGCCGACATGCATTTCATGTATGGTCGTGCTAATGGGATTGCCACCGAAGCGCGGCGTCTTTATGTCGAAGCTTATCCAAATCACAAGATTCTTTCACATCGTGTGTTTGGAAGCATTCACCAAAGATTGCGTGATACTGGTTCATTGAGCAAACAGTGCTATTTATCCGGAAGACCAAGGTCGGTACCTACTCCTAGAGCAGAAGAAAAAGTTATAGCACTGATAGAGCATAATTCGAGGACGAGTGTGCGGAGAATATCAGGCGAGGTTGGAATTTGTGCTCCTCTTGTTTGGAGCTGGGTTCACACGAAATGGAGTTGTTAATTTTCACAATACGCATGTTTGGGCCGACGAAAATCCCCATGTTGTAATGGAATCTGAACATCAGACACGTTTTTCATTAAAAATTTGGATGGGTATTGTAGGCGACACGTTTCTAGGTCCTGTTGTTTTACCAAACTGATTAATAGGAGCTGCTTACTTAAACTTTCTGCAGAACACAATGTGTGATCTTTTGGACGACATTCCTTTGGATAAATGTGGTTCCAGTATGACGGTGCTCCAGCTCATTTTTCGTTTCCCGTTAGACAGTATTTACATCAAACTTTTCAAGGTAGATGGGTAAGAGGGATGGACCTGCTTTATGGCCTGCAAGATTGCCTGATTTAAACCTTCTAGATTTTTTTCTTTGGGGATATTTGAAAACGTTGGTCTATGGTACTCCTGTATATAGCTTCGAGGAGCTATAGCTACAAATTAATCAGAAATGGCAACAAATCCGAGCCAATGAGGGGGTCTTAGAAAGAGTTCGAACATCCTTCAGACTAAGATGTCGTGCCTGCTTGGAAAAGGAACGAGGATACTTCGAACATCTTATGTAACATTGTTTTTTGTTTTTGCTAGAGGTGCTTGTACATAATAAATAATAAACATTTCAAAAAAGAATAAACTTTCTTATCTACGAAACCGTTACTTCGGACCATTTATTTTTGTTCATACTACTACCTCCTTAAATATTTTACGCTCTTTTTTAACACCCTGTATATTGAATATGTTTTATACACCCAATTAAGGATTTTATTAAGAATTTAAGGTGAAAGATTTATCTAAAAATACAATTTGTTTTACTTTTACGAAAATGTGACAATTTGTTTTACTTTGTTTGACTTATAATTGTTTTAATTATTTACGTTCTATTTTTTTATATTAATCATCTTATTCGTTCTGTGTTACATTCTAATTAGATTACACATATTCGATAGTCGCGTTTTGATGATAGCTTTTGCCATACTGTCTATGTTATTGCCGATTGATCTCATGTTACTTATATCTTCCGATAAATGCACCAATGTCGATGCTTGACATCTAGAATTTGTTAAGAAACATGAAAGCTTCAACGAGAATGTAATCTATATAAGTCGGAAGTGGCTTCACCTCCATATATTTCATCCACCGTCTTGTAAATAGTTTGCGATTTTTATTTGATGAAGTCAGTTAGTAGCGACTTTCAAGATAGAAAGTTCTTCAACATTTTCATATAATTAATAATGGGAATTAATAAGATTCTAACGCTATAAGAGATAACAGAAGGCTCTTAAAGATTATGCCCGATATTGCCAAATTATGGGAGAAACACGACGATAGTACCGATTTATAAAAAAGGAAACGTGACCGAATGTAAAAATAATAGAAGGATTACATTAAATGAAATTGTATTTAAAACACTGATGTAGATTTTCTGGTGTCTTTATGGGAGATTATCAAAGCGGTTTTCGAAAAGAAACTGAAATAAATTATGTCCGCCTGTTATAAATAACAATTTGCTTTTTATTATTTTTTAAGCAGTATATAATATCAATTAATCAAAATTAATTATTTCGAATTTTGCTGGAAATGGAGATACCAAAAATTAAGTAAACTGTTGAAAATGACGATAGACTATACGAGCAGTGGGGTACAAATGAATGGCAATATATCATTACAGCTGTCGAAAATGCCGGTTAACCCTTATTAACCTGAATTTTGATTTTTTTTGGAAAAATAATTTTTATCCTAGATAATGTCTTTCTATCACACTATTTCATATAGATGTAAACAATTTTTTGTTAAAAAAACAGCTCAGTTGATGAACAGGTAAGTTCACCAGTGTTACATATATGTAACGCTAAGAATATGTATGAGCAAAACAAAACTTTTATTACTTCTGTGGTGTATTTGAAAAATATAACTATAAAATAATGAAAAAATTACTTTTTATGAAAAATTACATTACAATCTACACAAAGGTCAAGATTACATTCAGAGCACATCGTTCTTACGCTTGAGTTTCATTGTTCACGTTTTCTTTTCTGGTTCGGAGCCTATGTTAAAAAGTGATCAATTCTTTCATATCTGATGTCATTACTACCCTTTTTCCTGAACAGCTAAATAAAGATACAGTCTGCCTGAACCTGCTATGCCATATCTTGAATCATGTATGTTATTACAATATCTCTACGAAAATTAACTTGTTGCACAGAATTCGTGCAATTGTACAATGTATTGCGGATACTTGCATCCAACATCCATGTGAAGAAACACCGCCATTTCGTTGACCGTATGTTTATTCAATATCTGGCGATGTTTTGGTCCATCAAGCTAGTGCCCCCATCGTACTATTACATTTTGCGATAATATTAAAGCGAGGGGCTTGTATAACTTTCTTTTCTCTTTGGGAAAATCTCTTCACTTAAGAGACTGGTTGAATTCCAAAGCCCGTAAATGCAACAATTATTTCAGTTTCATGGTCTATATTATGATAGTATTCACCCCTAGTTTTTTTCTTCAAAATGTATTTATCCGGCAATGGGAGACTTTTCGGTAAACGGTTGTCTCGAATTATATCAGTTCACCTGATCCCTATGTTTCGCATGTCACGTAATGAGGTTGGGTTAAGATATCTGTATAAAGTTTATATGGTAAGTTCTTTTTATCGTTTGGAAGTTCTCTCAATATAATTATTAGTGAAGTAGTTGCCTTTCCAGAGAGATGTTCATCGATTTTACTGGCACTTGAAGCTTGATTCATATCGAAATTTTCTAGATAATCTCTTTTGGTATTCAATGACCATTTAGTACCCAAAGCGTATCGGTTTTCCGCGAATAAATTCCGCAAAAAATTTATCGTTGATTCGTCGTAATTTATTTCCTATAAAATGTTCTAAAAATGTAATTTTTAATTTGTCCAAAGAGGGTGAATTTTCCACGCTTTATTATGTTGATCTGACTTGGTGTTGTCTGCCAAATGTAAATACTGCATTATTCGAAACGGTTTTTTGAAACGAACTTATTAATAATTCTTCTTTAGAATTCCGGTGATCCTGTTGCGCTGGTTTTATGTCGCAACCGCTCAATATAAGTACCGCTAAGGCACATTTTATCTCCTCATGGGTTATGTTTGGGTTAGCTACATTTTGGTGAAGAGCGTAATTCCGACTTTCATTCACTAGATATTGAATAATATCGTTAACCCGGCATTTGAAGTATCTATACAGGAGTAACATGAAAAAATTTAAAAATTTGGAGGATAAAGCTTTGCAGCACATTCCTGAAGATCACCAGACGTACATGAAAATTTCATCTGTTTATTTTGACCTAATAATTAATTCTGAATCCATATTAATATTTTATATTTGGTACTTCTTGTAACAAAGCATTCACTTAATACACATGAAAGGTCAGTTCTAAAAGTTTATAAACAGTTGATTTTGTACGCAAATATATTAAAGTTATTGACCTAAGCATACAACAGTGTTTTATTTTTGATAACATCTACATATTTAAGGGCCGGTTTATTCACCTTCCAGTAAAGTATCGAGTAACGCTACTTGTAAGATAAAGCCTTACTTGCCAGATTAAGTGTTTATTCACAGTCAAGTAAAATTTAACCGCCCAGTAAAATTACTTACTTGGCAGAAAATTTACTTGCTGCCCTCTACTCTATAAAGTGTCAAGTAAGATTAATATCATGCTGTTTGTGAACTGTCATGTAGAAAATTAAGTTATTGACAAGTAAAATGATTTATTTGAAGACATTGACGATATTTTAGACAACGATTTTGTCAATATTAATAATTTAGTGAATCGATATCGAATAGAAGACAATTTTAATAAATTTGATGACGACGAATTTGTTCGTTTGTATTGGTTATTACATACTGTGTGTGTGGTAAATAAAGTATTAATGTTCTAAACAAAAATTTCATCTTTATTTCACATGTATGATGCTAGACATAAAAGATATATTAAAAAAAACTCTGTACAAAATAAATATAATAATAAAACAACCAATACTAATACAGAATATATATACATATATTTATTTACTTGTATTGAAAATACAGAAAGGGGTTGAATAACAATTTTTTTAATATTTCTGACCACGCATCCTCCTTTTGTTTCCATGTTGTACTGTTAGTCATTTTGCATTTGATGACATTCTTGTACTTTAAAACTAGGTCAACTAAAATTCTTGATTCCTCGATAGAGAAATTTGCCGATCTAACCCGTTTCTTACTTTCCATTTTCTATGAAATTAAACAAGTTTTGACAATAAAATGCGAACTGTAGCCTGGGATTAGGTCATAATTTAGGTAATAATATAACATACCTTTTTTATATTAAAATATGTATTTTATATTAATAATGTTTATGAAAAAAGTAAAAATGGACAACACGTGATAACACACAACAAACGCTTGAGATTTAAGGTTATATTAGATGCACTCATTTGTCATGCCGGCAACTAAAATTTAAAATTACCGAAAGCTGTACATCCTTCTCTATACCATGTGTTAGTGGTATGTTACATCTTTCTCTATTTTCCCCTAACCATACTACTGTTGTAAAAACATCTAGTTTAAAATTATATGAATAAACCCAAAAATAGTAAATGTGCCAAGTAAATTTAATTGTCAAGTAACTAACAGGTACTTTACTGGAAGGTGAATAAACCGGGCCTAAGAAAGTTTATTGTATTTCTAATAATTAAATACAGTTCTAATG